>CM072862.1:12375000-12717500 GCA_036937835.1 Pampus argenteus | reverse complement strand
TCGCATCCAACACCTGATTACATCAGGAAGAAACAGTCCCTCCGTGCTATAATTCTTATTCTTTTTTTTTTTATTTAAAAAGAGACAATGTAGATGAGTCAACATTCAAACAAAGGCTAGTTTTCACCTGTAGTCCCTTTGTCTGATGTTGTTGGGCATCATAATACATTACCAGTAGCAGTTGATACCGGTACAATATGAGCACAGTCATGTTAAAGGTGGAAAAAATGGCATCAGTGTTGATATTGTTGGTTCTCAATAAACCATTTCTCAACATTACAGTTAAATACATAATAGGATGGGGAATCTAATCCATGTGACAGCAGAACAGCAGCTCTTTCACTGCTTCATACGAGTGCTACTGCAGACACGCAGGTAACAGGAAGCTTTTACAGCAGCATTATCTCTGACTACACAATAATGAAAGGTCACAGTCCAGAAATCCTCTCAGTGATGACTCTAAATGTCCTCAGTGTTGACATTCACGCAGTAGTGTTCAAATGAGGTCATTTTATACAGAGCTTGAACATTTGTTTGTGCTTTATAGTCAAAAGATTTTTAAGACCCAAAGAACTGTGCTTGTTTTTGGCTCCAATACAGCTGCTTTTCTTTTCATTTGATTTAATTTATTGACTTAAGACCATGAGGTAGGGCAATCTTCAAAAAGGCACAAATAAATTTGATCTGATTTGATTGCAATAATCTAATTACTTTCAACACAGATAGGTGGTTTAAATCATACTTTGGCAAGTGCTTTTCCTTATAATTCATTATGCTTACATTCTGTTACTCTGATGTATTTGATGTAATACTGTACTTGAAGAAGACGATCAAGAAAACACAACAGATACAATTTATGTTTGAAGGAAAAGGGCAAAAATGCAGAATAATCACAAAAATGTAACAAAAGTCTAATAGTTCAACTAAGGAGGTTATTCTGTGGCAGAGAAAGACGGAAAGAACGAGAGAGCGAAGAATTGTTGAAAGGTGATGATGTAAGTGCAGCAGTATGTCCGCTGATCAAACAGCTGCATGTTTCCATTTCTCTCTTATCTCTGACCGCACCCTGTGTGTGTGTGTGTGTGTGTCTACTGTACATGCTGATGTCCTGATATGTGTGTATGCACACTTCTCTCTGTGTGTGTACAGGTGTGTTTGTGAACAATCAACTCTGTCTGTTTTCCAGCTGTTGGAATGTGCTGCCCTGATGAACCCTGATGTAGTTGAGTTTATGTCTAAAGTTAGAATTTATTTGTATCTTCAAGACAAAAAATACAGTATCTACGTGTACTCATATATAAACGATGTAAGACAATATGAAAACAATACCCAAATATTAGAAAGTTATAACTAATGTGTCCTATTTTCAATGCAATCAGTGCAATAAGAGATAATTCTTTAAGATGGCACTAAAGACTGAAATAAACATTTATATTATTATAATATTTTCATGTTAGATGCTTGAGAACGTCTCTATTGGTGAAGACAGTCAGATGGTGGATATTTTCCTGTGTATCATCTCCCCTGCTGGAGAGAACTGGAGTAAGTCATTATTGACATCTGAGATACACGTTGAAACAAGAATAGGAAGAGAGAGGATGAGACCAGACAAAGTGATCAGAAAGGAGGGAAATAGAAAGGAAAGGAAGGAAAATGTCCAAAAACAAAGAGAGTAGATTTTGTAGTAAAAGAAGGAGGGGCAGAAGAGAGGAAGTGGAGTGAAGAGGTGAAAGGAAGTGACAATGAGAGGTGGATGAGGGGCAGAAGAGAGGAGAAAAGAAGTGAGGACATTAGTTTTCCTGTTTTTCTATCACTTTATTCAACATGCTTATCTTGATCCTGGTGAATTACAGATGAAGGCAACACACACACACACACACACACACACACACACACACACAGTGGAAACAGGAGGATGTCACAGTCAGCTGTTCTGATGCTGGCAGGATGTCAGTTCCAGACACATCCTCTGTGTGTGTGTGTGTGTGTGTGTGTGTGGGTCAGTCATGCGATGTGTGTATCTTCGTGAGGACATGGACATGTAGACCTTAAGAGTGAGGACAGTTTTAGAAAGTAATGGTATCTGGTTGGTCCTCACTACTTCAAAGACATAGTTTTAGACAATGGTGGAAGAAATATTTAGATCCTTTACTTAAGTAAAATTACCAATAACAGATATATTAATATATATGACATCATTAGATTAATAATACTGAAGCATCAGTGTGTAAACAGCGAGTTACTGTTGCAGCTGCTGGAGGTGGAGCTAGTTTGAACTACTTTATATACAGTTAGCTAATTTAGTCCAGTGTTTCCCAACCTAGGGGTCAGGCCCCACCAAAGGGTCTTTGATTTTTGGTGAAATATTGAGTATTGTTTATTGAAATTAAACATGTGACAAAGTCAGAGGTAAAAATCACTATTTGGTGGAGCATCTGAAATGTGACCCGACTACACACAGCTTTCTGTGAGATGTCAAAAGACAAAAATGTTTCTTCTTTATCAATGTGTTGTGTTTTCAAAGCTTGTTATATTATCTATTGTGTCAAATCTTCTTGAATCTCATTGATCAGTGGGAGGAATCAGGGAGAACATGCAAACTCCACACAGAAAGTCTGCAGCCACCCTAGTCATGTAGCTGTGATACTCCTTTTGGCTCTGTTTTAGTCTCCACCAACTTAATTAAGGGAAACATCTCTTTATCTGCTTTATGTCCTCTATGTTCACCAGCTTGTCCTTAACTTTGTTGGTGGTTGGCTGCTGGGCAGGATGTAAAACCAAAACAATGAGCTGAACGATGCTAAACTGGTGAGGGATGCAGATAAGGATTATATTCTCTGTAGGGTTGTCACTATGAGCTTCCTCCTTCACAATGTGATCAATTGTTAATAGAAAAATATTGATTAGTGCAGCTTTAAGTTGTGTGTTTGTGTTGATGGGAGGTTAATAATTATATGACTGAAGATCATAAAGAAGAAAATATAAATCATTCATTATTTTCTACTTTGCAACATTTATTTTAGGGAATTACAACAACTTACTGAACCTGGGAGATCTTACTATATGAGCCTGTGATGTGTTAATATAATAATCCTTAAATCAACAACTACAAGTGAATATGATAACTGTGACAGGAATGCAGATTAGGTGTGGGACTCTGAAAAAACCCTTATAGTAAACTGTTTGTGGTCACAGCTCGTATTTAATGTGTCCGCTGGAATTTGTGTGTGTGTGTGTGTGTGTGTGTGTGTTGAGACATTTGTGAACTCTGCAAATTGAGGGCAACGAGGCCAGTACGGGTTTGAGAAACGAGAGCAGGAGATTGAAAAAGACTGTGCAAGTCTTGATGAATGCCTACAGTGTCTAACTACAACCTGCTATTGTGGTCTAGCTTTCTATATAAGACCTGTTGGCTAGACGGCACACACACACACACACACACACAAACACACACACACAAACACACACTGTTCTATATGTACAGTCGCAGGTCTAGTTGGACTCCTGTGGTTCTCCTCCACAGCCATCAGTCAAGTTTAAGAGCCTTGAGACAGAAGTAACTCCCCCAACACACACAGCTGGACAAGGCTGCCATTGAGCTCCATCGTAGTGTCATAGTAGCCGTTTGGAAACATTTTTTAGTTACTGCAGTGACAATCTGTCAGGAACTGCTGCCTGCAGTGGGCTTAGTATTTGAGAAACAGCCAAACATGTCTTCCAAGAAAAATAAAATACAACAAAACAATAACAAAATATTATTGGTAATAATAATGTAGCTGAAACAGACCTTAAAGCTGTGATTAATGGCCTGGTTTAGGCAGGTTAAGAGGAAGCCGTGCTCCTTATTTTGGGGATAGTTGGCTGACACAAACTAGTGTGTCTTTTGGCCCATATTTCTGTCTCTGTTAGCACGAGAATGAACACACAGAATAACAAACTTTGCATGTACTCTCAGCATCCACACAACAACACTGAAGCTACTAATCTGCACTATAAGAACAAAAAACATCCTGTCTGTTAAAGATAGGGTGGGGGGTGTAGATTTCTGTACATGTGTCTAATGTGTCTATGATGACATTTTTAGATTCCAAGGACAGTGTGTTTCCTCTCTTGCTTTCTATTGTTCGTGCAGCAACAGTGAGCCTTGGGGAGCAGAGCAACCACCAGGACGTTAGAGCAGCAGCCAATGGCAGGGCAGGACAGAGAGGCCTGAGGCTGATGGGAACTAATGTATGTCCTCTTCTGCTTTGCTGTTTCTATGGAGATTTAAAGTATAACTAACCTATTGCAGCTTTGTCAGAGGGACTGTGATCATGTACCATGGAGGGCAAATGTGCCACGGAGGCTTTTCATTTTGAGCAGTTTGTCGTCCCCGGTTGAAGATGTGTGTGAGTCAGTAAGATCAGCAGCAGGACAACTCTTCATGGCACACAGTGACCTCTCTCTGCTTTATGGGATCATACTATTCTGTATGTAACTGGTCCAAATATATTTGCTGCCATCTGCAGGAATGTTTGTGTACATGAGCTGTAAAGAAGAACTACAACAGGGTTTGTTCAGAAAGTGTTGCCTTTGAGAAAGAAAAAGGCATCTATATACTTCACCCTTCATCACTTCTAAATTATTATTTTACCTTTTTTTGATCTGTTAAATAAAATTAAAAAACTTTACTATATCCTAAAATTCGCCTAATTTAGAACACCTTTATCAAAGTTAGGGACACTGAAGCAAGAATTTACTGTGTGTACTCTGTCACCTCCAACTTCCCATTAAATCCAGTGCAACCAGTAATCTGATGCTGGAGTAAAAGTTAATTTGTGTTGAGTTTGTGGTAATTACATTAAGAATATGTATAATGTGAGTCCAATAAAATCTAAACTAAAAGCTAAAAACTAGATTTGATCTTCAAGACACAGACACAAAATTAGTTAATAACGTATGAACATACTCATCTGATTTTGCTCTTTAAATTGCGCAAATTCTTCTCAGTTAATCGAATTACCAAAACCAGCTGACATAAGCATAAAGCATAGTTTTATTTTTAGCCTATCTTTTGGTAAAACATACTAACAGCAGTGGTGTAATCAGCCACAAGTGAAAACACCAGTGTGGGTGAACTCATTAATTCAATCGTAGCTAATCTTTAAATATTCTGTAATTGTCTACCTACCATCACTCAACAGGCATGTTATATTTTCTTAATGCAGAAGTATATATACATATATAAAATGAATGTTAGATCATTAATGTGGTCAGAGCAGCCATAAGCATAAGT
Organism: Pampus argenteus; assembly: GCA_036937835.1. Lineage (NCBI taxonomy): Eukaryota > Metazoa > Chordata > Actinopteri > Scombriformes > Stromateidae > Pampus > Pampus argenteus. Next base: position 12,712,225 of record CM072862.1, on the reverse strand, counting down.
CTCTACAGAGAATACCTGCACCACAGATGACAGACTGTCTGTGATGTGGAGGAGTCAGTGACACTCCTGCACAGTTGATCAGTATATTGTTATAATCATAATAATACAACCATCAGGGATGTTAATAATCAGGTTATGTTCAATATCATATCCTGACATGATTACAACCAGATAGTCTTAACAGGGACTAGTGCATATAAAATGCTACCTAAAATATTGATATTATTATTGAACAAAGTTATTGTTAAATAATTAAGTCTCAGCACGAAAATGTTGAGAAACAGCCCTGCTCTGCCTCATACTCATGCATGTACAAACTGAAACCCTAACCGCAGCCCAACCTTTAAATCAACAAACCCCCCGATGACTCCTGTTAAAATTCATTTTTAAACCATAAGTCATTATCTTGCTTTTTGTGCGATTCCATCTTATTTCCTCATCACTTTTATCTCCTAATTTCACCGACAGAGCGTACGAACTCTGTGCTGTGTTGTTTGTACAATAATTGTCTTTTCCATTTGCATTAAGTCACCATCAGATGAACATTAACTATGTTTAGTTCATGCTGCAAGATGGACTGAAATTAAGCCAAACTTTTCTTTGGCTCTGCATATTATGAAGTGAGATAACAAAAGTAGATGGTGGTATTGGTGCCATGCCCCCATTTATGGTCAACAGAATACTACAATCTGATAAAACTCCAGTATTGTCTGACTGGTAGTTGAAAATTGTGCCTGATACACATGTACTGGTCAATTCAGTTTATGCATCAGACAACATCTAATATACAACCAGAAGTTCACAATATGTATGAAACCTTTAGCACTAGCTCTGAAAGAACGACAGGAATACAGTGGCCTCATTATTTAAAAAAATGTATTTGTATGTACTTACATACTGGTGTCAAAAGAGTATGCACCAAAAATGTTACATTGAGTCACAATTACAAAGAAAAAGCATTTTCATTTTCTTCACTTACAAGTATTGAAAAAACTATGTACAGAAAAGAGGGCATGGTGACGAGATAGCACACTAGAAACAAACTTACAGTCACGCAATATAGTTTAAATGAGGCTTCTGCAAATAAAGAAAAAAAAATCTTCTAACAGTTACACTGTCTTGGTGATCTGAAATTCAAATTGTTTTCCCACTCAAAAATCAACCTCTGTGCATCCTCTCCACAGTCCAGTGTCAGGGCAATTTCTGAATGTGCTCGAAGTATTTTCTTAAAAACTGCCAGAGGACTGATTCATCAAAAATGAAAGAAAAAAAATTGAGTGGAAATACTTTTACTTAAAACATGTCCTAGATTTAATCTTAAAAAGTTGGAGAAAGTTGGTGTCCTAGAGACGAGCTGCTGGTCTGGGCCAGCCCGGGGCTTCCTGCAGCAGCAGCAACAACATCACAAACTCTCGCTGGATGGACATACAGAGAGATCAGACTTGTCTCGGTTTTCCTGTCAACATATCTTACAGATGACAAGTACACTAGCTCCTCAAAAACCCGGGCATTTTCTCTTCGTCTGGACATTTACAGGTATTGATCAAGACAAGACACAAAGCAGAAATGAAGAAAAAAAAAAGGCAGGATGAAGGCAACATATTTGGGTGTTATGTGACCAGCAAGACAGAAAAAAAAAGAAATTATAATTACTTGTAAATAGATGCTAATGGGGAAAATAAAAAAGGCAACTAGAGCAACTGGACAACCCGGGTACAACCCCAAACCCTTCTGTTCCTCTCTTTGGGAGGGTTGAAGCCTGACTGCGACTCACACAAACCTCACCTGAAGAATCTCAGGGTTAAATAACATCACGGTATCAACACATTCAGTGCTACACAAGCACACATTCTCACTGCATCATAAATCAGAAATTTGGGTATCACAGGACAATAGTGTCTCCTCGCATTACTCAGAGAAGATTTTTTTCTAATGCAATACCAATCATTCTGCAGCCACTTCAGATCTCTTATTCAGTTAATTTGAAGGGAAAGAACTCCTGGTTTTAATGGCACTTGGTTGATACAATGAGTGGCTTCTAATTTGAGCACAATACCCAGAAAGCATTGTGCAGCTTCATGTTGGAAACGTGACGTTTCTTATCGCAAAACTGCAATGAAAATGCATGCATCAGACTGTAAAATGTGAACGGCACATTTCCACTAAAATGATAGTCTGACATTAATATGGGTGCAGTGCATCTCTCAATGTGCTCAGAAATACACACTGATCTCTGTTGACTAGTTCCTCCTGCATCTTCCTTCCAGCTACAAATACTCAAAATAATAAGCTACACAGCATGCCTGCGAGTCTTCTGAATTTAAGAAATAAAAAATGTGCAGAGGTTCCTTTTCAATGAGACCAAACAAAAGAAACAACTGAGGGGGCTGTTAGATTGAAAATCCACCTTAAACTGAGGACAAAAAAAAACAAACCATACTGATGGATATTAGTTGAGCTGATCTTGAGCGTATGTACAGCGTTCGTAATTCTGTTTTATGATGAACTTGATGTTTGTGAGGTAAGGATTTAACTTTGAACAGAATGTGTCTCTGGTGTATCTGGGGTAGCCTGGGACCAGCTGCTCGTTGTGGGGCAGTTTCTGTCTCTTTAGTCACTTTTAGCCTTTTTGCTGTCATTTCCATTCTTCTCCAGCTCGGCCTCTTCTGCCTCCTCCTGGTGCTTCCTCTTCTTTGTGTCGTCTGACTGGCTCTGAGCAGGAGAGGGGTGCGCCCGGAAGGTAATGATGATGCAGGTCATGTTGTCGCATCCTGTGCCGTCTCCAGATGTGTCAGGGGCCAAACAATGTTCCAACAGCTGTCAGGAGGACACATGGAATTTTGACCAGGTCTTCTTATCAAAAAGATAATCTATCTATACTGACACTCTCACGGGGGGTATTAAACATTTACAAATAAACAGGGTACCTGTTTATTGCAGTTTAGTCTGAATAAAACGTGATATTAGTTTTACTCCTCTGAGGAAAACTGTCATTTTACCTTATGAGTGATTCCTGGGATTTGATCAATTGTTTTAGCCTGCTCATGATGTCACAGTATAATGCCTAAAACAGGGTCTTTCTCTCACCTCTTCCACTATGGATGAGAGGGCTCTGGCTTTGCCACTCTGGTCTGGTTTGATCCTTTCACTGATGAAGTCAACCACCTCCTGACTGCTTAACACATTCCTGCACGCACACGGAAACAGGGATTGTCAACAGATGAAAAACAAACTCAGGTGTATAATATGGCAACTGGTATGTGAAAATGTCCATAAACATGACTAAATATTAAATCATAACTCTGAAATCAATAATAAATTCCTGGGACAAACAGACAACAACCACTGTTACTCACCAGATGCCATCACAGGCAATGACCATAAAGTCGTGGTCTTCGTTGAGCGTCAGAACTTTGACGTCAGGCATGGCAGAAATCATCTGTTCCTCTGGAGGCAGAGCCTTGTTCTTCTTGTAGAAGTGGTCGCCTGAGAGTCAGAGTCCAAATAAACACCTTCTCATCTCAACACAGAAGAACTCTTCAACCAATAGCAGAACTATAGTGATTTGTTGAACTTTACTGGCCACAAAATGAATAAATATTACACTTAATTCTGATGCTAAACAATTACCTACTTTTCATTGAAGTTCAAGCAACACATATTTTACTTTTAACCAAAGTACTACTCCTTAGATCCACTTTCACAAATATTCCACTGAGAGTACAAATATCAAACTGTTCCGTTTCCCCAAATAATAATAATATAATAATAATAATAACACCACCACCAAATAACAGTTTATTCAAATAAGATCCCTTTTACCTACTGTATGGCCTGATAAACACCTAATGCTCCAAGATATAAATGCAAATGAAATCACTTCTACAATTCATTTCAACGAGCTTAAAGCCACAAATATCAAGAACATTTTAAAATATTTAAATTTTATACGAGTTAGATTTGTAGATACCAATAGCTCTGGAGAGGTTCAGTCCACCGTTCACCCGTCCGTCCATGGTCACCTTTCCTCCAGCATTCTTAATGCGAGCCAGTTCCACCTCATCCTCTGGCTTGTGGTCATATGACATATCAACAGCTTTGCCTACAACCACAAACATTTCACACTTCATGATTACTGCAAAGACCTTTATTTTAAGAAGTCTCAGTCACTGTGCTTTTCTGTTGTAGTCCCACACATTCGCCGATTGGCTGTTGCCCAATAACACGACTATACCGTCTGATTAAGGGGGGAAAATATCCATTTTGTGAAATAAAAGAAAAGGTTTACTTCACAGGAAAGGGAAGGTAGTATGAAAGCTAAAAACAAATCTCACAATGCCAAAACTTCAATATCAGTGATTATGTTTTCACATAAACAACCTTCATAAGTTTCTTCATAAGAGTTAGCACCTCCACATTATCTAAAATAACCATATACAAACAAACTCTTCACAACTCATAATAAACATAAGATGATATGTGGTGTTATAGACACCTAGGTGTTCCTGAGTTTTATTGACATGTTTTTACACAATAACCTTACGATTGAATGCTTTTATCAAAAAGTTACTAAATGGTTCACACTTACCACGCTCAGATACTACGCAGCGAGAGTCTCCAGCATTGGCCACGATCAGCTGCTTCCCTCGGATGAGAGCCACGACAGCTGTGGTGCCGCTGTCTGAGCCGGGCTGAAAATATAAACATGGGAGAGTTGACACACTGGTTAAAAACTATGTTGTACACCAATATCAAACAACTTTACCTCCAATATACATGCTTTATATGCATTAACACATTAATACCAATAAAGCCCTTGAATAATGTCAAAAGGATCAATTATGCCAGCAATAGACATCAGCATACATTTTCTGGCATGACTGAACTCACTTCTAAGGCGGTTCAATTCAACAGTGGAAAGAGACAGACATCAATCTGAATTTCTTTATTAGGCTTATTAAAGTGTTTAAAATTATTTCTTACCAAGAGAACTTAAAATCAAACAAAACATGGGTCATCAGTACATTAAAATCTTAAGCACCGAATTGTTGTTCTCACTCGAGGTGACTAGATCACAATTTCTCTACAAATTACTGCCATAGTGTCAGTGGATTACATTATCTAAGAATTCTATTATACTGTTCATTAGTCAGTTGCATTAATTGCATTAATTACATTAATGCAACACCTGTGTACACACCTCCTCCTTGCCATCCATTCCAGGCAGACACATTTCCTCCTCTTCTTCATCCTCAGAGTCTTCCTCGTCTGTATCTTCCTCTTCTTCCATCTCACTGCTGTCGCCCTCTTCTTCCTCGCTGCCATCCTTATAAAACAAACAGGAACAAAATGGGTATGACTGTGGAATCGAAAGTCCGTCTGAGTGAGTGAGCGAGCCTCGACAGTCAAATACAGCTGGTTTATTACTAACCAGTAATTATTGTTTTCGCTTCCTCACCTCTTCGTCGCTGCCCTCCTCCTCCTCTCCCTCCTCAGACTCCTCGCTGTCATCAAAGAACCTGGACTTGGAGTCTCCTGCAGCCTTGGAGGACAAAGAGGAGCAAGAGGGACCTGCATCTCCTTCCGCCTTACCAGGCCTTTCTTCTCCATTGGAGCTTCCTGACCCGCCACAATCTGCCGCTGCTAAGTAGAAGCAATACCAAAACAAGGACGAGAGAATAAAGAAGGGGATGATTAGTAAGTGCTCTGATTTAAGATGCCCCGATTTCCAGACCTTTTAGTGAAGCTACTTTAAAAATCTAAATCTAATAAGTTGATTTCAAAACTGAAATTAGTTTGAACTAAAACATGAACACATGTCTAGTTCAGGACTCCTGTATCTCAGCTGCATACCTGCATCACTACTTTCACCTCCTCCTTTCTCCGTTCTCCGACAGGCTCGCAACTTAGACCCACATGCCACTCCTTCGCCCTCCTTCATCTTCCCATTGCTCTCTTCCTCCACCTCTCCATTCAACCCCTCCTTCTTCTGTCCCTCCCCTTTCTCTCCCGAGGCCTTAGGGTGCGGGCAGGATGCCTTCTTAGCTGCCGCACTAGGAATAAATAAAGATGGGTTAAGTTGCTTCACACTCAAGAGGATGTGCTGTTTCTGTTTTTTTATTTTTTATAAAAGGTATGGTTTAAGGGCTTAAAATATTTCTTCACTATAACAAAGTCCCTGTATGAAAAAACTACCTGATAGCAGCTGCATGGTTCGCAGCATTGAGGTTCTGGCCGTAGCGTACAAGCAGCTCCTCAATGGTCATTGTAGCCTCCTCATGGAGTAAACTTGCTTCCTCGTTGTCCACTGGACAAAGATCAAAAAAGGATGGCAGAATGAGAAGTGAAGTCATCATTAGGATTCAACATCTTTTACAATCTACCAGCAACACACAATTAAAACTGGATGTCAACGTGTGTGCTGACACTAAAAACAACTGTAACAGCCATACACTGATTTTAATTTCTCACAACCATCCTCTTAATTGTTACAATTTTTATTTCCTGATGGCATCAAATGTTACAGGTGTACTCACAATCGTCCTCCTCTGCCACCTTTTCAACGGGCGGCTCCTCGGTGGGCCGTCCAGCGATCTGGACGAGCTCCTTGATGACTTCCTCTGTGGTCATTCTGCTGTCGATGGCTAGGAAGGCATCCTCCAGTGCCTGCAACAACACACAAAAAGGTCTGTTAGTAAAAATATGATGGAAAGCTGAGACATCTGTGCATTCAATGAACCCAATATTCATGTGTGATGATGTCAGTCCCCATAGTAGCCATTTCATTATTGTAGTGATACAGTCTTTTGAAACTTGGCATCGCTCTTTAAAGCATTAAGATATCTGCTCTGTCATCCTTGTTTAAGACAAACAGGTCACAGCGGGTTCTTAAGTTTCTCACCTTTTGCAGTTTGCCGTCTTTGTAGGTTTTCTGCTCCTTGATGGTGTCAGGGAGGTACTTTGAGCAGTACAGGGCCACCTCTTCACCTAAATTGGAATAGCAGGTGATACAAATTCTCAGAATAGTGTGTGTACATATAGTACTCAGACAGGTGTGCCAAACAAACAATAAAAAGAAGAAAACCATGGGAACACCTGCCAAAATGGGCGTGACCCAAAAACTGAAACCTATCTGACTACTGCTTTTAAGAGCTTGTGGAGAGCACTTACAGTGTATTGACAGTTGAAGGATTAGATGATGATAACACTAAAAATAATAATAATAATAATTATAATTAAGTATGTACATTTTGTAGACACACTGCAAACCAATTCCTCTCTGGGACAATAACAAAAATTAATCTCAATAATAGAAACAGTACATGCTGCTAAATACTACTACATGAACTTAAGACTGTCTGTGGTACCTCCATGTCCATCATACACAGAAAACATGGCCGTCTCCTCATCAAAGTCTGGGATACAATTGTGAGCATCCTGTGACATAAACACAAAAATACACATTAGTATGGAGACAATTTAACACTGGTACAAATCATGGCAATCTTGGAAAATGACATGTGTGTCTTCATGGACAGGTGAGTCAGATGCGATACTGGAGAATCCACCACCATGCCCAACTTCTTCTGCTACTGATTAACTTTTTATTATCACTGCACATGTTCATACATGTCTTTAAACAGGGTTACTCACATCATTTAGAAATACAAAGCTATTCTGTGGAGATCTGATTTATTGTGTCCCAGCCGGTTTTCACCAGATTAGATAATCAGTCTGATTTTCTCATTAGAAGTAACCAAATGAGACAAAGGCTCCAAACAGCTGCAGTGAAGTACCTTCTTCACAGACAGGACAGGACACAAACAGCAGACATCAGTAACTCGATATGATTAAAAATAACACACCCTGGGGATGAATTATGCATTTCACACATCACTACAGCTGGTGCTAAAGGGAAAAGCTAGTTAAGTTGTCAGTGACGAAGGCACAACTCAGGAAAGACACTAGCCAACAGTCCACTTCAAAACAGCCCTAAACCGTTAAAGACGCATATCGCGCCATTTACAGAAACAACGCAGACAACATGGTTGTGTCTGACCCGCCTCACCTCCATGGAGACTCGCCAGCCCTGCATGGCAGAGAAGCCGTAGCTCATGCTGCTGTTGCCGCCATCAGAAGAGCTCTTGGTTGTGTTCGGTTGCGACAGATAAGTCCCCATGGTTAGTTGGTTTCTTGTGGCTTTATACCTGGAAAGAAAACAACGACACGTATGAAACAGCTTCACAAACAGACACTCGGATATCCCTGGATAATTGTTACTCTGAGCTGCGTTAACTAGCCCCGGCTAGTTACGGTTGCTAGCTGGCTAACGTTAGCAACACAACAACAAAGCTAACTAACGTCACCGTGCTAACAGGAGCAAACCCGGCTAAACTTCCAGTCGCCACCTCTCCTACTGTTAGAAACATCTAACACTCAACACCGACAGTAGAACAAAATACCTATTCTGCTTGCGGGATGATCTTATGAAGGGGTCCCGGGAGAGAGATTCACATAGAAATGATCACACGTGTGAAAGCAGAAGCCGCTAACAACACAAACCGAGCAGCAGAAGAAGAAGAAGAGGCAAGAGCCGCGCAGGAAGAGGCTGCGTGCGCATGTCCCTTTCGCTCTGAAACAGGGGGCGTGTCCTTCAGTACGTCACGTGTCACGCTGTCAGGTATAATTTTTTTATTTATTTATTACTAATTAACATTTTAACAACATACAGGCAGATGTTGTTGTTGTGTACAGACAAATAAAATCTATAAGATGATTCAGTGTAAGGACTAAATGTATAGAGTAGTTTTTAAGCTTCAGCGCCACTGTTTAGGTTCTGTTTGGTGATTCATGGTCATAAGATTATGTGAAAAGTCCCACTTCACTCAAAATTATGTTATTCTTCTTGTTCCTTCCTTTTGGATGTTTGTGCTTTACTGTGCAAATTGATATGTGTGGAGTTTGAATATATGAATATGTAGTTATTTTCCAGAAGCTGGACACAATATGTCTCCTACTTCACTATAAAGTCCATGCTCAGTGTATGTGTGCTGGAGGTTTCCACATCACGCGTGTCTTCCAAACTAGCTGTTGCTTGAATCTTGTAATTGCGAGGACACTGTTGAACATGTGCTGATAGGTTGGTTGATAGGATTCAATGTAGAGAGAAAGACTGGAGGACAGGTTGGTAGATGTGGGAGGTAGTGAAGCAATATAGGTCTGTTAGAGACAGTACAGGTTCAAATGGCTTTATTTAAACTTAATAATAATATATATAATATAATAATATCAGAAGAAGCAGCTACCGCTCGGCGGCGGTAATGAGCCACCTTGTTGTTTGCAACCGCTTCAAAATACACAGAAGAAGAAGAAGCAGCCAAAACACCGGCGATAGAGCAAGAAGCGGGAAATTCGTCGAGATAGAGAAATGGACAGACACGGAGAAGAGGAAGAAGAGGCAGAAAGTCTCTCTCCGTCGACTTTAAAACTGTACGAGACGCAGTTCTTCGGCTTCAGCCCGCAGACCTGCATGTTGCGGGTGTACAGCGCCTTTCAGGACTGTCTGCGGGACATGCTGCTCGTCGTGGAGAAGGTGCGTGTGAGGCAGCTGAGTAAAGGCGAGTCGGACACGGCCGAGGAGCTGCTCCGGGGCCGGGCCCGGGACTGCAGCCGGGAGCTGCAGCAGGTTCTCTTACACCGGTTCAAGCAAATGCATGAGCGGATGGAGGCGCTGCTCGGTAACCGCTGCTTCTCCGTGCCGCCAAACGTCCTGCTGCCCGAGGACCAGTCACACCAAGACCACCCGCAAGACATGCAGGTGGGTGAGGAGGGAGTGTCTGTAGTCTGTAATTATGTGTATAATGTGGACAATTTCTGTGTTGGTTTCACAAACCTTTTAAATTTAACATTTTGGATATTTTGTTGGACAGAATAAGACACGAGGATGTTACCTTGGAGTCCAAGATGTTGTGATGGATGATTGATTATGAAGATACTCCGCAGATTAGTTAATAAATAAATATAATCTGATTTGTTTCATCCAGGAAGTGACCAGACTGGAGTCGTCCATGGCAGACCTGCAGAGGGCCTATGAAGCAGAGGTTTGTGCCAGACAGGCCTTGCTGGCCGAGCTAGAGGAGCAGAAGGAGGTGCAGAAGCAGCTGGATGGGATCCTGACCTGGGTCAGGGAGCTCCAGGCGGCCTGGGTGAAGGAAGGAAATGGCAGTTTCCAGGAAAGTTTCTGCCTCGTACTGAAGTCCATAAAGAAACTGCAGGAAGCTGTTGGACAGGTCTGCAACAAGACCCCTCACTGAACTGAATTCACATTAATGACATTTAATAACAAACCAGAAGAATCTAAAACAAATCTAACATGGAAATAAAATAAATAATATTCCCGAAATCAAAATACTGAGTGACGTTTTAGAAAGAGTGAATAAATATCAGTTATTACTCCTGTCCTCTGTCCTCCTCCCTCTGCTGCTGAGGTGATTCACTAAGTTTACAAGAATTTGACTAGTTTTAACATACATTACAAACTAAGTTAAACGGCTACATATAGACAGCTTTCGTTTTGATAGGCTTAATAGTGCACAGTGGATCTGACACTGCAGGCGAAGGTGGTGGAAAATATCACTTTTCTACATGTTTATGTTTATTGAACAGATTCCCTTTCTGACTTGGCTCACAGAAACATGACTGAAACGTTATCTTTCACTGACTCTCCACCTGTGTGTGTCTGTACAGGAGAGGACAGGGACGCTAGCGTCTGGCAGACATGACTCCAGAGCTTTTATAATCTTTCCTGATTTTACTCTTTCCGATAGACATAAGAGGTTTTAGAAGACGTCTGTAGCAGCAAGGTAGGAAAGTGAAACATTCAGGGAGAAGGGGGATGGTGTTTTTTGTCTTCATCATGATCTGAATAATCACTGCATTGTCACAGTTTTCATCTTGTTTGGAGATAATAAATCAATGCTACAAAGTATGTAACTGCAGACATAACTACTCTACAAACATAACAACTTCGATTCACTTTTGTCAAAGTAACGGTAAGAAGATGCAACATTATGACACTCGTGTACTGTATCATGAGCGCCAGTCTTCCCAGTTCAAACTGGCCTATCAGGTCATAACTCCAGAAGAGTTGATGCAGTTAACAACAAATATACATTATTGTCATGACAAGCAAGCCTGATTTGGTCTTCATCGTGTTAACATAAATACTGTACATTCAAAATAGACAGTTTATTTGTATATCATTCAGTATTTATCTTAATTATCTCTCATTTAATCACCCATCCACTATCCAGTTAAATCTTTGGCAGCGGATACTGTCACTAAAAACTGAATGGGTGACAATGTCCACCTTTCTAAACAAAAAAGGGCTTAGCATATAGTTAGTGAGGGAGTTGGTGCTTCCTCACAATTATGTCAATTTTTAAAATCTATATCTATCACAGTGTTTTCTACAGTAGTGTAACAATAATACAGCAGATAGATATGATTCTTCCTCCCAATACCCTCGACATCAGTGCATTATAGAGGAGGGATACTTTAATGTTAACACAATACACAGTGATGCAGTCCAGCAACCCAAACTGCAGTAGTAGTATTTTCGTGTCATTAAATCGGATTTATTAGAGTACACAGTTGTTTATGATACATCCTGTGTTTGCCAGCAGAGGGGGCACTCTGTGTGTCCATGTCACTCGACCAGTGTAGTCCATCCATGCTTGAAGTTTGGGCCTGTTTTATGTTTAATATAAACGTTTCATGATTAAGTGTGAACATGCAAAGTGGGAGACATAAAGGGAATATAAAAAGTACATTTACAATTCTGGAGAAATTGCACAGTGACGCTCAAACATCCAGTCATGTGCCATGAAAAGACTTCTGCTTCATGCTTTGTAACCAGCAGGGGGCAACATCTGTATACCATAATCATGTATAGTGATACAGTGGGGACCATAATATTAAATCAGTAATACATTGTTATTTTTGTTTTAATCTGCTAAATGTTATCTTACTAATGCTAATTGTGTTACATGCATCTGACCATTCAGGTACCTGCTCTTTTCATTTTTATTTGATTTAGTTGTCTTTATTGTGCAATATAACGCATTTTACCTCTTCATCGCAGCCGTTTCAAAATGTGTTTTTAAAGTTTACTTACATGGTCTCATTGCAATTTGAATAACTGCGGAGATATTACAGGGTGGTGAAATAATCACAGATTAAGCTGCTTAAAATGATTAAAGGGTAAGAAAAAAGAACTGCATTATTTATCATACAAACAACAGTGTTGAGCTGGAGAACAGAGCATGTGATTGTTTTTGCTGATGTCTGATTTACAACCACAACAACATCAACAATTGGAAGTGGGTGAAAGTATATAAACAACAACAACAGGTCCAATGTAAACAGTAAACATTTGTTTTAGCACAACATTCCTGGTGGAATAGTTGTGTGTGTGTGTGTGTGTGTGTGTGTGTGTCCCACCTGAAATGGCCAATCCAGATGGGGGGATGTGAGAACTAGTGAATGTTACTGTTTGTGTATTAATTAAGTTGTCACCATGAATAATGAATAAATAACCTCATAATACATTATAATAATGCATAATAACCTTTTTGTTTAATTAATAATGAAATAGAAATGACAATAGACATCACTTAATCATTTTTTTATTAAACGTTTGCCCTTAACAAAATCAACAAAACAATTCAGTTAGATTTTTAAAATGAAAAAAAAAAAAAACACTGTTTATTGTTGTAAGAACAATGCAGCAAAGCCATCATATTTCTTATTTTTCTTTTGGCTTGGTAATATTATTCAAATATCAGAATCAGAATCATCTTTATTGTCATTGTACTGGGGGGTACAACAAAAGTTGGGGGATGCTCCTTCCCACTCCAGAGGTACTGGTCAATGGTTTCTATGAGCCAATGGTTTTCTAGAGCCAGTTCACATAGAAAACCTCCAAATACCTCAGTACACCATTCATGTCAGAGGATTTAGAAAATGATCCTTTATAAAAGTTAATTTTAGATTATTTTATGATATTGATTATTTTATGGACTTTACTGTATGTGTGCACATATCACATCTCCTTTCTACACTGAACACACTTTTTATTGATTAATGACAACTTTAAATCTACCATACACATGTATTAATGCTGATCAGTGGATCTTACGGTGGGTCAGACATCATGTAGGCTGCTTTTCAATTGATATCATGTGGACAAATAGGAACTAAATGCCTGGAGCTGCACACACACACCTCAATTTCTTTTTTCTGGCTTCTATCGCTGCAGAAATGCAACAGTTTCTCTGGAGATTAAAACATGTGATCTTGGATTCAGATTAAAAGACTCACAGTTACAATTTGTATTCTGTACATCACCAGTTTCCTCAGAAAGTTTGTTTGCATTTATTTATGCTTGTATTGTAACAGAGAGAGAGAGAAAGAGTGTGTGTGTGTGTGTGTGTGTTTGTGTGTGTGGGTGCGTGTGTGTGTTTGAATCTACAATAAATTCTAAACTCTGCCCTCCTTGTGCGTTTAATACTCAGTAAAGCCTATAAAAGATGTTGTCAAACACCATGAAGACGCAGCTGGATGCAGCTGTTTGAACGCGCTCTGCAGAGAGAGAAAACAAAACAACTGAAGGGAAAAGGAGCAAAGACAGAGAGACAAAGTAGTGTCAGTGATCAGGTTAAAAGGATTGAAAAATGTTTTTAGTATATTTGATAAGAGGGGAGGTAAAACAGGTCGAGGAGGGACGTGTCTTCAGTTTGAGTGCTGTCCTAAACAGTTTTAGCACTCAGACTGTGTTTGTGCTGTGCTGGAAACACTGTTTACATGTGAAAACCACATGCAGCCACATTAACATTTTCATGTTGTTTTCAAAAAGGTTGACAGTAAAACTTTATCTTACATATGTTATAACACAGCCAACATTTGGTAACAGACACAGCACAGTTACATTGAACAGCTCTCCATCATCACCTGTACTGTGGTCTTGTACAGACACACACATGATTAGTTGTTCTTATATTTCTTTTAGTTTCTGTTGTCAGCATAAAGAGTGATTTGATTGGGGTCAAACTATGGGGTAAAATATGAATAAATAAAAATAATACATTGATAACACACCTGTACTGTGTTGTCAATATAAATGCGGCAGTTAGAGATGACTTTACTGCCACACAACCCTGACAAGGCTACTTAAGTAGCTTCTTCCAGAGCTTTCAACTGTTTTTTTTAGTTGCCACCATGTGATCCAAATGTGGACCTTGGTCATCTTGAGATGAAATGGGTCAGTGGATACATTGAACGTCCTAGTTTGTTTAAAACATTCACACACACTAAAATGAAAAGTTAGTGTTTTCAGATTTATCCACCCTCAAAATCGTCTTGCGTTACATTTTCAGATTCAGCCAGTGGACATAGAGTGAGCTTTTGTGTGTGTTTGTGCATGTGTGTTGTATTTATCTAGTGTAATACAGTGCATGTTTGTGTGTTTCGAAGAAAAAGAGTGTGTACGTGTGTGAGTGTGTCGGTCTATATATGTGTGTGTTTCTCTTATGTTGTACAAGTACGAGTGTATCTAAGCGTGTGAGTTCATGCGTGTACCTGATGGAATATGTGACTGTAGCAATCTGTGTGGCGTATGAGCGTGTGAATCTATACGTATGTGTGAGTGAAGACAGCATATGGACAGTGCCCTCCCTTCCTGTTGGGAGGGGAACAACGTGGCTTTCTGTGAACCACAGCTTGACCTCTGACCTCTTAGGATCACACATACACAAAGACAGACAGACAGACACACACGCACACATAAACCCAGATACCTACAGACTCATACCAAGATATACCTCCACACTCAGCCAGCCAGCTGTCCTTGCTGACTGACTGTCCCAGATAGAGACGAAGAGAAGCGAGGAGGAGCAAGTGACAGCCAGGCAGACAGACAGGATTGTTTTCTCAGGCTGTGTGAGTGAGTCTGATTTTTTTAAACCCATGTGTCACCCAGCAGGAAAACCAACACACCACAGCAGACCATCTTTTCCCACTGTAGATAACTTAAGAGGGAAGAACATCTCCTCTCCTGAAACAGCTGTGAGTTGCTTCATTTGCCTGCAGACACCAAGAAATTAAAGTGTCTTTCCTAAAGTCTGTTACATCCGCTTTTTGTCCTGAGCTCTTGAGGCCCTTTATTGACTTTCTGATCAGTTTTTATTATGTGAATATGTGTTACATTTATTGTTGCACATGTATTGTCATATTTTAAACAATGTATTTGTTGATGTGGAAATGTTGTATATTATTACTCTACTGAAACTTGTTTCAACTTTAACATTTACAGACAATAGTTGAAACTGCTGAAATTCCACAACTGCAAACATCAGTCAACAAGCATTGTGCATTTTCACTCGAGCAGCTTTCTGGTGTTTTTATTGGCATTCTTGGTTGTTTACAGCACAAACATCAAAAAAACGAACTGTTGCCAGCAAGTGAGGATTCCCCCCAAAACAGGTCAAACGCCCATGATTACATAAATGTTAAACCTCAGCATTTTTTTGTATGCTGTTTGCACGACTGTTTTTAAATACATCACTTTAAAATACATTTGTTTTGGTGGTTGAAACCAACTTAATATGGATGAAGGATGTTATTTTACATGTATCTATATGTATGTGTAAAACAGCCTAAAACGTGTTTAGCTGACATAAATATTTCCGTTTTAAAAAACACACTACTTTATATACAATACCAGCTGAATATAGATTTGTCCTATAACACCTGAAGTAACCTCCAGATGTTCTGAACGCAGCACATCCCTCGTCACAGCTCAACTTTTTGATCCTCTAAGTGTTTTCAGTGAATAGTGGCTATAAGAGAACAAAAAGAAAGAAAGGAAGAAAGAAAGAAAAATAGTAGTGAGGAGAACAGAGAGGGGGAAAAGGAGAAGAGGAGGAGAGGATAGGAAAGGAAAGAGGTGAGAGGAGAAGGGAAAAGAAGAAAGAAGAGGTGAAGAGGAGCAGAGCAGCAGCTGGCAGGTGTCAGGAGTCACAAAGGACCATCTGCCTCCACACACAAATACATACGTACATACATACACACACAGAGTCTGCATTAAGGTTTTTGTTAGTTGGATGTTCATAGTCAAACACAAGCTATGAGTTCCAGTTTAATATATTTTATGGATCTATGCTCCACTTCATTATTGTAGCGAGCCTGTCAGACCTGACGGGCACCATGATGGTGCCAAAACAGAGGCTGTGTGGCAAAACTGGAATCTGTGTGTGTGTGTGTGTGTGGTATGTTGCTCTTGCTCTGAACTCAAACTTCCTCAACTACTTACCAAGACCGGCATGCATACAGGCACACACACACACTGTGCTGACCCCTGACCTTTCACCTCAAACAATCTCTCTCTTGGGACTTTTTAAGAGTGTGAGGAGCGCCTGGATGACACATGTTAAAACCTTCATACATGTAACAACTAAATTCTTGAGCTGGAGTTGATGGTAGAGTCTGAGGTTGTGGAGAGTGAACTGGACATAGTCACACCCATATGTGAACATCTGATACCAAAACAAGAGACATTGAAATTTTACTCTGTGTCTCTCAAAGACACACCACAGTAAAATGTTCCTGTAAAAATATTCATTATTACATATTACCAATATATCTATTACATATCTATTATCAAATAGAGTACAACGTTTTGAACCTATGGGCTGTTCGTCAGGTACAGAGGCTTCAAATAGACTTAGGTGTGTGTCATTGAATAAAACCACTCCTCAGGTTTCCTATTTGGTCTTTTTCTTGACCACACTCTATATGTGCAATGTTTAAGTTATAAATTCTGTCTATTTGAGAGTTTGGTGTATAAAAGGCAGGATTCAGTCACAACAGGACGGTGGATGATTCACTTGTCAGACAGACGATGTGTAAAAGAAAACCTACTCAACTAGTTTTAAGAGGTGACTACTCTGCTGAAACAGTAGAAATCTGTTGTTTTTAGGGCAGCTCAGACGTCATTTGGATCACGCTCTATTGCTCCCTGTCTTCTTCCTAAAACACATCTTTATTTCGTTCTGTTTCTCTTTCTCTTTTTCACTCAATCACCCACCACCACCTCTCTCCTTCCTTCCCCATCCAGCAGACAGAGGGCGGATGCTGGCAAACACTTCCTCTCTCCACGAAGCTACTTCCTGTCTCTGGGAATACATTTCCTGTCCGCAGCTACTACAACAGCATTTAAAACATTCCTCAGGAGTAACTCTATCAGACACACACACACACACACACACACACACACACACACACACACAGACAATGTATAAGTGCATTTAAAGATTGTACTGCAGACTGGTTTAACGTGCTCACATTGTGTATGTGTGTGTGTGTGTGTGTGTGTGCGCGTGTGATTTGTTTTCTTTTGACTCTGGGATTTCTTCTGCTATACGTTGCTATATGTAGGTTAAGGTTTAGATCATTTTGAGGTGACAGAGCTGTTTGGTACTTCATAAAGGGGGCTTACACATTGGTGTGCTGTTTAGAGATCCATACTGCACAGATAAGTGGGCCAGACCGATTATCCATTGCTTGTAGTCTTGGGACCAGAGTCTGATTCCCTGAAAATGGAAAACTGACAGTGAAGGACAAAGAAAGAGCTTTTCAACAAAATGAAGATTGGACTGGAAAAGAAAGAATGAAAAATAAAGAGTTCTTGGCAGGAAACAGCCACGGTTTCCTGTGGCGTTAACACCACTAGCCTGTATGACACAAGGAGCTCCCCCAAAACACACACACATGCACATACATACACATACACACACATACACATACATACACATACACACAGTCTTGTTTCTAATCAGTGTCAGTATTATCTGGACTTACAGGGTGAAGTGTTTGTCTTGAAGGCTGAACCGCCACCCAGGGCTGGAAGTGACGCACACACACACACACACACACACACACACAAAGGTACATGGCCATAAATACAATCAGACACACACACTTTAACATACACATATATGCAGACATAAACATACTGTATCAACTTAACAGTGTCATAAATTCATACACAGTCTTCCTTACATCATGCTTGTCTTTATCCCTCTTTCCCCATCCTCTCTGGTATTTTCTGTCTTTTTCTTACTCAGTTTCTTTCTCTGTTTGGTGTTTGGCCTTGGTGGTACAACAAGATAAACAAATATTTGGTTTAAAGTGCAGCATCAGACAGGAAACTGTCTCGTCATTAAAAGTACATAAATAAATTCATTTAAACATCTCAATGATGATTTTTTTCAAGCCAATATTACGTCAACATTTTAGCTTTTTGACTGACCTTCACTAGGATTTTATGTTGCCTCTTTATGTACACAAATCCAAAATGACAGAGGTCAGATGAAATGAAATGTATTGTGGTATATAGTAAGATCTACTGGGTGTAGATGTGGTACGCACATCCAAAAAATCTACAGGTGCTGGATCAAAAAACACCTGCACGCCTTAATAATAACTCCCAACAATTTTAACTGAGATCGTATCTGATGATCTCTGTTACATAAGTAGCTGAGTATCTTTTGTCTGTTTTTTCATACAGTAAGTTCATTACAAATACACCAGATAGAAAACAACATTTTGTGACCATTGGACATGTTGTATTGCATACAGACAAAAAATAGCTGTATAAAAATGTGCTTGTATCAACTTGAACAGAACATTACTAATTAATTAAAAGGTTGTAAATATGGTGTCATGAACTGAAACTGTTTGCCTGAATGTTTGAAACAGATGTATAATTATTGCATACATACTACATGTGACATGGCTATCTAAAAACAGCCATACAAGCTCCACAGTATTTGCAGAATATGTGAAACTGAATCATCAACATATCTCAGTGTGTCATGATCATATCCAGGACAGATTGAAAGTATTCAGCGTTTACCTGATCCAACTAACCAGCAGAAAAGTGTAATATCAGAGTATTTGTATGAGAAAACACACCCTTCTAAGTTGTACGGCTGCTGGTGTGTTTGTTCATTGTTGGTCCAGCCTCCTCTCTCCCATCTGCTGCTACTCATTAGCATGGAAACAGGACCGGGAGCATTTTCACACATACACACACTGGCCATTAATCAACAAGTCAGACCAGGGTCCATTCCCACACATACACACCACACAGATGAATACAAAGACCATACTCACAGACACAGCGCCTAATCACAGAAACATCCACACTTTACTAGATCTCGACCACACCTCTCGTCTCAGTGGATCAGACCTGGCAACCCAAATTTTTGTCTATCGACTCTTACGACTCTGAGGGATGACTGTTCCCCTGTGGCACCGTCAGTGAACACAAGGAGATTTGTTCCCATCAGCTGTTCTCCTTTTTATTGTGTGAATCTGGTGTCTAGTTGGTCTAGCCATCATGAATGGGCACATTGAAGAGTGGAGGGTATCTACAAGAACTCACTACCCGGGGAAGATGTCCAAGTTAGATGTGTGTTAACCATAATTATTTTAATTTCCAATATATTGCTAATTGGTTTCACAACATTATTTGTGGCATTTTATGCTTTTACTAGACATTATATCAGTGGAAATTTTTCAAAATATGAGGAGAGAAAGATAAGCAACAAAGATTCTCACTTAGACTCAAACTTGGGATATTGTGGTTCACATCAACATGTCTGACCAGGAATAAATAGAAGGACAGATAAAATACAATCAAATGCTATATTTCTGTTCTTCTGTTAACAAGAAGGAAAGGGAAAGCATTTCCATATCTGTTGATCGGGAAATTCAAATCACTTTCTTTGTCACTGAAAATATGAGCCTTAATTCTGGTTCAAATCCAGCAGGTGTCTGAGCACAGCAATGAGATTATTACTTAAGGTGATGGCACAAACGTCCTGGAGCAGAGGTAAGAACAATAAATCAATACATCAGGTTCATTTATGTACGTGATTTATTGTTTCATCTGGAGTCACATATGCATAAATCGTACTGCTACTGTGGTCATATTCACAATTTATAAATACACTTTATGTGCCCAAAGGTATACATAGTTAAACAAAAATTAAAGATGCCAAATATGTGAGAAATGCAGGAAAATGTGTGTAAAATTTACAGAAAACATCAGTACTCAGTTTAAGCATTATATGCAGTACTGTAGCTTCAATTAAGGACTAAGATGATACAGACAGATGACAAATGAAAGTAAAAATTAATATTAATATGTTCGCAGCAAGATGTTAGGCCACCATGAGCCTCCAGAACAATCACAATGTTCCTTGTCAATGCTAATGCATAGAAAAGCATCTGCATTTATTCAGGTTTTTCTTTTTGTCATCCATATATATATTAAACCAGTTTTTTTTCTAATGTTACAGACACAAAATGAACATTTAATGGGGAAATTGTGAGTTTAAATTTGTTCAATTTCAAAAAGTCTGATATCAACAGTGTCAGGAAATATCCCACATCACTGCACCAGAGAGACTGGAGCACAACAGAGAAGTGCAAAGGTCGGACAAACCTGCTGTGATCTGGATTTTATTCTACTGAACAAAGCAGCTGCATCAATCTGCCAAAAGCAGGTAAAGCTGTTGTGTCTCCTCACCTGCTGCTGACAGAGTAAAACACAAATCAAACCCATCCAGATAGATAGAGAGAGAGAGAAATAGATAGAGAGACATCTGCTGTCTCTGTATCCCCCCCTCTCTCTCTGTCCTCCTGTGTGTCCTCAGTGACAACATCTGCTTCCTCCGCTACTCTTTCCCATCATGCAGTGGGCGTGTCCTTTGTGTTGCCTCCAGCTTCATTGTTCTAGCCAATCATTGTCCTCGCCAAGCTGTTCCCACGATGCACCAGTAATGACCAGAAGGCGCTGGATGGGAGCTGGTGTCTCTGAAGGAATGATTGGCTTTACAACCACTTTAACCCCCAGGGAGAAATGACAATAAACAAAATAAAAACAAAAACAATGCTCAAAGACATCTTCTCCAAGAGAACTGAAAAAATGTGCTCCGTTGTAATTGCGTTTGACATCCAAAACTATGATTTTAATAAAAGATATATATACATTCATGGGAGAGAAGGACAAAGAAATTTAATAGAGTCATTATTTGCAGATATTAAGAGTCAGAGGAAAGAAGAAGAAAGAGGAAAAGGGTAAAGGAGGGGGAGAACCAGAAATTGAAAGAGAGAGATGGTGCTCTGGGAAAAGATCAGAGCCTGGTCCCTGGGGAGCTGCGACAGATGAAGTAGCTGAATAAGCTGTCTGTCATTGTGTGACTTGGGCTGCTGTGGTGACTTCGTTTGTTCAAACTTAACAATAGAGGATGGCTGAGAGAGAAATCTCTGTTTTCCCACAAGATTTAGCCCCAAAAATCTCTAGTCAGTGATGCTCTGTGTGGGGATTTGAACCCGAAGACAAATTGTAATGCTAATAAAATACAGAGTGGTTATGATGCTGTTTCTTTTGTCGTGACAGAAACGACATATCAGCAAAAAAACCAAAACAAAACAGAGAACAAGAAGAGAAAAATGATTTGAAATGTACCATGTGGTTATACAACTTGAAAAAGACTTTCATTGAATTTGAATCTTAAACTTAAACTCATATTTCTCATGCAAAATCACAAATCGAATGGGGGAATACCATGAATACTGTTTACAGTGATGTATATTATATAGATACAGTAATGCTGACACTGTGAACTGAACCTAATTACTGTATTGTACTGTAAACTCCCACTGATCCTGGTTGTTTGGTCAATAAAGTAAAGTGAAGTTAAAGTAGAAGTAGAGTTGAAAAAGTTATATTAAATATTTTGTTGTTATTTATGATGTACATATAACACTGTGAGGGAAACATGCTGCTCTGAGACCTGATGATGGCCTGATGAACCCACACTTACTATAAACTCATACATACATACAGTAGTAGTAGTACATACAGACACAATCATTACAGTAAACTCCACCTTTGGTCTATTACACTTAGATATTCCCACATCAATTGGACTTATTTTAAGTTCCCACCATAAATGCTTTGTCATGTGCTTATATGTGCATGTTTGTGTGTGTGTGTGTGTGTGTGTGTGTGTGTGTGTGTGTGTGTGTGTGTGTTTGTGACAGGTGACCAGTGTGTGGACAAAAGAAGGGTCAGTGGGCAAGAGTGAGCTCCTTTCTTTTCTCCTTGTTGCCCTCTCCACAGCTAAATCTCTCTCTCTCTCTAATACACACACACACACAAACACACACGCACATACATTCATATACATGAACACACTGACACACACAAATATACATTCAAACAGCTCTGTGTGCTGTGTGAGAGGAGAGGAGCGTATGAATGGAAAGATTAATCAGATTATAGCAGAGACACACTTAAACAGCCTGTTCTCTGGATTAGCTACGGTCCTGCCTACTCCCTATTCAGAATAAAGTGTGTGTGTGTGTGTCGAGAAAGACAGAGGGGAGAGTCAAAGAGACAACATATTTTTAAACATATATATATATCACATATGTTGTTTCTATTGCTGTTGTTAACATCAACGCAATCCATGTTTGTGTTACCTTATAATGGGCATCCTAAACACTGCGATATATATTGGAGTATGGTCAATGATGGAATAAGTTAGATATTCTAAAAAGTTAATAAGATGGAAACATTATGCTTAGTGTTTGGCTGAAATGTCTGCAAAGAACTATAAGTACAATATGACAGATAAACAAGTCCATGTGAATATGTGACTAATCTAATATACACTTCTATATATGTTTCACCATGAAGAAGTTTCAAATTCCCCCTCAGAAGTTCAAAGAGTACTGTTCTTTATGTGCAGCAGCAAAGCATATGGCAGCCAGTGACCAGGGCTTTGTCTGACTATTGAGACCAGAGAGATGCAGAGAGGGAGGATGCGAGTGTGTGCGACTGTTCGGGGCCGGAGGACAGCCTAACAACAACAAAGGACCAGCGTTAAGCCTGTCTCCTGTGATTTTCCAACTCAGCGAAAAGCTATTGTGGCGCTGAAAAAAAGTTAAGTTAAAAAGCTTAGCATGGTATGTACTAACAACTGCCTGCCGCTTGTGTAATACAAGCAAATACTTTTTGAGCAGTCACAGTCGCAGTCTTTGGAAGGGCGACCATCCCTCTGCTTACAACCAAAGGGCAGGTCACTGCTTCTGTTTGATGGTCTGTGAGGATGATATGACTTTATTATTATTAAATCAATAAACAAACTCATCTAGAGTTTATTTTCTATACTGTATTCCTCATTATTTGACTCTTACTTAACTGTGTGTGTGTGTGTGTGTTTGTGTGTGTGTAATGTGCTCCATGTCGACACTTAATAGTTTGTCCTCTGTAACTGAAATAAAATTCTGATCATCAGTCATCTAATTTCCCCATCTTGTGTGTATGTTTATATGAGACTGCAAACCAGATGAGTTTCTTTGATGACTACTTCTACACTCCCAGTGGTCGCTAAATGACATATACGCGCACACACACACACACACACTCAAGCAGGGGCAACTGGGACTAAATCCAGACTGGTGGTTTCTTTCTCCAGCTATAAATACCCCTCTGCTTAAACACAATCACACACACACACAGAACACACAAAAAACATGATACTCATGTACAGAGACTCATAGAGAAAAACATTCATTTGCAAACAGACCAATATATACACACATATGGAGTCATGCACACTTCCCTCTCTCTCTCTCTCTCTCTCTCTCTCTCTCTCTCTCTCTCTCTCTCTCTCTCTCTCTCTCTCTCTCATACACACACATACACACACAAAAAGAGGTTTCTCTGGCCTCAGAGGAGGCTAGCTAAGCGGCCTATGATTATGGGGTGTGTCTTTGTCTCATTTAGTGGTTCCACAAGGAGACAGTCTTCTGCTGCGTCAGACGAACACACACACGTAAATACCGATATACTATCACTTAGCGACAACATATCCCTCAGCTTGAATTTGTTAGATTGTCCCTTAAGGGGAACTGGACATATAAAAATGTGTGAGAGTAATTTTTCACACAAGGCTTTGCCAACAACTTGTGCACTGTAGAAAACCAAATTCAGAACATCTATATTGTGAAGCACAAAGTTGATTCAAGTGCTATTTTTGTCATAATCAATGTATTTCTTTCTTTAGTGCATGTGAGCTTAAAAAAAAGAAAACCAAATATAAATATCACTTAACGCCAGATGTGCTATATTTCATTCCTCTTTAATTTTGGAAAAATATTGCGCTGTTTTCCAGTAATAAAAATGACAGGCTCTGTACATACGACTTCTCTCTTAAATACAACACAGTCACAGTGGTCTCAAGTGCCTAACACATACATGCATACATACTTACTTACATACATACATTATCTGCCAAATAAAAAGAATCCAGCTTAAATTATAACAGGTTCAACAAAAAGAAAATCACAACAAAATGGGAACACAAATAATTACATAATTAAGTTAAAAGAATACATCTTTCTTTAGATAACAAATAAAATAAAATAAAAATAGGAAACAAAATGATCCTAACCAATGACAGGCAGGGTGATGGTGTCCTTCAATTGGCTAATAGTGGAAGTCTGAGGGGGTGAAGGGAGCGGGAGTGGGCAGTGCATACATTGACACCACACACAGGCATCACCTCCTCTGTACACACACACACACACTCATACATACACACACACCGCCGTAGTGCAATGATGTCTTGGCAGTAAAGACTAGTCCTTTATAGCTCGACTTGGAAACACTAAAGCATCAGAGGTTGGGACAATTTTGTAAGTTATGCAACTTTTTTAGATAATTTAGTCAAGCAATGGAGTTGGAGGAAAACTGAACTGACCAGATTTCAAACAATGAATCCAGAAAAGTCTGTAATTTGATCAGCAGCCAAACATAATATACAATCTAAAATCACTGATATATTTATAATACAACTTCCCTTACATTTCGTTTAATTAGTTTCACTGACTTCCCCGTTGTTTGCTCTCTAATGTTGAATGTTTCCCAAGTTGGCCTGCCCAAAACATTGCCCTGTGTATCACAACCTTCAGGGGTCAGGGGCCAGTATGGCCCAACAGGATCCATGTTGGATCGATCTGCAGTCACTACTGGAGTCTTCAGTTCTCTTATTTTCTGCTGAGAACCAGCTCAGCCAACACTGGCTCTGTCAGTGCTGCAGAGTTAAAGATGTATGGCTGCTGTCCAACTGTTTTTATTTTTCTTTTCTTGTTTTGTTGGGAAAGCTCGAATTGAGATTTGAGGACTTCTACAGTTGCTACTACTTCATCCTCTACTCTGCAGCACTGCGCAGAACATGAACTGTCCAATATCTACGACAGCTTTTACACTGCATTGTAAAACCACAGCACATAACAGTACTACAACAGTACTTGAAAGGTTCTCAGTACTCCAAAGGTACTACACTGTTCATTCAATCAGTACTCCAGGGTACTACAATATCATCTGTCAATACTCCGTTGTTTATTAGGAGAGAAGAGTTCAAAGGAATTGAATCCATCGTGGTGCGAGCAGTAAATCGTTCTCTTCTTCAGCTGACAGACAGGAGCTCTTCTTGACAATCATCATTTGACTGCATGAGTACTTGTTCAGCACTGTTTCTGTACAAAGTTTTGTACTAGTGTGAGTGCTAGTACTAAGTCTTCTGGTACTGGAGTCAGCATTAGACCTACATCCATTGAAGGTCAAAAGTGTCCAGTATTCATCCATAGTACTACTGTAGTACTAAGTCCATGCCAAGTGGGTACAGACTCCGTGCTGGCTCAGTAACACCTTGGCTCAAAGTCCTCTGGTAAATCCCAGGGAACAGCAGCAAACAGCAGGAGTAAAACCTCCTGGAGACAAGCTGAGCTCTACTGCTCAGGGCTGGTGGGGACCGCCATCGACCACAGGAAACTGGTCCGACCTGGTCTGAACTGGTATCATACCTGCAATACAGAAAGAAGTGTCAGTGTTGTTTTTATATGGATGCTCATTATTTTCATATTCATTATATCATTATCATCAGATAATTCTATTTGTGTTGGTACTCACCTCTGTGGCGATGATGCACTCATCTTTCTGGTCTGATATGACGTAGACGGACTGGTATTTGGTGTCTGTGGTATTCTGGTACCTGCTGTCACTGGGACAGTGGTATTCAGCATCACTGGTTGACTGGTATTTGAGATCACTTGCTGCGTGATAGTTCAACTCGCTGGATGACTGATACTTCGCTTTGCTGCAGCTTGGTGACTCTTCTACTTGTTGCTTTTCTGATGCATCGCTGTGGGACGAAGAAGAACACAAACAAATTCAGAAATGCTGGCCTGACAATTGTTCATAATGCATTTAAACCAATGCATGTGCATTTTTACACTAAATTTTCTCTCTTGATTACTTTCTATGCTTTATTGCTTTGTAAGTGTATACTTTGACAACTATGTACCTGTTTTGTCTCTTCCTGTATCTTTCCTCTGTGTCAGACTCATCCAGCATCTCACATTTAACCTCTGGCTCATCATGCTCCTCCTCTTTACACAGTGACATCTCCTCTGGCCGGAGCTCATGGACCAGGTTGTACTCCACGCTGGGGTAGCGAGTCTTAAAGCCGTTCTTTTCTGATCCGCTGAGTCCATTGAGCCCACTGATCCCACTCAGACCACCCAGTGATCCAGCAAGCTCCGAATGGTAATCCACCTTCTTATTGGTGTTTTTGATTGACGTTGTCATCATGGCACCCAGCTCCTTATCGCCGCGGAGACAATTGTTAGTGGTCGTCAGATTGTTCATCGTCTCGTGACTGTCGCTATGGACACTGTCCCCGTGGTGACTGTGCTGATCTTGCAGTTTGACCCGAATGTAGACCACCAGCACAGAGCAGCCGATCAGGATCACAAGAACGAGGAAGATGCCGGCACACACAGCCATCCAGGGGAATCCGTTATCATCATCTTCCTTATCTTCAACAATTTCACCCTCTGGGAAAGAATATCTCCTGTCTGGACCATCCACCACTGGCTGACCCCTGGGGACATCTGGCAAGAGGAACTGGCAGTTGTGACCACCGTACCCAGGCACGCAGGCGCACACGTAGCGGCTGCCACGCTCATGGCAGGTGGCTCCATTGTGGCAGGGGTTGTGAGAGCAGCGGGAGATGGGGGAACTGCAGTTTTTGCCAGTATAACCTGCAGAAAAAGTAGAGTTTAAGAGTCTAGAAAAAAAAACTAAACTAAATAAACAACATAAATTTTGCAAACATAATCCCATAAGACAAATGTGATCATTGATATTGTGTATGTCATACCTGGAGGGCAGGTGCAGGTGTAGCCGTTCACTCCCTCCTGGCACGTCCCACCATTCTGACAAGGGAAGGACAGACAGAGTCCAGACATGCTGCTGCTGTCCTCACAGTTCGGACCTAAAAATCCATCCGGACACTGACAGAGGTAGGAGTTCACCAGATCCACACATTCTGCGCCTGCAGAGGGACACAAGGACAGAGGTTAGTCCCTGGATATTTTGATTCGAGGTTTAGCTTTAATTGCAGGTGAACGTATAAACACAATTTACCATTTAAACAGGGGTTGGAAGAGCAGTGGTCGATTTTCTTCTCGCAGTTGAAGCCAGCGTATCCCATCGGGCACTGACAGAAGTAGCCACCTTCAGGGTTGTCGACACAGTGGCCAGCATTGAAACAAGGCCCATCTGCACAGGTATTGGCACTCAACTCACAGTTGTTGCCATAGAAACCAGGTGGGCAGGTGCACTTATAGTTGTTGTCATTGTCCTATATTGGAAAGAATGTAAACAGTGGTCACTTCCAGGCTCATCTCATGAACATACTTTGTTTCTATTACACACCGCCTCATTGTCACTCTTCCTCTCCTGATTGATACTCACAGTGCAGCTGCCTCCGTTGCGACAGGGGTTTCCAGAGCATTCGTTGACCTGGATCTCACAGCTGGCACCTGTATATCCAGGTAGACAGGAGCAGGTGTAGCTGCCCTGGCCAGTGTTGGTACAGGTGGCTCCATTAAGGCAGGGTTTATGGTGTGTACAGTAGTTCAAATCTGAAAAAGGCAAAAAATAAAGGATATTTATTTAAATGCTACAACACAATGTGAATGTTAATATATGAAACAAAGAGGGCTGACTGAGTCCCAACAAAGTAGTAAAACTCACCCTGGTTGCAGAAGAGCCCTCCCCATCCCTCCTGGCAGTTACACTGCCAGGGTTGTTGGCAGGTACCATGGAGGCAGCCTGGGTAACGGATACAGTCATCACAGTAACGCCCACTGAAGCCGACACGACACCTGGAACACAACATTAATTAAATCCTGTTAATAACAAAACCAAAGCATACCGATCAGTCAAATGCATTTATGAATATGAGCAACATGTAAGATATGAAAAATGTATTTCCATTGTTTCGTGACTTACTTGCACTCTCCGGGTTTATCACAAAAGCCATGTTCTTCATCACAGCCGGGAAGACAGATTGCTGCAGAGAGGGACAAAAATGTCAGGTGAATCATGGGAAAGCCAGAGTTGGAAACATGTGTTTGCCCTCCATCAATCTTCCATTCACACAGGGACTTTTCAAACTGCTGCCTGCTTTTCTGGTTGGTGCCCCAGCCTCATTATCTGTCTGTCTTTTATGCTGTCTGGTAGCCTTCCTGTCTGTGCATTTTGTTTACCTGCCCACCTGTCTGTCTGTCTATCTGTCTGCAGTCTCTTTCATTCTCTGTCTCTAGTTTAGCCCAGTGATACAGACCCAGTAAAACACATAGTAGCACTTCTGATGTGTGAACCCCTTAACTAAGACACCTGCGACCCTTGTCTGGTGCTTAAAGACACTGGGCCAAACTGGAAACTAATTATATCTAAAGGATAATCAAGGTCATCAGGTCACTCCTGATTATGATCAACACAACCAGCCACAGTATGTTGCACATGTTGCTGGACTTTTTACCTTCCAGACTTAGCAGCTACGGCAGCAGCTATGGACACCAAAGGGGGAACCAGCCAACAAGCCCTCTCCATTAACATGGTTGCTCTCCAACACAAAAGCGTCCCACACAAAGCCTCCTTTCTCCCCTTGACTGTGGGTCAGAAGTCCATTTTCTCACCCTTGGCCCCTCGCCTCCTCTCCCCTCCTCCCTCTGATCCACCTCTTCTCTCTTCCTCTTCCATCCTCCTATCTGCTCTCTGCTCCTCCTCTCCTCTTCCTCTCCTCTTCACCATTTTCCTTTCCTTTCCCTCCTCCACTCCTCCCATCCCTCCTCACTCCCCTCCTCCTCCTCCCCCCTAGGGCCAGCTGGTCTGTGTGGAGCTAACCACCAGACAGCTGCTCCATTGTCTTCTCTCACCGAGCAGCTGCCCCCTCCACAACAATACACAACCACGCTCGGCCAATCACCAGCCTGAGTCGCAACAATACAGGACCCCCACTTGGCCAATCGGGGAGGAGGTTTGGGGCGATGAGGCCCCATAGGTCTAATGGAAGGCACGCGGCGTGTGAATTACTGAGGAGCCACTGCGGCTCATTAGAATGGAGGCCTCTGGTGCTATGGGATAACTAACTGACGCCTGTTGCACACGGGCCCCGCATTAGGAGGTGGAAAAAGTCCCAAAACAATAAAGATAGACATGTGACTGTTGGGAAAAGTAACTTTGAAACTAAAAAAATGTAGATAATGTTAGATAATGTTTTAATGACTCCACTCAAAGCCAAAACTGATGCAAAGCATGCATCATGATTGCTCATGTATTGAGGAAGTATACTGGGATCAGACCCCCAATGTGAACATCAGCACCTACTACTCATATGCTGCTCCTTTTGCTTATCTATCTCACATGCAGCTGTCAGTGAATTTAAATATTAACTAGTACAATACTATTTAGGTGAAGCAAGTGTGTTTTCTCCCTTTTATCCCCCATTCAGTGACCTTCCTCCCATTGCTCCACAGCCTGAATGATAGTGTTGGAACAAAAGGCAAACCCACAAAGACTTACGTTCAGTGCAGTACTGTCCCTTCCAGCCAGAGTTGCATATGATCTCTCCGCGCTCGCCGCAGGTGAAGTGTCCGAAGGCATCATCTCTAGGCCGACAGAAGACAGAGCAGCCGTCGCCATAGTAGTGCTCGTCACACAGGAAGCGGTAGGAGTAGCGCAGCTCCGTCCTGCCAGCCGTCTGTATGTCCTTGGACCATTCTTCTCCCACAGTCAGGTGACGCTGAGTGGCGATCCTACTGATCAGACGCTCAGGATTGTCTGGAAAAGTCAATGACGCAGCTTGTTATAAGTCATGTGTTATTACCATTGGTGTTGTGATGTTCTGCAGAGCAAGGTGCACATAAGACCTTGTCATTGTCATAAACTTGTAAAGTTTATGACAATGACAAAGTTAACTTCATATGTTAGATCTTATATTCTTTCTTAATGCTTAGTCTATAAAAAGACAACACTGTGTGTTAACATGGAAACGTCACTGAGTAAAGACATAGAGGCAATGTGACAACATTTTGCTTTAGGGAGATGGTATACAGCAAATAAACAACAACTTTTCAATGGTTCCAATGCAAAACAGACATGAATATTGCTGTCTGAAGTAATAAATAAAAAGTGTGTTTTAAAGTGTGCCCTTGCTCTAGAGATTGTTGTTTTTTGTTAACTTTTCGATTATCTCGGCCACACACAGGCACGGACACACTCCTGTGATGTGGTCAGTTAGTCATCATTAGTGCAGTGATAAGAGCAGGACATAAAGATACTGGAGCAGATGTCAATTGGCACCTTTCCCCCATGTCATGTTAAAGAAACTGCAGGGGGGTCCTTTAGTATTGTGACATAGAAAGATTGTATCATCAAGAGTCTCTTGTAACTCTTGTAAAGTAAATTTGGTAAATGCCCAAAAATTACAGACCACACACCTAAATATACATATCAGTTAACATGTCATCTATTATGTGTGGCACTAAAGCACTAAGTGAAAAGCATGCTACTGGGAGAAAACAAGGCCACCACTGGCCTTCTGGCCTGTCTTTGAGTTACACTGATGCCTTTCTGCTTTCTCTTGCTGTCACCCACCTGTTGTCAGGTCGTCCAGGGAGTCAGTGTGCAGCGCTTCAATGATCAGTGAAAACGTCCCCTGAGGAGAAGACAGAGAGAGAGAATCAACAGCTGCTGGGCCTGAAGGTTTCCCTCCCTCCCTCCGCAGGGCAGCAGAGGGCCATTAGGAGGCCTCCCAATAAACTTCACAGCCTAATTCCCGTGTTGATTAGGGGCCTAATAAGGGCTACTACCTGCTCCCTTTTTACACCCCTGCAACTATCACACTCTGACACTGCCGTAAAACCAAACGAGGCGGAATTTCACGCTGCGCTGCCAATGATGTGCCAACTCAGAGGATGTTAAATTTCCCACCACGGCTGGTCGGAGGAGAGAGGGGTTTGGTGAAAACACCCCCCCCCCCCCCCCCCCCTCCTCCTCCCCACCCACAAGACTCTCACAGACACACACACACATGTACACGCGCGCACACACACACATACACACACACACACACACACCCTCCTCCCCTCCCCGTTTTATCCTACCAAAGAGCACAGAAATACTACAATAGCCCCTCTCACACACTACTGACAAAGACCCTCACAAGTGTTGAGGTTGGGAGCATCTGTTGCGTTTTGCACTCTTCAAAGCTAATATGTCCCACTGGAATAAGACTATAATAACTTCACAGTCTGTCCACGATTTTCAGTATTCCTTAAAATGTGACAAAAATCATAATGATGCAATATCACAACAAAACTACTAATTCATTTATTAAATAAAATATGTCATAAAGCACGCTAATCTATATTATATATATATAGATAACAGTACATAAGATATATATGAACACTTACCGGCCATGTGAAACCGAAGTTAAAGCGGATCGGGTTGGTGAAGCTTTCCGCGTTGGTCTCCGGCACCTGGAAGGAGTTGGAGCCCAGGACGGGAGTCACAGCCCCGCCGTAGGTGCAGGGGGGCTCGGGGGAGACGTTAGCCTGGTAATGCTTCAGACAGATCCGAAAGAAAGTCTTGCATTCACACTGCTGGTGGCCCTGCGGATGAGCCGAGCCTCCCGGGCAGCAGTTGGCGTTTCCCGTAACCCCTTTCTTGTTGAGAAACTCCTGCAGCTTCAACTCAAAGACTCCGGAGCACAAAACCTGAGGAGCGAGTGGAGGTGACACACAAACACAATCAGCCCCGTGTGTTTTCAGACAGGTAACTTCAGGATGTTTGTGACAATATAAGTCTTTACATCTACAAAAGCATGAAAACACATACAGCGTGCGTTTTAATACTCCCTATTTATAATAATTAGACCTACCTGGCAGGTGAGTAGAGAGAGAGTGACAACCAGGAACAGACACAGGCGTCCCATTGTGTTGACAGCCCTTCAACAAGTAGTGAAAGCTCCACAGGTCCGTGTAAGCCCGACTCAAACAATCATGGAGAAAGTTTAAATGCTTTCTGCAGTCAAGGTGAACTCTTGAGGAGGAGGAGAGAAGATGGATTCACAGAAAACCGTTCCTTATAGCTGCTTCTGCACCTCTACTTTCCCATACGAGGCACGGGTTTCTGACAGGATGGGGGAAAAAAGTGTTACAGTGTAAAGTAATCCTCAGCAGAAGGATCCCCTTGAAGAAGCGTGAATGAAAATCCCCGATGGAGAGAAATAAGAGTTAATTCCAATCAATCGGTGTATCAGTGCGCAGGAGGAGAAAGAATCAGCTCTCGATGGCCTTGTTTATTTTTCCACTTGACTGATAATGATATGCTGATCCGAAAAACAGAAAACAAGTCTCCGTTTCTCTCTGCCTCTCTCGGTTTAACAGTGCGTATGTCTGATGGGTGTCCTGCCCCGCACAGGGTTTTATACCGGGCCAGCAGGCGAAGGGTAATAAGATGCAAATGAGCCCCTCTGCTCCTCTTCTTCCCCTCCCTCCACCACCACCAAGTCCGCCCCGGGGCCATCACAAAGAAAGAGGAGGAGGGGGTTGGGGGGGGGGCACAACTTTTCTAAACCCCCCTCTCTTTCTCTCAAAGGGACAGACCAAATGGCTAGTGAGCTGTTAAATGTGCAACAACCCCTTGCTTCCCCTGATGCCTCCCTCCTCCACAACACAACACGCAGGGCCCATTTACATTCCGACAAATTCTTTAACCTCTGCACGAAATCCTCCGCATCGCAGCATCAAGTGTTTCATACACGCTGCACTCAGTGTGACGGTGGTTCCTCATATGTGGGGTTAATGTTAAAAGCCTCGGCTGGCCTGCACCCTTGTTCCCCAGCCGGCCAGCCAGCCGCCCCAACTGCGTTACAACGACCATCTGCTCCACCGCATTCCTATGGTGTTCCCCCTGCCGTGGTTTTCACATGCTCACACCCCTCAAAACAAGTCGATCTGTTCTTATGACCTTATCTTTATTTCTCGGTCGTATGTCCTACCATACCTCATGAAGTGCATCATTAACACATTGTGTCATTTTACTAAAAAGAGAAATGCAGGTACTCTCATGATGTAATATAAAGTCTATCGGGGATGACACAAGACTTTTTAATGTGTTTTCGCTTAAAATAGCACTCATTAACCATCACTTTACGGTTGGTCGCATTAGTTCAGAGTCCACCCAGTGTTTTATGCGGTCACTTCCCACTTCTCTGCTCCTAAATCATATATTCTGAACCACTTTAATAGGATTGATCTCTGCTTTATGTTCTTGCAGGTGTAAAATATTCTCTGTGCAAGTGCAAAGACGCACCAAAATACCCCCACATGGCCACAGGCCAACATACCTACACCGTTTTCATTGCATGCCTGTGTATTTCCCTTACTCGCTCTTTGGTAGAGGCAGTAAAAAAGACTTGGTGGTGTGTCACTCGCGTGGCTGTCATTAAGGGACTTTGTGAGGAGAGGGAGGGGTAGGAGGATGAGGAGGAGGGAAGGCATAGAGGGAGTAAAGTTTTTTTCTTTGTGCTTTCAGCTGTATGGTAATTGGGCCGGCAGCACCTGCTCTCCCACAATAATACAACACCAGAGATAGAGAGAGAGAGAGAGAGATAGAGAGATAGAGAGAGCATGGCCTGTTGCGTAAACAGTAATCTTACAATATGTTTGATGATAAAATATCACAGTTCCTGCATACTGCACGCAGTCACAGCAGATAAAACGTGATAAACTACAGCTACCCCAGCAATTTGGTGTAATGTTCCCATATAGGAACACTAGACATGGCTCCACAATCTAATCTACAATCAGTTATAGCAGGTCATGACAATTAATTATAAATTAAACTTTAACAATTTACAAATCTGAAGCTGCTATTTTATAATCTGTGCTAAAGGTGGACATTTCATTAAACACACATACTTACAAATATTAATATATATCACAATATTAATGTGTTGTGTGTGACCTGCAGCTGTAACATTGCAATATCCTTGTGAGATTAATAGGCTACTTTAAGTACCTAATAATTACTTGATCTATTTGTCTTGTCACGAAAAGAAAACGAAAGTCTAAGAGGGAGTCGCTGATTGGACAGAATATTTAGCTGATTTGGTGCCACTGCTGTCAATCAATTCAGCAACTACAACAGTGAAAGGACCCCACTTGTGAATGATTTCTTTATGAATGTGTTGGTGCAAGCAGTGCCTGAAAAACAAGTGGCAGATATTTTTTATGTGTAAACATTAAAAACACACACACACACACACACACACACTGGGGGTCTTAATTAACAACTAATTGAATCTGCTGCCTTGCATTATTTGGCGGACGCACATTGCACGTATGCACACACACACACACACACACAAACACAGCTTCACTGTGCCCCAAAACAAAGCCCTCATTCATAGCGAGCATCTTTATTACTGTAGATAAACGTTCAATCTATAATATCTTCATGCAGTGTCGATGCACTGTGCTCAGGTGTGCCTTGCTGTGTATTACATCCTCATTGCAGAGGTTTGGTGACCAACAGGTTGGCTGTAACTCCCTCTGGCTCAGTGTACAGATAAATGAGAAGCCCTTGCCTAATGCGGTTGTGTGTCCATGATGTGCTCTTTACACCCCTTGAGGCCGATTGAAGGGCCTTTAACCTTAAGCTTTAACACTATTATCCTTGGCTGCCACAGTCTTTCCAGATACCGGTACGTGTGTTTAGCTATAGGACGCTGCTCATTTCATTTAACCAGTTGATTTCAGCCCCCTTCTCAATAGCCGACAATGCTCCTATGTGGCGTGGCGTAAAATCCCTCTCTTGAAGCCTTTTATTTACACTCATCCCGACTTTCAGAGGTGCCCTGTGCTCTTTCTCTAGTATTAGGCCAATATACTATCAGTCATTCATCACCATGACGTGGCACACATTTTCCGATTACGCCAGCAAAGCGTGACTGAAAGGCATGGTGAGATGGTGAGTACGCCCCCCCCTCCAAAAAAAAGAAAAAAAAGCTTTACTCTATGCCCCCCCCCCCCCCCCCCCCCCCCCCATTTCCCCCCACCGGGACACAAACACACACTCACCACCATCAAGACATTTTCCCGTAAAACACAATTTATGCCACGAGATTCTCTAATTGTGTCTTAAAGGAAACAGCAGAAAGTAGAAACTCCTCCCCTCTGATGCTAATTGTGTGTGTGCATGCACGCGTGCGTGTGTATGTGAGGTGAGGTTAAAAAATTGTTTAGCTGGAGGTCGATTGTTTAACTGAAGTGCTTTTCTATTGTCTATATGTGTATGTGTAACTGCGTGTGCGCGCGTGTGTGTGTGTGTGTGTGAGACCAGGAGCTCTGTGACATGCAGGGGGACAACAAAGGGAGAAGTCTCGCGCCCCGCCGCCCATTCATCCTTTTCTCTCGCGAAGTAATTCTCATTGATTCTTATTGAACGGCGAGTCGCGAGCCCCTCGGGGAGAGCCGTGTGATTTGTGAAGGGTCGCGAGACAAGACACGCCCCTCCTCGAGCCCCGGCCATCTGCTCACCAAACACCACAACATCAACCAACCTACCAAATGGCTTCCCTCATCTCTATCTCTGTAAAGTCTCTTCGTTTCTCTTTTGTATCTTCTTGTGTGCCTCAGTGAATCTGCTTCTGCCCTGTAACTGCCATTGCTTTCATTTCTCTCCATTCTGTCATCTCCACACCAGATGCCTTGTAGGTGAAGCTACTAGTTGCTTGGTGGGTTCCTGGGCCAAATCACAGTGGAGGCATGCAACGGGTATGAGGTGGCCATATGGCCAGTGTGTATGTGTGCGTTTGTGTGCGTGCCAAGAAATGGATGGATGGATGACCGTCGTGGGAACCTCCACATCATCACCATCACATCAACACACACACACACACACACACTGTTGCACATAGCATGGCAGCCTTTGGTCTGGTCAGTTATAGCATTCAAAGTTCACAGGGAGCTGGAAAGAAGCATGACTCTCTATGATTCAATTTGAGCCCGGATAAATGCTGCGGGTTCCCACATACTCGGCAGGAGTACTGGTATGTTTTAATTAGCTGGGGTGCTCAATGAAATATTTAATTTGTGCCTTGGCTAAAAGAGTTTCAGTACTGCTGAATAGAGACCAATATTCAATTAGACGAAGCCCCTGAGCTGCTGTTATTGAGTTAGTCAAATTTATTAAATTTGTCATGCATTCGTTCCATCACATCATATGAAGAGGAGCAGATAGATAGATAGATAGATAGATAGATAGATAGATAGATAGATAGATAGATAGATAGATAGATAGATAGATAGGTGCAGGTGCAGAGCCTAATGTGGTGAGGATCTTCTCTGTGCTGATTATAATGATAAAAGGAGAGTCGTGTGGCCAGTGGCTTGATGGATCAGACTCCCCCAGCAACAACAAGACTGTGATGTCAGGAACCTGATACTCACGTGCCCCCTCCCCATCTGAGCCACAAAGACCTGAGGCTGCCTATACCTACCATCCCAGTCAGGAATGTAGCAGCTTACACCACCTGTTAGCCTGAATGTGAGACATAAACCTATATTATACTGTGTTATGGTTTGATATTGAGACAACCTGTTATTCCTGATCCTGTCAGAGACATCGCTAAACCTTTTTATAAAAAGGCAGAAGGTCCATTAAGAGGGAAAAATTAATGTTATCTGTATTAAGACATAGTATTTTTTACATTTTGAGCTTTAGTATGTTCAGTATTTGAACATTTACTTTTGAATTTCATATTCATTGGTTTTAGTGGTAGATGAAAACATTTTTTTTCCACTTGGACATCAGATATTCTGTATTTTTCAGTGCTTCATTTAAATTTGTTTACATTGAGAAAAGCTTAGATGATTACTCAGTAAGGCCTCATGAATAAGTCGATCAGCAAACAGATAATGTAGAGTGAAATATTTGTTTTGTGTATTGTTTAATGTCATGTTTCCCTGAAAGTCAGCATTTAAATGATGTTCTATAGGTTTGAACATGATCTGCCACATGATGAATCTGCTTTTAATGATCATGATAGCACGCCAAGAACACAGAATTTGAAATTCCCATGAGACATCTGGAGTGTAATGTTTGATTTGAAAGCAAAACAAGCAAACAAACAAACAATAACCCTTGCATTTTGAACAAATCACACACTCCCTGCTCCTTGAGATCCCTGCTCTGTGGCCCCCTGGGGGTCCTTGGCCTTTAGTTTGAGAAGCAGTGGTCTCCAGCAGCAGGATTAGCCAGGCCAGCTGCCCAGAGAGACCCTGGGCCCTGGACGCTGACACCAGGCCTGACCCCAGGGTGGCTACTATCAGGGACACTGAGGGGATTTGGACAGCACTTGTTTTGTATATGTGTGTGTGTTGTTCATTCAGTCAGACAACTGTTGAGCCAGTACAGATTTGGGCAGCGGTGTTCTTTGTATGTGTGTGTGCGTGCTTGTATGGTCAATTCTTTCCGGGGGTTAACTGCTGATCCAGTACAAATGGGAGGTGTTGGGGGGCAGGGCTGAGGGCAGTCGTGTGCTCCTAGAACATCTGCCTCTGTTCCTCCTGAGTCAAGCTTTGGTCAGGAGCGGGAGGGGTGTGAGAGGAGGAGGAGGAGAAGGAGGAGGAGGAGGCAACGAGGGAGGGGGGATTGAAGAGGAGGAGGAAGGATCAGTGTAGGAGGAGAGAAGTTGAAAAGATCTGACATGAATAGGCAACAGACCAAAACACTGACTGCTGATCACACAAGCTCCTTCCCACTATTAGTTATTTGTGTTCACATAAAGAGGATATATGAAGGGACATGGATATATATGTATTGACATACAACTGTATATTTGTGTTTTTCATGTATCATATACTAGTATCAGCCAACTTGAGCCTATTCCTGATCACTGATGTGAAATAAGCTTCATAAGTTATATACTGTATATGAAACAGTTAGTTCCAGACATCTAAGCTGACATCCACATTCTGATGTCTTTCAATTCAATTAAAGTAAAAACAAAATGATTTTCCATTAATTTAAGTTTAAAACATCCAGATAATGCAAGTGACAAACTCCTGAATGGTATAAACACATGATAAATAAATGTCCTCACTGTGCACATAAAGGATTATTTTCAGGCTACCCCCATTTGCCCAACCAGGTCACTGCTTAGTGACCTCTCTGCACTGCATATCACAAAGCATTTAATAGCAGTAACAGTGGCTAGAAAGAGTATATTGGTAAGATAGACCTAAATTATCCATCAAGAGCCACCCCACCTCAGTACCTGCCCCAATCCTGATCACCTGGGTAAAAATAACAGAATTAGTTAGTTAACCCAGTGTTGTATTTGTGCCATATTGGCTCAAAATGGGTAAATTCTTAACCCAAAGATTTTTATAATATCTGTCATGCTGTTGTGCTGTGCACAGTGTTGTTGTTGCTTATGTAATTGAGAAAAATGTAATTCAGTCTTATTATAAAGTAGTGATGTAGGCATAAACCTAAGAAATCACCTCCAGCTCCTCAGTTCATCAGTTTTAAACATAAATCTGTAGGTATAAGACAAGAGGGTGAAGAGAAGAATAGAAAGACAGCTGTTTATTCAACATCTGCACACATCCAGGGCAGCTGTTTCCTAGAAGAATTATTAAGGCTTAACACTTACAACTGAAGTATGGCACAATTTAGGTACTATTGGGAAACAGGGCCCAAATATGTGGGCCAAAATGTGATCTTCATAAGTTTAGTGGCCATAACTTTACAGTACACACACAGTAGGCAGATTTACGACACAGCTCCTCCCTTGTTGAAGATCAGTAGACTGGTAGGGCTGGATTGTCTTCCCAGTCCACAGAGCATCTGGCTGAGGAACGACAGATGCTGACAGCT
Source organism: Pampus argenteus (assembly GCA_036937835.1). Classification (NCBI taxonomy): domain Eukaryota; kingdom Metazoa; phylum Chordata; class Actinopteri; order Scombriformes; family Stromateidae; genus Pampus; species Pampus argenteus. The sequence goes on along the minus strand of CM072862.1, from coordinate 12,672,780 downwards.
GGACTGACAGCCAGCATATGTCCCTTTCTTTATTTCTGTTATGCTCAGACAATAGAGTGGAAGGGATGGGGGTGCTTTGTGTTGAATGTAGACCTAATGGCTTGTGACTCCAGAAAAGAGCCCCCCATTCTCCAGGAGAGCCCGGAGAGCAATTAGCCCATCTCTGATCCTAGCCTGGAGAGTTTTTGGGAGGACTGAGCACTCAAAACCTCAACGACCCATTATTATTCATGCCATATTAGGGTGTTTAGTTTTTTTTTAATCACAATAGTATTAGAAGCCATTAAAATCCATATGTTTTATTTTTGGTCTTCTTAGTCTTTTATATGTGAATGAATCAATGAATCACCAGTATAACTTACTGTACATTCTCATGGATGTATAAACATATTATATTATCATCATTATTAATTTTTGATATTATATTTAACTTTCTGCATAACATGTTCATATAAAGAGGTACAAAAACAAACAAAAAAACGGATTACATTTTACATTTGGGCTGCGTGCGCCGAGCACGTGTTCTTTGTTTTGCAACGTGATGACGCCACGCGTAGATGCCAGGAAGTAATTTGCATTTAGAAGCAGTGAAAACAACCAGGATACACTGGCACGCGCTGCTCAAATATACCAAGAGTTTAAAGTAAGTAGTTAGCTATGTAATGCAATAATGGACAGTAAAGGTGTTTGCAGACACAAATTACGATGAGGTTGTTTTCACCAGCGAGACATGCACGAATGAGTTTGGCGTTTAACTGTTAGCATTGGGCTAACAGAGGATGATATGTAGCAGCACACACTGTGGCATCATTTAGCATCCTGACACCTTAAACAGTTTGTAAAGAACGAGTCCGTGTCGTTGTCTCACCCTGTGTCTGTTTCTGCTCTGTAGAAATGGGAGTGAAAGGTCTTCAGCTATTTGTGGACCACTGCTGTCCAGAGGCCTGTGTGTCTGTGAACCTGAGAGAGATGGCCAGACAGCATGTTGACAAAACCACAGATCACACTAACAGTTGAGTTTCATTCACTGTGAAAACGGATTTAGTCCTTGTATTTTTGTCAGCTTCAAAACACCTCCATAACAAAAACACCAGCAGACACAGGAACATCTAATTGTTTTTTAATCTTATCTGTAAATAGCTGAACTGTTATCAAACTAGACTTTACATCTCACCTTTCAATCTCTGCATTTTTCACTTTCATACTTAGTCAAACTGGACATTGTACATTGTATTCAGCCTCCACTATTACATAATTTAATTATTTATTGCATGTCACATTTCATTTCTATGTCCGTAGTTCAGACCATATATCATTTCAGGTTTTAAAACCCCATTTGAACTTTGAAACTGTACTAGACTTTAAATTTTACATTTTATTTTATTATATTACCTTACTCACTTGTTGTATTTTATTGATTTATGTTGTGTTTGTGGGAGCAAACACCTAGACACATTATTTGTATGTTTGCAGACTTGAATAGTAATAAACCAATTCAACTAGGTATCTTCCAACCTTGATATGACTAAATCAGACTGCTGAAGCCTCATATAAGCTTCAGATAAACTTTTAAATATATTTTGAACAAAACAACTGTGTGGACACAGTGGATTTTGGCCGCCATCACTTATATTGACAGCACATATAATCTGATAATCTGTTACTATAATCTGATGCACTTCATTTAGCCAATTTGTTGGATTGATTAACTAATTTATAGGATATTTGTTGGTTTAGAGTGGGTTAACATGCAGGCCCACGTTTGTATGTCACTCATGTACTGTAGGTCCTACACTCATTGTGGATAGTATGGCCTGCCTGCGCCACTGGTACACATGTAAGGACTGGGTGTGTGGGGGACAGTGGAGGGAGTACATGGATGCCCTGAAGAAATGGGTGGAGAGCTTCACTTCAGCAGGCATTAGACTAGTCTTCTTCTTTGATGGGGTGGTTGAAGAGCAGAAGAGACACGAGTGGGTGAGTAAAGAAACACTTTCTTTTAGCAATCATATTTAGATTAGTGTAATTTATAGAAAGACTGTTAGCCCATTGCTGTCTTCTATAAGCAGATTAAGATATGGTTGTATGTTGTATTTGACCTTTTTATAGAAGGTGCCCACTTGATATCCTTAAGAACATGCCAGCTCTAACATTTTGGTCAGGTTCCTACTTAACAATCTTAAACATTAGGCATAATTAGCAGATTTGATGTATTTTACGCTTATTAGATTTATATTAGACTTTTCAACCTCTTGTATACAAACTACATCTTTTCCTGTTTACAGGTGAAGAGGAGACGCAGAGTAAATGGGGAGGTGTGTAAAATATTTCGTCACATTAAGGCACATGGAGAGCAGCCCGATGGAAAACTCTTCATTCTTCCCTCTGGTCTCGCAACATTTACACGCTTTGCCCTCAGGTCAAATTTTGGTTCTCGTTATCAGTGTTAAGGGTGTTTTTTTTTTGCGTCTAATGATGATGTTTGATATTAATTTCTTCGTATATTTCATTATTGTTCATAGGTTGTTGGGTCAGGAAGTATTTTGCTCCGTGCAGGAGGCTGACTATGAGATCGCCAGATATGCCCGTCGTCATCGCAGTATGGGCATTCTGGGACAGGACTCAGACTTCCTCATATATGACAGGTTTATTATTACAAGTTCTTACTGTAGAGTCTCCTTTGTTAGGGATTAGAACCTTGATCTCTGGTACAGTAAATTAAATCATACAGTCAAATACTTTATCCCTGTAGGAGTTAAGATATAATTACTGGGCAGAGCTTAAGTCTTGAATATAGTCATAGATTGTGATATGTCATAGCATTGAGTAGTCATAGAAAATTAATAAAATTTGATAAAATGTTTGTAAACTGAACATGTTATTTTGTCTTTTAAAGTGCTCCTTACTTGTCGGTGGCAAAGCTGCAGATAGACAGCCTCACCACTGTGTTATACGACAGACGGAGGCTCTGCCAAGCCATTGGACTGGCTGTTACCCAGCTACCACTGCTGGCCTGTCTCCTAGGTAACGATGTGGTGTCAGAGGGGCGGATGCAGCACATCAGGAACAATGCCATTACAACATACAGGTGTTTGAGGTTTTAGTTTGATATTAGTAAGATATATATGTATACACAATACCATGCAAAGGTTTTAGGTTCTAAAAGTCAAGTTGCTTTTAAAAGTAATGCCATGAATATTTTTTATTTATCACTGATGATATTGTATTGTGGATAAGAATTTAAACATCTTAGTCAAGTCAATTACTTTATTTATCCCACACCGGGGAAATTCACTTATCACAAGCACCAAAGAGAAAAAAATAGAAAACAAGTAGGGAGTATATACATACACATACATATGTGTTTGTTTTCCTACTGTTTTCTGAGAAAGACTTGTTTGGGTTAGCCATAATCAGAATAATTTCTCTTGTCTTTTTATGCCAGCTGTGTGCTCTGAGGTTATTAGTGTTCTCATTTTTCATGGTTTAGGAGTTAAGGAGTTGCTAAACCACAATTGTTTACTTTGGTCTGCACTCTGCTGAATAAAATCACTGATCTCAGGTTAATGTGACACTGAGCCAACATGAGTCAGTTGAATATCTGATGAGAAGTAAAGTATTAGTATTCTGTCTCTCAGGAAAATGCATCATGCACCGTTCTCTGGAGCTCCTCAGGGGCAGATGGTGCTAGCTGTGTCCAGGCTTGTGAGCTCTTTGTGGTGCAGGAAGGAAGAAGAGACTGGGCTTATTCCTCAGTGTCTGAACTTGTCAGATCCAGACAGAGAGCTCCTGGAGAGGGGCGTTCGCTCCTACTTACTGCCTGGACAGGAGGCTCTTCAGCAGGGTGACAGCTTTCCCTCTGGCTCTGCCTTTGAGAAATATGTCAGTCCAGAAATATTAAAGGTATGCTCTGTATCACATCACATACACATGTCCTGTTTGATTCTCTTCAGTTTTGTGTCTGCCAAATGCAAGATTGGCTAAATATGTCTTTCTTTATGGTTTTCCCCAGGCATGTAGAGAGAAGCATGTAGCGGCAGAGGGTTTCATGGTTTACGGTGTTGTGTGTGAGGGAGTGATTGAATGTAGCAACAGTCTTGAGGATGAAGAAGACAATGAATTGCTGCCTCAGGCTCTCGTCTACAAGTTGTGCAGACAGCACATCTACAGTCTGTTGCTGCTACACAGGCATGATGGTAGGACAGTAGACATACAGGATGGGTAACATACACACACATTTGAGGACATAAATGCACACATGCTGACACACACATTCACATCCTTCCATACACACAGCCAGAAAATCACAACGTGTAAATATAACACACACATGTTAACTTGCTGAGGAGACCGTAAATTTCAGTTGATGATGACTGTTTGTTGTGTGTGTTTTCAGGCAGAATTACTGAACCTCCAGCAATCAAGGAATGGTTTGTCTACCCTGGAAACCTTTTGAAGGAACCTGACTTGATCCATCCCATCCCAGTCAGCCTTAAATGTACTGTACCTGCTGGTTTCTTAATATACTTGTCTCTGTATTCTGAGGGGCAGTGCTAGGTTTGTAAGTTTACTATGCTCCAGTTAACAAACAACAAAAGTAGACATGTAGTTTTCCTGGAATGATGTTTCCCTCTATAGTGTAATATAATCTAATAATCTGCAAGGACCTTCAGAATAGTTGCCTCTGTTTGGAGTAGACATTGACATCAATCTTAATATGCTTAACACATTACAGACATCTGTCCAAGTCAGTGTTTTCAAAACCACCAAAGTATTATTTCTGTGTATGAATTTGTAGGCGATCAGCCCAGTCTGGACTTGTTGTGGTTCGGCACTGGTCCTGAAGTCTCTACTCTTCGTCTGGCAGCCTTCTTTTCCATTTTTGACTGCCAGGAGTTCACCGAGTTGTATGGAGCTTTCGAAGACTCTCTCCTGGCTGCTCTCTGTCTAGTCACCTACATAGCTCTCCAGGTAATGTGAACCTTTTATGGTTTGATATATTTTAGGACATAATAATGAAATAGCATTTATTGAAACAAAAGTCATATTAATTAAACAAACAATCACAAATTGAAAATACATGCAAGAGATTTTATCTGAAGTTATACTAGTACTCATATTGCATGCATACACTTCATGTTCCAGTTGCAGTCTCTCTTTTGGTTTTCATTGGCCAGGTGGGTTACGTGCCTTGCTTTGGCCATTGAATAAGTTAAGCTATTAAATGAAACTGTTGAATACAATGCATTCAGTTTGTATTTAGGCATTTCAGCCAAGATAATGGCAGCATACGAGAAGAAAAGCTACACCTGATGATTTATGTAAACAGAAGATAAAAGAACAAATGTATCTGATGACACTTTAACATATTAGTCAGCTTTTGGTTTGGGATTTACATCCACAACACATATACAACAATTATTTCACTCTTTTGTCAACATGTGATGTGAAGTTAAACATCTCTTGTTGACAGTTTGTTCTGTGTTGTTTTGTCATGGCTTGATGGGAGCCATTATTACACACTGTGTGCCCAGTTTAGCCACAGACACTGGTGTTTGTAGCTGACGCTCTTACGTCAACAACTGCTCTAATAAGCACCCGAGGGCTTTGAATAGAGCAGTTTCTTAATTCACCTCCAAACATTTGCTTTTTTTATTTTGAAAAGTGTAAACTTTAAGATATAAAAATTTTAATGTTTGTAATGTAATGCTTCATGATCACTTTTCATAGTATGTGAAAGAAGATGAGATTTTTCTTTTGTGTATTTTGCATGGACATCATCACGGAGATCACAGCTTAATCTATTTAAGTAAGTTAGTCCTTCTTTACAACATAATTCTACTTAGGAGCATTCAGGCAGACAGACGGCCGAATTGAACACTTTAAGGCTTCCAGACAGATTTTTGGGCAAACTGTTTTTGGACACTTAACTGGTCGTTTAAATGGACGAAGTACCAACAGACAGACTGAAAAGCAGCTTGTTAGATGGATCGTTAGATGAGGAGACAATCAAAGATGAGCAGACACACTGACAGACAACAGTAGCTGTTTTTGTCTGATCACTGCTGCATTGACATTCGCTCGTCACTCTTCTATTTAAATAGCTTCAGGGTATGTTTGTTTTGAACACACAACTGGGCAGCCTTGTTTCTGTACTCAGCATTGTCTCTTTCTCTGTTGAGTTGTCGTACAGAGAGCAGACAAAACAAACTGACCCACATAGAGGACACACTGGGATGTGATTGAATTGGCAAACCATATATTTTCCTCTGTGTGTGTGTGTGTTTGTGTGTGATTGTTTTTGTGTATTTGTGTGTGTGTCCAGGTACCAGCTCTGTCTTTAGAGGACGTAGATGCTTACCTGAGTCAAGCTGTGTGTCTGAGACTAAAATCCCCTCAGGAGCTTCAACAGATTAAGGTCAGTTACAAACACAAACACACAGCACATACCCTACATAAGGTCAACCATTTTTTATTTTTAGTAATTTTCATCAAAACACAGACATTTTCTAAGACAATAAGATTTGTTTTCCACTTTTCATCCCATTTTTTTGTCCTAGTGCACCAAAAAAGTGTTGTTTCCTGATGCAAGAAGACAATATTCACTGCAGTTTGCAGAACAGTTTAGAAAACGTTTCCCATAGAATTTCCTTTTAAAAATAAAAACCTACAAACATGGAGACCTTCATATATTTGCACAAGCACAACCTCAGTGTTGATAGAAAGCCTTTCTGTGTGAAAAAAGCATTAATGTAATTTATTACATTACATTATTAAAGAGCTTGTGGGAATTTTGAAACAGATGTTTTCAATTATAGCTGATGGTTACATATGATATCACTGTAATCAACTGATATAATTGTAATTTGTCAGACCAAGGAATTTGAAGACATCAATCTGAGCTCCAGGAACTTTTGGTGAGCTATATTATTGGACATTTTAAAAACAAATTCATAATGAAATAATCATTAGTCGCTGCCCTGATCGAGACAGTACGGTGAGGCACCAGCACTTCTGTTTTCTTGCAGTGAGCCCTCACAGTTACCAAAATCCCAGAGTCAGCTGTGCTTTTCCATTCTCTGGGAAAATGGCCGTTTGCAGCCTTGTTGTAGTCCCATTTATTTTTACTGCTTAATTACCATACTTACGTCTAGTAATTTGTATTTTTGCTGCTCATCTGTTTTCTACACAATAATTAGGGCTGGATGTTGATTTGAATATACTGTCTGAGAGAAGATCAGTGCTCCAGGAGGGTAGTTAACTGAGTGACTAGTGTATGGATTAGCTGCACACACACACACAAAACATATGAATGAATCAAACACATATGTGCTCAGATGTGGGTTTGTCAAACAGTCAATTTTAGGTTTTTGATTGTATTTTCATTTGCTCATGTGTCTGTGTATAACCTGCAGGGACGTAGATTCACATGCATCTACTGTCCAACCTTCAGGATATCACAGTACAAGTTGAAAATCTGCCTTTTTATTTCACCAAAATGTACAGTTTTTAATCAAAGTTAATTTATTAGAATGGCCTGTGTGTGTGTGAGTGAGTGAAAATGACTCACAACATTTATTTGTGTGTGTATTTAGGGGAAAGGGGTTGTGGGTAGGTTTTGGGAAGCATTGGTTTTGTTGCAACATTCCTCTCCACGGGACTGTGATTGTGGCGTGTGTGTGTCTCAGAGTGAGTGTGCTGGCGACAGTCGCCTGTCTGACGCTCACCACATGGATCTATTTACATCAAACACACTCCGCCCCGCTGGACACACATACACACAAACACACACACAAACTCCTGTGTGCCTGTGTTTCTATCTTTTGTCTCTCTCTCACATTGTGTGTTGTCATATTCTTTTACAATACATGTACACTCGACCACTTTCTCTTTTCTCAGTCTTTCTTCACGTTGCTCTTTATCTTTTTCTTTCTGTCTTTGTTTCGGTTTGTTTGTGTGGCTTTTGTGTCTCTGTCCTGTGTTTCATTGTTTTCAGTAGGTGAAGCTGTGTTTGACTGGAAGCAGGTGGCAGGCAGGGATGTGTGTGTGTGTGTGTGTGTGTGTGTATACACACATAATCACTGTTATCCATGCTATCTGCCAGAGGACAGGTGAGAGCAGAAAGCACACACACGGAGAACATCTGCCTGCTGTTACAGACTGTCGTTAGAGTTAGCTTGTTCATCATCCTCTTTTATACTCATTGTCCTTGTTCAGTCTCTTCTCTCTGGTTCTCACCTTTATCGTCATTCAAAATTTCCTTCCTTTTATCAATCTACTCATACTATCACAGCTGATCACTTTTGTCAGCTAAAGATAGCTAGTTGGATAGCTAGCTAGTGTAGAGTAAAGTGATGTGAAGTGGGTTGTGTTATTTATGTATTAGCGCTGAGCAGATAATGTGCAAATTTGTATTGGGAAACAACAATTGAGCAGTTGCGAATGAAGATTTAAGAAATTTGTTTCATGTGGTGACACTGAGTATATTAAAGAAACGCATGGCTTTCTACAGCACAACTCTTTCAGTGAGGTTGATATTCGTGGTTTGTACAATTCATCAAAATGATGCATTTTATTTAAAGCTCAGAAAAAAAAGCGAGCATGTGCACCTTGAGTAAACCTTTTGTGACAAATCGAGATGTATATCTTGTGTTACCTGTACATTTATTAATTATACTAGTAAATAAAAACCGTGCAACCTTTTTCCATAGACAGTGCAGTGACTGGCCGGCTGTGTGGTCTGTTGCTGTGGGGGGGCTGAGGATCTGTTTTTTAGTTTGCAGCACTTTGAGGTGAAGGAATTTATTGTCACATGTGGTGGAGTGATTTGAGACTTGCTGGCAGGTCAGAAGAGTCAGTGTCGTGTCACCTGCAAATTTAAATTCCAACAATTTGTGACAGAAGATACAACAAAGTGTCAGGCCCCAAAATAAAGATGTGTTACCAAAGTGAACCCAAATTTCTTTTTTTCTTGGCTCTCAGTTGCCTGTTCTCTCCAGTCGAGCGGTGCAGCTGGGATCTCTCTACGTTCGAGGACTGAGCCACCTGCTGGGTGCTAACACTGCCAGTGGCTGTCCGCTGCCCGGCGCTGCCCTGCTGCCTTGGCACAGCTTTGACGGGCGGCTGTTCCACTCAAAGTACCTACTGGCACACAGCGGCACTGAAGACACTGTGCTGTTGGACAGAGATGTGAGTGAAAACAGAAAAACAAAAAGGGGAATGTGTGAAGTTGTCTTCTGTCTATTCTATCATACATGAATTACATGATTTCAGGTTGAATGTCTTAATCACGAGTAATTAAAGTGTGTTATTGTCTGCCTCTCCTTCCAGTCCTCCTGTCTGTCTCTGTTTCTCCACCTGAGAGAGAAACTTACAGAAGCCTGCAGGAGGAGAAGCAGAGTCCTGCAGTCCAGAGCCAGATACAGAGACAGACACACAGGTGAGACATCTGACAAACTGATATCTCTTACCTGATACACATCACCCACCAACCACTTTCCTTCCACTTGTGTCGGGTGTTTCTAAGCAAATAATTTTTCTGTGGGTCGCTGCCCGTATGTATTTATCTGAAACAATTTGTGATCTCTGTTGTTTCGTGTAGCATAATTATGCTTCCCTTTTGGCGATGACTCTTTGAAGAAAGAATGTTTGATCTTGAGACTGTCCCAGTTAAATAAAGGTCACAGAGAGAGAGAGAAACATTTTGACTTGAATTAAGAAACGTTATGGTGTCTCTATGGCGCCCTGGTGGCATAGTGGTTAAGATACAGACCACATAACCGTAATTGTCATTGGTGCAATTTCTGCTTTGTTGCATGTCATGCCTTTCTCTCTTCCTATGTTTGCTGTCTTTATCTATACTGTAAACTATCCAATACAGAAGAATAAATGCTGAAGAAAACACTGTAACAGCAGTGTAATGATGTTTCCATTATTTTAGAGACTCCAGTAGTTCAGTTTTTATGTTTTGGAGTTAGTATTTGTTATTTAACACTGCTCAGTGCACAGAGAGCTAAAGAGGATGCAGTAATATAAGTGGCAGAAACATACTGTCGCTCATAAAAAAAAACAAAAAAAACTCCTGGAGCCAAATGGAGAAGCAACATTTTAATCTGACAGTTGATCTGTGGTTGTAGTTCTCTGGTGCCCCTCACAGAACCACATTACCCAGAGGGCCGTGCTGTAACGAACTCCATGTGTGCTGTGGCCTTCACACATATCAGGGTGTGTGTGTGTGTGTGTGTGTGTGTGTGTGTGTGTGTGTGTGTGTGTGTGTGTGTGTGTGTGTGTGTGTGTGTGTGTGTGTGTGTGTGTGTGTGTGTGCACATGGACATGTGCATGCTTGGATAGGAGACTTGCTTTGTCAGTGCACTAGTAATAGTAGGTTTCTGTTTATAGGCTGGGAGAGCTCTATTTTAAGACACACAACAAGACTAACTGATTATAGACTTCTCTCTCTGTCTCGCCCCTCTTTCTGCTCCCCTTCCCCTCAGTTATTCCCCTCTGTTTTATTCTTCATCCTTTTATTTTCTCTATCCTTCCCCCTCCCTCTCTCTATTCCCATTTTCATGTTTTGCTGTTGTTCTCAGAGCCTTCAGACATCAGACTGTAGATGCGTACGGTCTTCACCATCAAACACACCTACTAAACTGGTCATGTTGTCAGTCAATATACTGTACACTGTCCGTAAATGTCTCCAAACATCTGTCTCTCAATACTTTCCAGCTACTCAATATAAGTCACTCACAGTTTCAAGCTAACTGGTTTCTACTGAAGATGTAAATCCTAAATTTTTACTTTCATTTCTGGAAAAGAAAAGGATCCATAATTTCCTAAAGTAGCTGGACACTTTTTTTTTTACACTAAACATTACCCAAAAAGAAGTAAATTGTGTATTTGTTGGTACCTTTTTAGGCTCAGATTTGGTGCACTAACAGTGTTTCTGTCAACCAACACACAGTGTGTGTTGGACTGACTCAAAATAAAATACAGCGTCCATGTCTACGATAGTGAAGGAACATGCAACAGTGTTAGTCACTAATGTGTCTTTAATAATTTTTGGACAGCAATGAAGGTCTACAGGGATGCACTACATCAGGTTTCAGCTGCACAGAAGTATTGATTCTACGGGATTTCAGAAAATGCAGAAAATTGTCCAAAAATGTCCAAGTCTTCAAATGCCTAATGTCTAAAACCCAAAGAAATTCAATTTGCTACCATAGACAACCAGCAAAGAAGAAGCTAGAAAAAGTAAATTTTTGTTGCTTATGCTAAAACGTTCAATGATTAATTGATTACCAAAATAATTACAGATTTATTTTCTGCGCATTGAACAATCATTTGATAAATTAGCATGTTTCAGGTCCACTGTCTTCTCACAGGACTTTTTGACAAAAAGAAAAAGAAAATCTCACCATCATATATCATGAGGCTTATCATTTAAGCAAAGCCCAGCTCCCTGTTTATATAAGACTTGTCTGTAGTTTACAGACTCCATCCTGCTCAGTGGTCTATCAGTGAGAACGAGTCAGCAGTAGCTCATGAAATGTGAACCCGCAGTTTCTATTCAACCCAAAGACTTATAATCGTTTATATCAACTGTTTCTAAAAAGCGACTGCCTGCCGTGTTGGTGCAGAGTCTCCGGTTTGCGCCGAACTGTCTGCTTTTTGCCCAAGTCAACCCCTGCGGGTCTCATGAGGATGTTTCTGGTTTTGTAGATGGAAGGCTATACACTCTTTATACCTCAGTGTTTCATTTCTGCCAGACGCAGACACCAATCATTACTACAGAACTGTGTGGATATAGAGTGTATGTGTGTGTGTGTGTGTGTGTGTCTGTGTGTGTGAGGGAGATAGAGATAGAGAGAGGGATAGAGAGAGAGAGAGAGAGTATGTGTGTGCATGAGAGTAGTAGTGGCGCTATGTGGTATCGTTGAGGGCCCGGTTTGGTTTTTGTTTGGAATTGGGCCTGATGTTTAGTCTCCTCAGCAAATATCTCCCCTGCCCGCCTGCCCTCGCAATTACACTTCAACAGTGAATCCACTGTATTTGCTCTCCCACGTTTCTTCATCTTATATCGGTCCAAAAAGACAAAAAGTAAATGAAAAAGACCTTATTTTTAGAGTTACTCGCATGTTTTCTAGAGTACATTTTACTCTGCACTGACTGAGAGCAGTAATGTACCTGTAATCTGTCCTCTGAAACTCTCCTTCAATTATCTGTCCTCTATCATAGAAATCGAATCTCTTTCTAATCTTATTTGTCTCCCTCTTTTGGTTTAATCTGAATCTAAATCTGAGAAATGGAGTTTTCCAAAAGACATAACAACAGAAATATATCCGGGTGCTTGTGGTCTGCCAGACACATCGTTGGCTTACGCATGGCATGCTTTCATCTGTTTTTTTTTCTACACTTTCACACTCAGTGGGTTGATGTTAGGATCGCGGTCTGATTTGGCCTTGGAGGCTAGAGCTCCCTTTTGGCAGGGCCTAAAGTTGGACTTGATGTTTTATTTCACATACTTGAAATAAAACTCTGTCAAAGTTCCTCAACTGAAAAGCCCATTTTTATGACCCATAATAGAGCAAATGTTACCAGTTACGATGATCTAAAAAATGATTTTGGAAGAAAACACAATATAAAAATCTGTTTCATCTTAGTTTGGATGAGAATTTAACAAGGAGATCTGTTGGCATTCAGCTCCATTAAACTTTTTTCTTCCTTTCAATAATTCAGCTTTCAACACTGTCAACGTTTGTCAGACTAGATGACTGCATATGTCCTCTGTGATTTGTTTTGTTTTTTCTTTTCCGTGGGTAGCCTTGAAATAATTGTGGACAGACTTAAAAGGCAAGCTGTGTGTGTGTGTGTTTGAGAGTGTATAAGAAAAGGAACAATTGCAATACTTTTTGCATTGCATCATGGAATGGGTCAATTAACCAAGATCGTTGAATTGAAAAGTTGGTGAAACTTGAAATAAAAGCCAAACATAACTTAACATAACTAAAAACTACAATCTTAAGGACGGATGCTGTGTTTTAAATCACCTAAAAACCTGGTTATATCTGAATGTTTTCTCTTTAACATTAAATATTCATGACTAAAAAGCTGCAATCAAAGTTGAAACTCAGACAAAAAAAACATCCTTAGTTAGAATCTGTTATGACGTTGAGGTTAAGATACAGTCCATGAACCACAACGTTCCTGGTTTGAGTCCAGTTGTGGATCTTTGTTGCAGCTCCCTTGTCCCTCCTTTCCTGACATCTCTGTCGCTGTCTAATAACACAGAACTCCCATAAAAAGTAGCCAAATTTGAGGTAATTGTGGCTGAAATGGTGTGTTCATGTAGCGGTTATTGCTTATTGTAATATCTGGTTGATAAAATAAGTTTTCAGGGCCTTTAAATATTACTATTCTTACTTTTAGGTCAGCCTTCAGGTGGTGGCGAAGGCTGGAGGGAGACGACAGAAAGTCATCGAAGCCGAGGGGGTTGGAAGGAGAAAGGAGGGTCAAGACAAGACCAACGTCTTCACACTCATTCTTATCCTTACTGCAATGATGGAGGTCTCCAGAACATGAGCTCCCCTCCAAAACAGTCCCGAGGCCGATCGTATTGCAGCAGAGGGAGATACTGGCTGGCGCCGAGGTAACACCAGTACCCTTTTCTGTTGCTCTCTCATGTTTCTTCTGTTTATATGTGAATGTCATGGTTCTTCTCTCTCCTCAGATGGTCACAGCCTCCTGGTCCTGGAACATAAACCCTAACAGAGAGGAGAGAAGTGGAGGATTAGAGGGGAGGACTTGAGGAGTTAAGAGGATGGAAAAGACATGATGAAAGGAGTGAAGGAATCAAATTTCTCTGAACAAACTGATTAGTGAATTACCTGTCAAGAATAATGTTTGTCTAAAGGATGCAGTAGATACAAAAAGGGGGATTAAAGAAGAGGCAGAAAGACGAGATTAAGGTTTCTTTTATTTTATCTTTGTGTACATCTTAATCACATCTCAGGGACATTTACCTCTGTCACTATGACAGAAAGGAACAGTATGAAAGACAATTCACCAAACAAACTAACTTAATTCAAACATGCACAGAGAAGTGGATTAACCGTTAATCCTCAAGCCTGTTTTTACCTCTTAACTTTCCCAATATAAGGCAAGATCTTAAGAGCTGTGTGTATCCAGTGCCATAATTCTTTTATAGTAATGGCTTTAACTGAAGAAACAGTCATGCTGGTATTCAATATGGGCTGAAACAGGACGGCAGTACCAGAGATTTATACACTTCTATAATCTGATCTGTAATAGACTCTAATGAAGTTATACTTGAAACACTTTTTATCTTGTCTATAGTGGACTTGAACTACAAAAATGTTCTGATGATTGATTTTACCCTCAGTAACGATTCCATTTTCACCAACATATCACACATGTCACTCTGAAACCCAGTAATGTGAATCTATAGGTCAATTTCATTTGTTGTTGGTAAACTCAAAGGACGGGAATGCTTTCTTTTGTTGTCGACTCATCTTTCTAGTGTGAACAACCACTATTTTACACACAGTGAAACTGTGATCTTAAATTAAAGACTAGAAGAATCAGTAAACATGACTAATAATTATTTATAATTATCCTACAAATTCCAGAAGAAGCAACATTTTACCCAACAACACATTTGAAACATCACTGCAATTTGATTAAGCTTTTCATTTTCACCTGTGATAACGTCGTAAAATATTTTCACACTCAATGAGGACAACACTGACTGTATTTAAATTGAAAAAAGTGTGTGTGTGTGTGTGCGTGCATGCGTGTGCATGTTGATAAGGAATGTATAGCCCTTATAGTCAGGCTAACTACCTTCCTGTAGTATCGTGAATGTTGTATAAAACCCACTGGAGAGGAAAAGGATGCAGAGAAAGTTCCTGTGCATGTGTGTGTGCGCGTGCGTGTGTGCGTGCATGAGTGAGCAAAAAGTTATGTGACAGTATAAGTCAACAAATGGAAACTAATAAGGGGAAATGTGATATGTTGATTGTCAAGTGTTTTGTACTCATACAGAGCCCTACAAGGTAGACAAGTCTAACAGATACAGATCTAATTATTACTTTCCATTGTTGTCATTTTTCATTCCATCAGTGAATGTTGATGATTTGAAAACTAAATAACAATAAGGCTGGAGGAAGAATAACAATCAGAAAAACATTCTCCTGTAAGTACATGCACGTGTGGAAACAGTTGGAGATTCACTGCTCACGGTATGACTTAGGAAAAAATTAAACATTTTACTTTCTTGCTGATGTTTTAGTGGGTTAGAGACGTAAGACATTTTACAGCACAGTGATTCTTAAAATCACGTGTTAAACCTTTTCTTAAGTCTTTCCTCTTTGTCCACTTCCAGCAGAGCCTCAGAAGAAACATCAAGTGTGTGTGTAGTTTTTGGGTTTGCAATTGTGAGTAGATTAGCTGTGTGTGTGTGTGAGATGGGGATGAGGGTGGGGCACACAACACACATTCATAGAGTCCACTTGGCCCTTCTAGATAATAACAATAACAGGAGGAGGGATGTTTTCTGTGGTGAAGAGGAAGCGAAGAATGGAAGGTTAAAGAGAGAGGAAAAGGGAAGAAAAATGGAAGAAGGAAGTGAAAGAGTGTAAAAGAGAGAGGAGAAATAAACATTAAATGTAGGGTGAAGGGGAGGGAAGGAGGAGTGGGTGATGGAGGTCTAAGAATAGAAAAACAGGATGAGAGGGAAGAAAAGGAGAAAAGAGGAGGGGAAGTTAGGAGAGGGGAAGACAGGGAATCAAGAAACCAACCGTTTTGAGTCAGGAGTCTTGCTTCAACCACAGGAAACATTGTTGGCTGCCTGACAGATCAGTTTCCTGCGTGTGCGTGCACGCACGCGTGCGTGTGTGGTGGAGGCCTGGGCGTGGTCCCTCCAGCAGCAGAGAGACAAACAGACAGTTAACCCCCTTTCGTGGCCTCCTCCCTGGGATTGACTCAGGCCTCTTTCTTTTCCAGCGGCAGTCATTCAACAGGCTGTATTTTGTCTCTCATTCCGTCTTATCTAAACTTTCTGAGGCTTTTTTCACACCATGGCTGGTAAACCAGGCACTCATAACCCTGCTGGACCAACAGGGTTTGATTTAAAGTCTTGTGGTGTCCAGTGGTGGCCACAGTGGGCAGCACCAAAACAGATCCCACTCTGCACCACAAAACCACTTCAACAAACGTCCCAAACAAATATCCTCTTCAAGGCAGACAGGTGTCACATAGTAGCAGCATGTTAATTCCTACCATATGTGTTTTGATATATTCCAAGCTTTTATGTAGGGATTTGACCACTAGAGTATTTTTGCAATCAGGGTTTTATTCCCCAGAAACAGCCAAAATATACAGTACAGTTGTAGCTGTACATATTGGATATTTCAAATTAAGTTTAAATTACTTATTCTGAATGTAGCATTTTCTGGTTAAGATATGTGGGATATGCTGATATTATTCAGATTTCAGAAGCATTTTTTGACATGTACAGCACATTTGGAATATGCGTCCCAATTGGAGTTTTTAACCGAAGTTTGCAACTCACAGCCTCTTGCATGTCTACGGTCATCTCTGTCCGTTGTAAACAAACCAACTAAAAAGAAAGACTAGTCAACAGTTTGTACGTCATGTGGGCATTTAAATCAGAGTATGCACAGCTGCATGTAAAGAGATATTAATGAAATATTCATTTTCTTTGGCCATGTAAATACTATGGAGTTTTTACTTTTGCTGTAGTTGGCACATATAGGATATGAGAAGCATTCTCATATCCTATATGTGCCAACTACAGCACTGGAAAAATACATTTTTTTATGATATACGTTTGCTTATGATAAATGTACTTTTTTGCTCCTCAAAAGCAGGGTTGTCAGTGAGTAATGTGAGAAGGATGAGGTGGATGATACTCCCTTGTTTGTTCAAATTCTGTTTAGCATCAAATTACAGTATTTTCAGAGCAAACGTGAGAGGACAGGAGACACCAATTTGTCTCAACCACAACACCACTAGTTAACACTCGTGCAAACCAGCTGTTATATAGGGTAATGCTTATTATGAAATGGCAAATAACACATGCTATGGTAACTTAACAAGTACTTTCAGACATATTGCTGTGATGTAAAAACCTCCTAATTGGTGTTTTCATTTTCTCACTGTTACTTACAGAGTCAGCTTCAGGATCACAAAAGGGAAAAACTAGTTGAAATATATTATAAAAAATAAATGTCTCTTAATATGCCAAACTGTAGTTGCATACACATGCAAAGAAGAATGTCTGTTTATTTTCTTGGTGTGTGTGTGCACAAAGAAAAATGATCTTGACGACAGAAATGGCTCTGTTATTTTGTTGTTGTTTCAGTTGATTTTACAGAGGCACGCACCAAAGTGACACAGGCGTCCAAAAATACACAGCGCCATAGTGACCAATATAACCCTTCTGTATTTACAGCAGAGTCTATAAATATAAACTGCTTTCTTTAGCTGAAGCCAAAACACAGGGGAACAACCCCCAGACAACAGAGTGAGGTCATTTTTGGGAAGTGAGGACATTTTAACCGGCCCTAACTTCTTTAAAGGGCTGTTTGAGGGTTAAGACTTGGTTTTAGGATCAATGTTAGAATTGGGTTTAGTGAGTGAGTGAGTGAGTGAGTGAGACTAACCAATACTAGCATGATCCAGTCTAACTGCATGTAGTTACGGGAGTTGGATGGAGGGGGAGGAGATTACTAAAAAGGAAGACAGTAATGGAAAAGGGGAGAAAACTGAACAAACACACACAATAAAGAGCAGATGAGAGAACTGGCCTGACTAGCTTCATTACCATAACTAACAATGTGTTGAGGCTTAATTTTCTCTTCTAGGTTTTTTTCTAGGTTATTAGATTTTGTAATCACAGCTGATAATACTTTATCAGATGAAAATAAAACACAATTATTCTAATTATATATTATATTTTTTATGCCACACACTCTACGTCTACCAGCACATTTATAGCTTACTAGTTATACATGGATACGTGAAAACAACAGTTTTTGGTCTTAGAGGGAATTTGTTATAATTTTTTGCTTTCCTTACAACATCTGGGCATAATGGAGTCTTGTGGAGTCTTGTTATCACAGTGAGGTTGCCAGGCAACAAGCAGAGATGCTGCGCAGGACTACCAAGTGGATAGATGGCAGATAAGTTTTATTTTTTAATTGTTTTGAGTTAGACTTGAAACTTTCACACAAAGCACAGTACATCACTATCAGCAGCTTTCAGGAACTCCTGAGTGACAGCTGAGTTTAACTGAAGATAATGAATCCCTGGATGTCATAATTCTGGTGCAAATTCAATCTGATCAGAAAATTCGTACCCATACCTAAACCTAAGCAAAAGACAAAGGTCAACATCAGCACTGTGTTTGGTTCTCCTGTCCCTCCCTCCTACCGTCCTCCAATCAGCTCCCTCCTTCTCTTTTCTCATCCTCCTTTATCTCTTTTCACCTCTATCTCTCCCCTCTACAGCCCCCTTCTCCCTCTCCTCTCTCTGTCTGTCCTTGAATGAATGCTCTCTGACTAGTGGAACATATGCTGCTGGTTGTTCAATACCCACCCTCTGAGCGGGGGCGCATCCATGCGTGTGTGTGTGTGTGTATGTGTGTTTGTGTGTGTGTTCATTGAAACATATGCCTCCTGTTGCACATCGGCCATCTGTTCCTTGAATGGACTGATGGAGTGCTGCTGTAACCATGGCAATAGGCCATTCAGTCAAATAGCCCGTCAAACAACCCCTGGCTCTGTGTGTTTGTGTATTTGTGTGTATGTGTGTGTGTGTGTGTGTGTGTGTGTGTGTGTGTGTGTGTGTTTATGTTTAGGAATTGACAAGCAGAGTGGAGGAATTCCCACATGTTGATAAAATGAGGTTGACCTTCCAGGACAACCTGCTCCTCTGTTATCCAGTCTTTTACCCAATTCTACTTGTCTTCAGGAGAACTACTAACCCAGTATAACCATTTGCAAACCAGGAAGAAAACACTGTAGAATTTAGTTGGATAAATGCGTGCAGGTTTAAAATTGGGAATAATAATAATATGTTAGAAAAGAGCTACGATTTAACCAATTGTGGTAGTTTTGAAGTTGTGTTTGTGCTGCTCTACTATACTCATATTAGCTTTAATATGAACTCTAGAACAATATTGGATTGTATTCGGGATGTTCATTGTTTTGTTTGTGTGAAAATGTCCTGTAGCTCTTATTGAAATCTCTTTTCTGTTTCTTTGTTATTTTGGTACTGAGGAACAAGTTTTTTCTAATAGGTGTCACTTTGAAACAAGCTTGAGAAATGTATGTGGTGACTAAAAATGTTGAGTCAGAATTGCTTGACTTTAATCATGAAAAAGTAATTTTTTTTATTCTTTTGTGTACTTGAAAGGAGTTGAGAACAGTTTGTAGGATGTTGAAACACACACACACACACACACACACACACACACACTAAATCAGCAGCAGGGCAACAGTGAAAATGAATATTGAGTTTCAACTCTAACCACTGGTCTATTCATCTGTACCCTCAGTCAGACCATTCAGCAACCCCACCCTCACACACACACAGGCCCCACCTACCCACTATACATACACACCCTGCTCCACCCAGTGCAGTGGTCTGCTGGCCATATGTCAGCCCATCTCCTCTGTATCTATCTCCCATCTATCCCCACTGTCCCCACTGTATGCTGTAAAAGCAAAAAAAAGTGTGTCAGTCCAGCAAGTTGTCATATTGGCGTCCGTGTGTCTGACTGTGATGGCTCCCGTTACTTACACTAAAAGTTTATTATTAAAAAATCTTCTAATGGTCAGTATGAACAGGAGGAATGATTACAGCAAGAAATGCAGTATAAATATGTTGTACTATGTCATAATAACTAAGAGTAGGCCTAATGATGGCCAAAAGTACAAAAATAAAACCAACTGTTATAATACCGTAAACTTGAATTATGTGTCAAATTAGGAAGAGTACTTCTGTACACATATACACATGATGACAGCAGCTCCTGCAGCTTCAGTATTAGACACAGACTCATTTTCAGATTCTGAAGCATCTGCTTTTAGTTTCTTGGCTCTGTCTCGAGCAGTTGTAAAGTTGTCTTGTTTGACATGATGCAGACATGATGAACACAACTGTATGTGGGATGTAACGTTGTGCAACAACAATTGTGTCAGGGAAAAACACAGCATCACTGGCCACAGTATTGTCAACTAGTTATGGTTAAGCAGGACGTCTTTGTGCATTCTGTATGTAGGCATGCAAACTATAGCTGTGTACCACATCTGCTTGTGTGTCCGTGAGCGTTTCAACTGCACACTCTTGTAGCTCCAGACCGCCATTAAACTTTGTTGTTTATTTCTTTCTTTGTCTTCCTTCATTTTGTTTACTCTTTTCTGAGATCAGTCTTACCACTTTCTCTTTGTCCTCTTTTTTTTCTTTTCTTTTCTTCTTCTGTCTGTATAAAGCAGAACTATGTGGGGTTTTGTGGAATTTAGTTGTACAGTCATATCAACAGAGACATCTATCCTCTGTCCCTACACCTATAAGGATTAAGGGTTTTGCTGGGCCAGGGTAGGAATGTTTGTCAACGTGTACCCGTCTGTCGAGTAGTAAGTATATTGTCGCTTGAACAGCCTCAAGTACCCATAACACTTACATTTCTTATAGCATTCAAAGACAGTGAGTGCTGGCTAATTCTAATTCTTTCCACACCTTTACTTTCACTTCAGCAATTCTTCTACCTGCATTTACTTTTACATTAAAGTTCTTCAAACAGTGAGCCGCAGTGTGCGTGCAGAACTATGTCATCACACTGACTGCTCCCATCTGCAGCTATTTTGTGTTCAACCGAATGATGAAAAAAAAATCCATTGTTTTACTGTAAGACAGTCATCTTCACAAATGTCTGTGGGTTTTTAAGTGAACAATATATGTACGTGAGTGTGGAGGGTAGGACTTAAATGTCTAACTTGAAATTTGGCAGTGCAGAAGTTAACATTTCCTCAGGTGAAAGTAAAGCATTGATGATTAGAAATTTAATATATAGATGCTCAAGGTTTGTCTATTAACTTGTTCAACATTGTTTAACAATGCAAGATATTACTGTATAATTCTAATGCAAAATATCATAACTAGAACTGTCAGATAAATCATATAGATTTAAATGTCTATATTTAAAACATCATGGACTAATTGTGGCAGTGCCTCCAAAAAGCACTTAAATATAGTTAATATAGCATCTGTTCTATCCATCACATTAGTTTCTGCCATTAATATTTGTAGTATTGCTGTACTCCAATATGGTTTCATTTACTTTTTGTTTTTCCAAACCCTATAAGATCAGAGGAACAACTAGCACACATGGATTTTGTTTTGCTGTGGATTCTTCCTTTAAATAGATCATCAGTTGCATGCTCTCGCTGACCCACCCCCCGCTCCCCCTCGCTTCTGTTCCACTTCTCAATGGCTTTCTTGTGTTAATGCATGAATCATGACACTTCTTTCTTCCTTTCCCCTCACTTTCATTCATTTCTCTTTCTCACTCTCCCTACCTTGGTAACGGTTTAACCCTCCGCAGATGACTTTCTGCTCGTACTTCCTCTGAAGTGCTGATGATGGGTCACATGCATGACGGCCAGGTTAACAAGCAAGCAACTTTGAGAGGTGGAGATAGAGGGTCATGGTCAAAGGTCGGAATAACAGGGAAATCCCAGAGCTCAATGCATGGCCAATGATTCTCCTATGGGATGATTACCTCAGAAATCTGCTTTGATCTGCATCTCGTCCACACACAGTCTTCTTCAACAGGTGATAGAGGACTGTTGTCTGCATATTCTGCTTTCATTTAAACTTACATACACAGTATTTGCAAATACAATATATACAGCATATCACAAACTTTTATCCAGTTTGAAAAACTAAATGGTATTTTCTGCTTTATATGCAAATACACTCTTTTAAGACAGAGCAGAATGTCTGAATAGAAGATTACAAATAAAACATGTACACATTGTTTTGATGTATTCTGAAGGAGAACATCCAAACAAATGATTTTTTTTATCTCCTTGTCTTATCATTACAAATGAAAGAAACTGCTGAATTTCTGTTGATTTGTGTGCCTCTCTGTCTCTCTTTTGCCTCTTCTTTCCCTCCATTTGCGATTCTAAAACAAGGTTTTGAGATGTTCTTGTGAGGTAAATGAAATGCAAAACATGACAGGTTTAATTAGTTGTTACAATTGCTTCTAAAATCACTTTGAAATGCATCACTATCAGAGGAAAAAATGGAAAAGCAGCAGTTTAACTGATCTTTTAAAGTCAGTCACACGACAGTGGCATCTTCGTCTGTGTAAATCACAGTCATGGCTGTAAATGCCTGACTGGAAACTCTTTGATCACAGTGGAAAAAAATGAGACAGAGACACAGAACGGGGATGCTTGCATTTCACTGGTGAGGTCACTCCACGAAATCTTCTAACTGGACACTTTTTTTCCTTTTTCTTTCACAACAGTTGTTGTCAAAGGTTTTATCACTGACTAAATAGCTCACTGAACACTCAGCTGTACACTTTAGTACACTGTAACTCCAGGTCTGATGAATGGCATCCATGCCAGATGAAGGAAATTCCCATTGATGGATGGAGCAGACACTACTTGTAGGTTGCACAAATTCAAAAAGAAACATTACGATATACTAAAGTTGGACAGCTTTAAAAGTCTCCTTGCAGGTGATGCATGAAATTTTAACATGTTGTGCTGACAGCATGTTAATGCTGCAGTGACCATGTCAACATCAGTGCCTCTTTTTTCATCACAATCGCATAATGTAACCCACACAAATATGTCAAATAGATTTTTTTTGAAAAACACTCCTGCATGGTCTGCTAAGATATTTGTCCCCCCGTGCAAACACCCCACAAACTGTTTCTGCATGGAGGGAGGTAACAGCCCAGTAAAAGAAGCTGATAGCTCTTCAGCAGGTACATGTCACCTCATCCTGCTCTTTGATAAGCACAGACACTTCCCTTTAGCATGGCATTGACAAACACACACGCACACACACACACACACACACACACCCAATCTCTATCTTTTGTTCTGCAAGTTAATGTTTGTGACTGTATTCAAACTAAGAGCTTACAAACCTAAAATGTTTTAGATTCCCATCCATGTCTAGCTCTCATATAGCCCAGAATCTGTCCAGCTATTTAATGTTAATTCTAGGCCTGGGACTTTAACGTGTAAACTTAGATTAAGTAATCAGAAAGTTAAAACTTTTAAATTCTAATTAATTGCATATCATAATTTTAGAATAATATCAGATGTTGGCTCTCATGCACTACTGTTTTAAAGAGGAGGAAGCATGAGAGATTTAGCTTTAGTTTTATTATTGTTTTCATGTTGATGGCAAACTTTTAAAAAGCAACCAAAAAATGAGTAGATATTGCTATAGTGTTTTCACAAATAAAGTGTGCTTTGATATTTATATACTGGCCTAAATCTCTACACGCACAAATGTGAAAAAACAACATAGCAGTACTGAATTGAGTGTGTGTGCGCTGCAGAATGAGAGAAAAGGGAAATGTCTCAATATACACACACCCAGAAGATGAGAAAGATGCTAAGCAAGAGACAACAAGAAAGGAAGCAAGAACTCTCACAGATGCCTTAAATAGTACAAATGAGTCCCAGTCTCTCTTTAGCACGTAACTGTCAAAAGTAACAGGATGTGTGTGTGTGTGTGTGTGTGTGTGTGTGTGTGTGTGTGTGTGTGTGTGTGTGTGTGTGTGTGTGTGTGTGTGTGTGTGTGTGTGTGTGACAGAGAGATAGATACAGACAGCTAGAGATTGGCATGCTGACTGTATGGAGCATCATCTCTCTGTTGGAGGGTCCCTCCTGACCTCCTCTGGGGTGTCCTGAAGAACCATGTCTAATATTTAGTATTAGCAGAGTGTGTGTCAGGCTGATTTGTCACTGGCCCCAACATCACGACAGAAACAATGGTTGAGTAATGTAAAACTCCCCTACAAAAAATAAATAAATAAATTTAAACTAGTGCATGCAGTGGTCATACTGGTTCAGTGTGTGTGTGTGAGTTTGATGTAATGATTGCTACCATGACAGTGAAAGTGCAAATTCCTGTGGTTTTTCATGTTTGCTGAACATTTTCCAAAGTATACCATACGTTCCTAACTGATTTCCCACCTTCCAGGCAGCCATCAGTTTCCATTGAGTTCAATCCACTTAAAGCAATTTGAAATTTGCTCGAAATCCACCACAGAGTTTTTTCTGCTGTTCAAAACAGTTCCTGATCACAACTGTTTCCATGTGGTGACCATAGATTTCAGTTTAAGTTAAATTAAAGTGGACTAAAAGCTCAACTAATCTTCATACAAGCATGTATACGTGTGTGTGTGTGTGTGTGTGTGCGTGCGTGTGTGTGTGTGTGTGTGTGTGTGTGTGTGTATTAGGAGGTTAGTTACAGGATCATCTCCTACCATCAATGAGGTGTGAACCCCAGACTTCTCACGTCCAACCCCCCCTTCACTTTTACACTAGCCCAGGTGTCAAAGCCCCCACTGAGGTGACACTTTTCACTGGTCTGGGAAAGAGCCGCTCTGCAACAACATGCATAGACATGCATACACATGTGCACACACACACAGACACAGGCACCAGAAGATGGCCCAGGTTGGAAAATGTCTCCCCTTCTCACCAGATATTGAAGTCTATAGATTATCAGGTCTAGACAAGAATGATAAAACTACTGAGTTTCCTTGACGACGCAGAATCCTGGTAACTGTGAGACATGCACTGGGACCAAAACAACTCTGTCCATTCACACATCTTGGCTCTATACTATTGACTAATCTAAATTATCTGTCTCAAAGCCAATTCAGCATGGTCTCAAATACTAACATACACACATTCGCTTACAGATTTATCTATGACTACCTGACTGGTGTCTGTTTTTAGGCCGTGTATCTTGCACTGTTCTGCCTCCTCCTTTCCTCTGAAGATAAATATGTCGCTCATACTGTGTGTGTGTGTGAGAGAGAAAGAGAATGAGTGTGAGACAATTTGGGATGTATGCACAGCAGACAGACATTTTTAATATTTTGTTACTACATATAATCAAAACAAACTTTTCTGCAAACAACATGTTACAGAATGTAAATTTGCACAGGACAGTAGCCAAATGGTTGCAGAAGTGATCTTGTGACCAGAGGGTCAGTGGTTCAAATTCCTGGACTGCCTGGCAGAGAAGGTCACCGGGACACAACAACTTGAACAACTTGAGCAAGTTACCGAAGCACTCAGCCACTAGAATGAATCTATCTATCTAACATCAGGTGGGAACTGCAGGTATACTGCACTCAGCTACCAGATGCAAAGACATCTCTGCATTTACAAAAGCATTAAAACTGCTTGCAAATGAGGTTGTATCCACTTTCCAAAGTATGTTTAATAACCTGATCTGTCAAAGCATTTTTAAAAGCAAACATACAGCAAACTGTACCAGTTTATATGATATATATTTAAATACAGCTTGCAAAATGCCCACATATTGATATTAAAACACTATTAAATAATATTTTATATTTACATATTATAAAGTGATCCTTGGCACTGATAATCAGCATCTTAGTCTGTGCAGTTTATAGATGATTGCTGCTCCTTGTCCTGGTGTGGCGGTCTGTCTGATTAAGTGCCTGTCCTCAAAATCATTTTTCCTCTCGAACTGGTTTCTATCATTTACATTCACCTGACAAATAGAAATCATGCAGCTTTCATGTGTAAATTCTGCCAAATAGATTTTGATGAGCTCTCAACTCACAAGAAGGAAAGTTGCTGCTGCTGCTGCTTGTGCAGGAAGACGGAGGCTCCACTGCTCTCTTGTAATGACAGGCAGTCTGCCACCATCACTGCAGGAGTGAGATATTGTTGGTCTGCTGAAAATGTTCATGCATTAGTGTGTGATACTGCCAAAACAGGCAAAGAGGAAAAGCACATTTAAGACTTTTTACAGACTGAACTAGAAAGATCTCCGTACACAGATGTGTTTTTCAACATTATTATTCCTCCATTTGTACATTTTTGCAACAAAGGGACAACGTAACCACTGCGATTTCTCAAGTGTTTGTGTTCTTCTCTTCAGGTTCAGGTCTTCATCCCAGTGTCTGCCATTTAGTTTCTTAAAACTTTCTACTAAATATGTCATTAAGTTTTTAATTAATTTCCTAATAGTGCAAGCTTTAGAGAAACTGCAGGGAATATGATATTGTTTTTCTTATTTACTTATTTTATAAATAGAAACAAATATAAATACATCAACAGAAATCTCCCATTACCCTACACATAAAGCATGAACATGTGTTTGTCTCCTGTTGTTTCTCTGTTAATAACAAGAAGGACAATTCTCAAAGTCTATCAGCCAAAATGAAATAACTATCACTTGTTCTTTCTATATAATTTGTGTTGTCCCTTTAAATGAAGGTGTCCTGACTTTCTGGATCCCAGTAATAACAGGTTGTCCCCTTTTGTGGACCCTATGTAGGTAGTCTAGTCAGTTAATTGTTACTGTGACATCCTTGTGATAATATGTCCTCATAATTGATGTTATCCGTTGTGTTGTCCCTGTAATCTGTACTGTCCCGCGAGGCGACGCATAGACTGCCTCCAACAGTTTGATCCACTACAACTTGGTATCATGACCTTTTCATGTAAATTAAATTCAATGCCAGGATGTAAGTATTCATCACACCTGCCTGGAGTCTTGATGCGGTTAACATTTTAAAACTTTTTAGATTAGCCCTCATTTAAATTCTGGCCTTTGATGTTAAAGCTGTCAAAAAATATAAATATTAAAAAAAGACTATGGATTAGTAAATCAACTACATTTATGAGAAAGAAATTCTTAACAAGAGCTTACACATACAGTAGAATAAATGCAAGCTCTATTCTAATGATTTATTAAGATGTTTTGGCAAACAATTGAATTTTTTAACCACATTTCTCTATGTATACAAAACATGCACTTAAAAATCCCTTTACCACCTGATAGCAATTATGTTGATTATGAAGTAACCAGCACTTTTGGTGTGTGTTTACCACTACTAAGTTGCAGTAGGATAGATGAAAGTATTTTTAAACCCCAAAGACACAAATAGGGGGAGGGCAGAATAAAACACTATAACCCCAAAACATAATAAGACCCCATCGCACTCAGCCACATGCATCATTTTTACTCCCTTAACTGTGTTTTCAAAGGAGAAGTCCATTAAATTTATTTTAAGACCAGAGACAAGGGATCTTGTTTTATTTAACCATGTCTAATGTTCAAAGTCATTACAGTAGTGATGAAAATAGTAGGTATAGATCTAAAAGAGTTGATACGCCATCTAGTGCATGTAGGCAAGAATCACAGTACACTGATGAATACAAGTGGAAACCACTGTAGGTGTAAATAAGATAGCTACTTCTATTCTTAGGACTACCCTTATGTAAATCCTAATGTAATTTCAAATTTAATATTTTTAAACAGAGATGCATGGTGACACCAAATTAAACCTATAGATAGTTTTCATGGTTTTTATAGATAGTTTTACATACATGATTTAATATTACAATTACTCACTACTTAAACAGTTTACATATAGATTATGAAAGGTATGAATATATAAAATGAGACAGACCAACAATGGTCAAATGAATAACATCCTTTTAAGCAGTTTGTGTATACTATTGCATGTTTAGCTCATGTGAGTCTCTATGGCCATAAGGGATGTTAATTTGTTTAACTGTGTTTGAATTAATGTGTTGCTACCTCCAACAAGAAAATGTGATATATGGATGACACATGACATATGTGTAAAAAATAAAACATATTCGACTTAATTAAATATATTAAACACACATTTTTGATCAAAGTAGAGTATTTTATAATATGCATGTAAAAACATGTCTGAGGGGATATTTACTGACAGAACTTTTATTTTGAATCGATTGAGATTTTACTTCCTTCTGCCGACTCGAACCTGGCGAGGAAGACGAACCTCCGTCGTTGTCTGCCGACGAAAGGACTTCGCTGTGAGAGTCATAAACAAAACAAAAACAAGAATGAACACTTTTGAAAAGAAGCTGGCGGACATGATACACGAACACCCAAATCTGTACGACCAATCCCGGCGAGACTATAAAGATAATATGAAGGCGCACTTGTCATGGAAAGAAATCGCAGACTCCATGGGGAAGTCTGAGGAAGCGGTGAAGCTGAAATGGAAAAACCTACGCGACAAGTTCTGTAAAGCGAAGAAGCGAATGGCGAAGAGAAACCTCCCCCTGCTGGCAGACGACGAGCACCCGGTGGAGAGGCCCGTCCCGGTGCTTTACAACCAGCTGGCGTGGCTCACTGCCTACGTTAAACCCAGAGTAGTAGCTGGCATGGGAGACACCGACGAGGTGTGTGTTCACCTGTCAGTCATGCTTTTATTTAAACATGTATCCACATCCTCGATTTTAAATGAGCAGTTCTTAGCGAACTACTGTTAACTTGGGCCCATGGAAATGTACACACCGCTAACATGGCGGGCTACCTGAATCGTACATACTCTGTAACGATTCAATATATATATAGTTAATTTTGTATATAGTTTTATATCACTAACTACACAACTATAACTTTTTATTAGAAGCCAAAGCCATGGAAACATGCGGCCACATCGTTGTAGACGTCTGTGTCTCAGAATATCCGGGTTCCGTTTTTCAAAGTAAAAGCATGTACTATGCAGAAAAAGCTGAATTTCTAAATACGTTGTCAGTACGTAATCATTTATTAATAATTACTTCCAAAATATTGATATCACGTTTTCCCTGTCAAAATATTATAAGTAGACAGATACAGGATTTTTTAATGCTGAAAGTGCAAAGCATTTTTAAAACAGTTTTTTTAACATAAATATATGACATAAAGAAACCCCTTTGAGTATAAGAGGATAAGAGTTGTGATAAAGATATGCACTCACCAGGTGAAAAACAAAAACTATAACTCTGTTATAAGACGAGAAGGAGATGATCACTGTTGCCTAAAACTTAAGATGACTCCTTAAAATGTTTTGTTTTGTCCAGAACGCAAAGATATTCAGTTTATTATCACAGAGAAACCAGAAAAGCTGGAATCAGCTGGAATTGATAGTTAGCAATGGTTCTCATTCTATAAAGAGACCCAAAGAATTCTTTATTTTTTAGATATATTATTTAAACTATAATATATACTAATAATCATAATAATATCAACATATTTTCTTTTCTTCTGTAGACTTTGCAGCAAGTAAAAATCCAGTCAAACCAAACCTGTCTTGTTCCCTACAGGAGGTACAGGTTGAATAGACTTTCATATGTTTGGCTGCGATCACCCAAGAAATAAAAGCATGCATGAGAGGAGCTGCTGTTATCAGGATTGTTTCCTTTTCTCATCACTCACAGGTAGCTGGAAGTGGAGATGACATGGAGAAAGAGCAAGATAAAGAGGAGAAGGAGCAGCATGTTCCCCTGCCTGTCGTCACTACTAGTTTCTCTCTTGTGGATTCCTGTCCAGCCAATCATGAAGAGATGGGAGGTTCTCTCAAACGTAAAAGGCAAACAACCACAGAAACTGAGATAAATTCTGCAGATGCCCTTACCAGCATCAGAGATGAAGATGAACTGTTTCTGCTTAGCCTTCTGCCCTCACTGAAGAGGCTTACCATTAAAAGAAGAATGGAGGTGCGGATGAAATTCCAGCAAGTGCTTTATGCTGCAGAGTTTGAGGACTAAAGAGCTCATTCAAAGGAAATGTATGATTATTCAGGTATTCAACCTGTAAATAGACTTTTTTAACCATTATTTCTCAATTATTTTTGGACGTCTACCCCTATAAGACTCAATTCAGCGTTGTGAGAGTTATTCATGTATAAAGAGCTTTGTCACCGAGTTTGACAACAGAGAAAAGTGTTTCTCATTTGAATGTTGGCAATGGAGCCACCCTTTTTAACAATTATAAAAGGCTCTTTTATTTTTACAGTACAGCTTTTCTCTTTGATGGTAGTCATTTCTACTGTATGTCTGACAGCAGATATTCACAAATATATATATATATATATATATATATATATATATATATATATATATATATATATATATATATATATATATATATATTAGATATTTTACAGACAAAATCTGTTTTATCTTATTGGTCTCTGGCAAAGTAGTGCCTAAATTGGCTTCATATTACATTTCAGTGAGAAGTCTTTCCGGCTGCAGTGATAGTATTTCATTCTATTAGACGCAAAGTCATTCATTCACTTCAACACAACACAAAGCTGATCTCTTCTGTGTCTCAACGAGGTCCTGTCTCTCTATTGAGTCCACAGGCATGAGTGGTTTGTTGCAACATGCTTCACCCTCCTTGTTTTCATCTTAATATATGTCATTCACATGAACAATATATGCTAATGTTTGGGTTTGTGTCTCTTCCTCCTGTGTTTATTTTCTTTTCTCATTCCTCTCCTCTCCTCTCCTCTCCTCTCCTCTCCTCTCCTCTCCTCTCCTCTCCTCTCCTCTCCTCTCCTCTCCTCTCCTCTCCTCTCCTCTCCTCTTCTCTCCTCTCCTCTCCTCTCCTCTCCTGTTTATGCCCCTTTGAGCCTCCTCCCTCCTATTGCTTTCCTATCCTCTCCTTGCGGTTTTACTCCTCAACCCCTCCCCCTCTCTGTCTTTCTGCTCTCTTGTCATTGGGTGCTGTGTGGGGTGATGGTTGTGGTTTCTGTCGGTGATGTCTCCACAGCATGTACCGGTTTACTGCTTCAGAACTGCAGAAGCTTATTCTGATTTAACAGCCTTGCAGTACCTCCAGATTAGATAGACAGACAGACAGACAGACAGACAGATAGATAGATATATGTTCATCATTGCTGTGGAGATAATGGTACTATCTGAAGTGTCTATCATGGGATGTCTGGGAGCCACTAACTGCTGCCTGTAGCTGCTGCGACTTGACTGGGATAAACATACTGAAGCTTCAACTGTGCATTTTGCCAGGAAGTAACAGTTTCCACCGAGTCATTGCCTCCGAGTTCACCATCAGCACCAGACCATAGACCTATCCCATGTTTGGACTTCTGATTGCTGAATGACCAACGATCAACTCTCAGTTTCATACTGCCTGAGGTAAGCATCCATGTTTACATTAGCATAGCACATCATCAGGATGATGCTGTGAAATATAGTGGGTGGTTGGTATAGCCTACACAAATATTGCACAGTAATAATGATTTTTGTCTCATACCTTGTAACATTTACACTTTTATCTAATATTACAAAACAGAATAATTACACTTTGTTCTCTGT
This sequence comes from Pampus argenteus, assembly GCA_036937835.1. Taxonomy (NCBI): domain Eukaryota; kingdom Metazoa; phylum Chordata; class Actinopteri; order Scombriformes; family Stromateidae; genus Pampus; species Pampus argenteus. Next base: position 12,641,326 of record CM072862.1, on the reverse strand, counting down.
TAATCAAAAGTAATACTAATGAATTACTATAACATAATCTGTGAGCATACAGTAGCACCCTCCAATTCCAGCATTGCTGCAGAGAGAGAGGCAGGTTACTATGATGAACCAGCATGACTTTCCTATTGGTGGTAAAATTTAAAGAATAGCAACTGGTTGATTCGGCTGTCCGTCATTTGGAAGGCTGTGTTCATATAGTAATTTACATGATACAAATATATTACCCTGGAAGTGGTGCTTAGTAGTGTGTTTGTTTAGGTGTGGTTCAGAGATGACAGGCAGAACTGAGGAGGAAGGTGGATCCAGCGAGTGCTTTTGTTATGTACTTTTGCTGTAGCAAGGGCGTTTACACAGCTCAAATCTGAATGAACTGTGGTGAATGTACTATATTAATGCCATATATTTGTTGTATTTATCTGACTATGAACTTTGGATATTGACATGATTACAGAGCTGAAACAATAGATTAGTCAACTGAAAGACAACTATTTTAATAATCGATTATTTGTTCTAGTACATTTTTTTCCTGCAAAAACTCCAGATATTCTCTGGTTCCAGCTTCTCAAAAGTGAAGATTTGCTGATTTTCTCTGTCTGGGTTTTGGATTATTGTTGAACAAAACAAGAAGTTAGCCTGGGCTCTAGGAAATTATAGGAGATAGACCAAACCAATAATTGATTGATTGAGAGAACAATACACTGATTAACTGGGAATTAGAATAATCACTAATTGCAGTCCTGATATGATCCTGCATTTTCCCTTATTTCAGAATTAAATGTAATTGTTGCATTCATGGTACATTTTTACATGTGGTACAGTGTGAAACATAGTCACTTATAGACAAACCAGCAGAACAAGACAGAAAAGAAAATGTGCAGAAAGACAAAACGATGAAAAGGCTCACATATTTACTGATACTGAGTTGTGTTGTGGGGACGGATGATGCAGAAAACATTGTGGTCAACAGAGAAAGAAACATAGAGAAAATAAATGGACATCAACATAAAGTCATCTGCTTCCTGAATTATGCATTATCTGCAAACTGGAGTGAGAAGCAGCCATTCAGAGGATTAACAACGCAGTATACAAACAGCTAAAGAGTGCACAGATCTGCAAGCAACCGGTCATATGATCCCTGGTCAGCCCTTAGCTATTAGAGAGCGAGAGAGACAGAACAAGAGAAAACAACGAAAGAGGGGAAAAAGCAATGGTTCTAGTAATGCACTTTACTGTAGTCTCAGTGCTACTACAGTTTCTTGTGCTGTGTGTTGTAATTGATCTAATATTGTGTAGTTGGTGTGGTTAGAGGGTTTTACATCCGTACTTTGGTGAGGTGGAGGCTCGCCGGATGCATTCCTCACAAGCTGCTACTTGGTGGGGAAAAGGTAAAACTCATCCTTTTGGTGATAACTGTACTGGTATTACATTAATTTAAAATGTATTAGTTGTATATCTGAGGGAAGACCCTTGGCATATGTAATATTTGGCATATGTAATTTATGTGTGACAGTGAAGGATTTCATCCTGTGGTGTGTGTGAATTAGTGAGGAGAGAGTAGAGAGTTAATGGTCTCAGAGACAAAGCCATGGGCCATACAGTGACTACACTACACAAGTTTGTATTACACAAGCACATTTTGAGGAAATGTGGGAGCCTGATATTTAGGTGTTTAGCCATTTTGTTTGTTGCATTCATTGTCTGTTCTGTTCCAGGCTGCAGTTCAGAAGACCAAGTCTAATCTGAAGTCAAAACAGAGAGGGTCATCTGTTGTGATTGTCTTCCTGGGGGTCAAAAAATATTTTACTGGATAACACTGTCAGCTGATAGCAGACCACAGAGAGCCACTTCAGGACTTAGGGATCTGCTTGGTTCACAATTCTCCCTGCACCAAGACACTGGGCAGAGGAGGATCCCACTCACCATGTACTCCCCTCAGAGTCTCCACCGCTGGGGCATCACTCATAGCGAGAGTATGGAGCGGTTAGCCTACAGCCAAGGTAGGTTGGCAAGTGCTCTTTGAATGTATGACCCTGTCTGTTATATAACAACTCAGACTGTTGTTGATGTTTTCATGTCTTATGAAAGACTGTGTCATAGTAACTGCTTGATTCATTCAAATGTCATTGCACCACAACTAATTAGGTTTAAAGTAGGCTGATTAGGTAATAAAATCACATGCATTAACAACCAAAAACATCTCTCCTGGCTGTAGGTCACTCCTGCCTATTTTAGTGAAGTGCCTTTATAGTCTGACAGACATTGGTATAATGTATGACAACACCGATAGTCTTGAATTAGTCACATGTTGCTAAAAGTGGGACTAGCCAACAACAAAACTCTTTTCTAGTATTTTAAGAAATCACATCACACAACATGTTTATATTTCATTCATTCATTAAACAGTTCATTCATATTTTTGTAAAGTCTATCTCCCTGGGCACCCCGGTGGCTTAGGGTTTTAGATGCACCAATAATGATACATCATTACACTACCACATGTAATTAGAGTTTAAAATACTAAATATCTTTTATTCTAAATGATTTAGTCTTGGCCTTTTAAAATATCAGACTTAGCCTAGAAACAGTTGTAATATGTGTCTAATTGCTGAATATCTTGTAAACCTCTCTTCTTGTCATTATAAAGCCCCCAAATTACCAAAAGGATCACTGGGAGTCCTCAGTGGTGCCTATGGCCTGGAGACAAAGAGTTTATGTTATACTATTTTCTTTCTTTTCTTTGCCTTTCTCCTCACATATCTGAAAATAGCTCCCCGGCTCCTCTGTCTCCATGCCGCTCTGCCCGCCCTACACATTATAAAGATCATCCATGTAGCCGTGCAGTTCTGCCTTCCAGCAGCAGGGGGCGGCAGCGCAGCTACACAGCAGCCGCTGAAATCATTACGTAGTGCTGCCTTTTGTGTGTGTCTTGTGAGCAGCCTTTTGACACCGCCCCTCCAGAGGGTGCAGCGGGACCCACCAGGAGCCAACTACGGTTACGTTTGCTGGATGAGCAAGTCTCTACAACATCACGATGTACGGAAAAGATACATTTCCTGAGCAGCAGCTGTCGCTGCCGGTGCTAACTGTCACCATGTAACCGCCGCCTAGCTACGCTTCGCAGTCCGAGGACGTTACGACGGTTGGTTTTTGACACCAGCTAGACCTGCCGTTGTTTTGGCTGGTGGCATCACAGGTATTTTATGCTATTGTCACGGCGGTCGCCGGGTGAATCACACACCCAAACTAGCTCATTAACGGTTCGCAACCCGTATGAACCTGGCTGTTTTCGCACCGACCAGCGCTCACTAGCTAACTATAATCACGTCAGAGGTACATGAACATGGCATCGCCCGCAGAGCACGACCTGGCACTGTCTGAAGCAGACGGCAGCAAGGAGAAAGCTCAGGTGTTTGGGATATTGAGGCTGCAAGAGGAGAAATCTGGTGCTGGAGAGAAAGCTAACAGTAGCGGCACAGCGAGAGGAGGAGGCGGTGGCGGAGGAGACGGGCGATGGCAGGCTCCTATCTTCGCTTTAGCCAGGAAAGCATCCGAGACCATTTCAGGGAGCATTCACGTCCTGCCCAAAGTATCGGAGCACAGGACGTCTCTGCCCGGGGATTGGACCGTCCAAGGTAGAGTATAAATCATATGGGGACATTGGGTTTCGGAATGGAGCTGGTTGAAAATAACAGGACTGCTAACACCCAACACCTGATTGTTTTAGGAACATGCGCGTATTACCATCTCTACACTGGAGGATTTACCTCTAAGATGTTCACGAACAATCAGTCATTCAGTTAGCTGCTGATTGGAGCACAGTTGATAGCTCTAGCTGGTGTGTATAAATGTGACAAACTGACTACTCTTTCGTCCTCTCTCATGTCCAACATTACCTCACCACCCTCTGTCTGTATGTGGCCAATTGATTTTTCATAGATCAGGGCTGCCTTCATGCTTTGCATCATCGTCTGTTGGTAGATGTATAGAAGTGTTGGCACACAGCTTTACTGTCTGGAGCATCCCCTGCTGCATTGATGCAAATGTTGTTTGTAAAAAGTTCTGTCTCTCTTTCTTCTCGGTTCTAATTATCACAGTGCTTTGTGTGCATATTTGGTCACATGATGATACAACAAGTCAAAGGGTTACCATTTTCCCCTCAGTATCCTCAGGGCCCACTGCTCAAGGATACCTAGCAGTTCATACAGCCCCCAAGACGTTTTCGCTGGATCTGTCAGCGTCTCTGCCTCCAGGGCCAACCTGCTGTGACCATTAACACTCTTCCACATTGCAAGGCAATATCTGTGTACTCTTTCACCTGACATTGTTTTGTCCTCTTCTGGTGTTTGGCTACTCATTAACCTGGAGGGAGGTCCAGGAGCAGAGCATATCTTTGTGGGAGGTCATAAATCCAGGCCCCTGAAGATTGTTTCATTGAGAAGATTGATTCATTCTATAATGAAAATATTAAATACAATGTTTGTTTGTTTTGTATGTAAAAGTATTATAATGTATAAATATTGATAATATGACATTAATAAGATATTACACTGTTACCACCCTTTGAATACTGACTCGGATATTTTAAGTATTGTGTCAGGATTCTCTCCTCTGTTGTCTGCAGTCAAACAATTTTCACAAATGAGTTACATTTTGGGTATTTTATGTAGTGCTTTCACATTTTAAGTAATTGCACAGTGACTTGGTGATGTCCATGATTCATCCCTATGAATATCTTTTAGTGTGTGTGTGTGCCTTCCCGCTGCTTTGACAGGGTACGTCTTGCCCTCCATCCCTGTGAGCTGGACGTCTCCACACATTAATCTCATGGACATACAGTATGTTCCAATGGCATATTATGGCAGCAGCTACACTAGTGAACATATTGTGTCTTGTGTGTGGCTCTCGTCCCACAGCCCTGCGAGACCCCATGACAATGGAGCGAGCCAACCTGCTGAACATGGCCAAGCTAAGTATTAAAGGGCTGATCGAGTCGGCTCTGAGCTTTGGAAGAACACTGGACTCAGACTACCCACCTCTCCAGCAGTTCTTTGTCGTGATGGAGCACTGCCTCAAACATGGCCTTAGAGGTGAGAGGCTGAGGGGGTTTTAAATGCTGCCTGTTGTGTGTGGTGGGCTTGTGTGGATGTATCTGCAACCTAGTTATTCAAATTAATTGTCTAAGCTGCAAAATTTCTGTACCTCTCAGAGAAGATGTATTTTTGAGATTTTTATTTGCTTGTGTGTGTCTGACTGCGAATGCTCTGTTTCTCATGTCTCTCTCCAGTGAAAAAGTCCTTCCTGGGCTTTAATAAGTCTCTGTGGGGTCCTCTGGAGCTGGTGGAAAAACTGTGTCCTGAAGCAGCAGAGATCTCAGCCTCAGTACGAGACCTGCCTGGGCTTAAGTAAGGAATACATTTATGTACATTATGTGCTCACACACGACTTGAGACACAACACTAACCAGTGTTTGACAGAAATTTCACTTTGTACGTAATACAATGTGAAAATGCATATTTGAGCCAAATAACACCACGTTTTCTTGAGAGAGAAACCTCAAACTCCCGACTGTGTTGAGGCATTTTATTTTTTGATATTTTTTTTTACAACTGTGCGGTTGAAAATGTCCCTGTTCGTCCCTTCCCCGTTCGGATTTACTCTTTGCTGTGCGCAGCTTTCTATAGAACATATACACAGCGACTGTGTTTCTGATTCTGGCGCTGTCAGCTCCGGTGTTAAATGCAGCGTGCTAACGTGCTAACAGACGTGTACCAGCGTCTCTACGTCTCCTCCTCTACCGTCCAGTGTGATCGACTCTTCAGCTGACAGCGATGTCATCAGCCGGCAGTAGAGACGCTCCGCGCTGCGCTAGCACCGAGCCAGAGCTCTGAAGCCCCGCCCCGGAGCTCTGAAGCCCCGCCCCGCTGCTACACAGAGCGCTGTTTGCTTGTTTATCACAGCTTATTAATGTTACACGTGTATCGTGTCGAAATCGCATACAGACAGAGATTGTTTTCTTTAGATTTAGATTAGATGACTCCTATCTGCACCTCTGGAGCCCCTCTTGTTTTAAATCATCACACACATGACTCTGTGAACATGAATAAACCTGAATTAACGTTTTAAGTTATTGCACTGCGGCCGCGTACAAATATGGGACCTGTGGTTGTGGGCTCTGCGAGTGCACAACCACACTGCTGCTGAAAAACATCCTAGGCGGAAACACTGCCACCCCACAGGCATGAGAAAGTAACCTAAGCCAGAGCAGGGAAGTACCTGAGTCTCATTAACTTTCACTTCACCTTTCCTCTCCCTGCTGCCTCACTTCTGCCTTTTTCTTATTTCTCTTCTTCTTTATTATTTTGTCTCTTTGTAGAAACTGTTAAATTGTAGATCTATTGCAGGTGTCTGGCTGATGGTGTAATTGTCATTATCAGCAGAATAAACGTTCCTGTATTTTTTTCTGAAAACAATTTAAATACCTTAAAAAAAACTGTCTGAAAAGTGTCTGGGCTGCACAGAAGTCGCTTGGAGACAGTCACGTGGCTGTTGCTTGCATGTAGTATAGTCATGTTAATGTCCAGGTTGTGTCTTATAGTAGCGGTAGTAAACATACTTTTGCTAAACCTCATTTTATGCTCATGATTCCCGTGTCATACGCAACTCAAACATTCAGTTATTAGTCACTAAAGAGCAGCCAGGAAGCAAGTGGGTAATTATATTCAGTTCTCATCTGGTCACGCAAAATAAGGAACAGTTGTGTTGTTTGTACAGAGAAGAGTTGGTTTCCTTTGGTGGTGCTGAGTCAGACTAACAGACGTGTAGCAGAGCTGAGCTTTTGCAACACCAAGTTTGGATCCATAGTTAGATACTGGTCAGTGCAAACTGTGCCTGTCCCAAAATTTTTTAGAAGAATAAAAAAACCAACACAGAGGTTATATACATGTTAACATTGAGATTATGACTAAAAATCTTGTGGAAGTTATTGTCACACATTAAATATAGAGTTAGTAATTTGGTCAGACTTAAATATGATACCCAAATTTTTTCATAAAATTTGTCCAGTTATCCACAGTTTTTGCAGAATAAGATAAAATGACAAAATGCATAGGAGGCATACAACTAATCCCATATGTCTGTGCTGCCGGTCCTAGACCCTTAAAACCTCCTAAAAACACAACACTGATAAGTGTGTGTGTTTGTGTGTGTATTTGCTTTTTTAACCAGAACTCCATTAGGAAGGGCCAGGGCGTGGCTGCGTCTGGCTCTCATGCAGAAGCGGCTGGCCGACTATCTGCGACTCCTCATCACCAGAAAAGACCTTCTCAGGTACACACACATATGCACCCAGATACTCACACATAGAAATAAGGTGTATAGCCAAGATACAAACACCCCATAATTAACTAAATAAATAACTTGATAATCTATTATATCTGTTGTTTCTCCCTCCATAGTGATTTTTATGAGAATTCAGCACTGATGCTGGAGGAGGAGGGAGCAGTGATCGTGGGCCTGCTGGTGGGCCTGAATGTCATCGATGCCAACCTGTGCGTTAAAGGGGAAGACCTGGACTCTCAGGTAACCACTGCCCTGAAATAGTATTCTACCACTCGACTCAAAGACAAAGGATGTGAGCATGTGGTGGTATTTACAGCTCCTCACTATGATTAGATCTCATTGTCTGCTTGCATCGCATTAAGAATGTAATTTTAAAAAAGAGCATAATGCCACTTCCTGTTCACACTTGCCGATTGTCATGAAACAGTTCTGATCTTCATTGATTTTAGTTTCGGGCAGCAGAAATGCTGATAAGAATTGTCTGTTTCGTCCGTTATCTTGGCATGAGGCAGATGGAGAGCAGACACTGTGGTGTCATGTTTCTACTCCACGGGTGCAGACTCTGTCCTGACTGCAAATGCGTGTAAATGGATGTGGCTGAGATACATTTATAATGTGAAGTCATCTAGAATTTTGTTTGTTCAGATCCAGTCATATTCTGATAACAAAGTCAGAATTACACCTTGCATCAAGATTATAGAGCCACACAGATTTTGTTTTAATGCCAATAGAAGTTGAATAATTCAGTGATTTGGTTACTACTACACTACAGACATGTGTTATTTTAGCTAATGCAGACACAGTTGCATTAGGATTAACTGTTGACTTATTTGATATTAATTTCTTGATATCACTTTCATGCATGTGAGTTTTAATTTGTCTAAAGTACCCAGATGATTGTAAACATATCTACTTTGGGTCGATTGCAACAGCTTTCCTGATAACTTACAAGTGAATGATATTACTTGTGTTGTTTAGGTTGGGGTGATTGACTTCTCCATGTACTTGAAGAACGACATTGATGATTACAGGAGTGAAGAAAGGTGTGGTCTTTCATTGTCTCTCCACTCTGTTTTTTACAGTAAGGTATTTTAAGCTCCCTCCAGATGTAATGCAGTTTTTATGTCTGTTTCCATGACAACAGGAATAGCCAGATAGCATCCATCTTGGATCAGAAGAACTATGTAGAGGAACTGAATCGACAACTCAAGTAAGACATTTGTTTGTTTTGTTTTTTTATGGAACCAGACCGGTCTGTATGGTTTTCCCCAGACTTCCTGGTTATGATGGTTCAAGAAAAGGAAGTCCTTGGTTGTAAATGCTGTGTATTTAGAGCGTAAACAGTGATGGACTAAGTCAGCCTTCCTATTATACATGCTGATTATGATGCATTTAATCAGAGGATAACACTGCATGGCTGGTTGCATGTTAAAATGGACCTTTTTTTTTTTTTTTTTTTTTAAATCATCAGTCAGTTTGTGTTTGAACTACTCTGGTTGTTGTGAAGACTCTGTTCTCTCTGTCTCCAGAATCAGGATAATTCAAAAACAGTTTGTGTGTCGCATTAAAATGTTCTTCACACAAACATCCTGTAACTTTTATTCTTAATTGAATCAATCATCTTCATCACTCAAATCTGTTATAGAGCTTCAGAAGTTTGTTGATGAATTAGAAATTATTGCAAACAAGCCTCTGGTGTGTGACATGACATTAAATTACATTTAGTCACTATCCTTGATGAACAGTATGACCTAATTTTCAATCGGGATGAGACAGTTTAATCCTCTAAATTTGAAAATGCAATCATCAATCTTCATAAACATGATAACAGCAGAATAATGCATTTCTAATATGTAATCAAACCAAATGAAGGTTCTATTAAAGTTCAGGATTTGAACATTGCGGTTGTGAATTGTAACACATTACTTATACATTACAATGTCTTTGTGACATATTGGGAAAAAAATGTCACTATGAATTCAGAGAAGCAGCCCAATGAATGAGATGTTGGTGGTAATCTCTCTGTGTTTTTATATATCCAGCTCCACAGTCCATGGTCTTCAAGGCAGAGTGGACTCTCTAGAGAAGTCCAACTCTAAACTCATAGAGGAGGTGAGATTTACACTCAGAATAGTTGTATATTACCTTAAAGTCAAAGCTGGACGTCAGCACACCAACCTCAGAGGTATTGTTTTATTTTAAATGTAAAGGTGCGCTGTATAGAGTCAACAAAAATGTATCACTGTGGCTTTGTGACTGAAATATCTGTTTTGTTGTATTGAACTATTCAAAATATATTTTGGATTCATCGGCTGTTACTGGCTTAAATGATCACCAGTGATATTCTCTATCCTTGTACATGTCCACATGTTTGTGTGTGTAGCTAGCCATAGCCAAGAACAACATCATCAAACTCCAAGAAGAAAACCAGCAGCTAAGGAGTGAAAACAGCCTCATTCTACTGAAGGCACAACAACATTTAGAGGTACACTGTACATACATACATACAATAAAAAAAATTATATCCCTCTCTTAAAATACAAAGAAACATTAGTGTTGAATAAAGTTTGAGCCACAAATGCATGTTAAAACCAATGTATGTTATGGCTTATATATTCTACTTATTCTGGACATTGACTACAGGTAACCCAAGGTGATGTGTCAGCGGAGAGAGACACCTACAAACAGTCTAGTCAGGGTTTGGACGAAATGTACAACGAGGCTCGAAGACAACTGAAAGAGGAGTGTCAGCTCAGACAGGTCAGCCTGTAACTCCCTTTGTCTAAAAAGGTTTTTAAAATGTGTGTGGTATCATTTTGTGTGTAATTACGTAACTAATATGTGTATGTGGTTTATTTTAGGATGTGGAGAATGAGTTGGTAGTCCAGGTTTCAATGAAGCAGGAAATGGAGCTGGCCATGAAACTTCTCGAGAAAGATATTCATGAAAAACAGGTTACAACATACACTTTACCTTTTAGAAAAGATAAAAGATACCTTTGTATCTTTTATCTTTTCTCTGTCTCTACTAGCAAAGAACACGTATCCTCAGTGACTTAGTGTAAATCCACCGACTGAATTAAATTTAGGGCTGCCCCCAACTATTGTTTAATTGACTATTTTCAATTAACTGTGCTACATTGCAGAGGAATGCAAAACTCCTTCAGAATGAGACATCTGTCTCATGTCTCTCATGTCTCTCCGTGTTTCCGTGTTTGTTTGTTTCCTACTCTCTGACAGCCTGCTCTGGGTGTCTCTGTCCAGGTGGCAGGCAGGAATGCTCCGGCCTGTCCTGTTCCTCTTGAGTCACTTTCTAACTCTCTCGACCTCTTCTGTATCTTTCTCTCTCTCTGTATTTCCATCTCTGTATCTCTTTCTCTCTGTCTCTCTTTTTCTCATTGACTTACTAATGCTAACCTTAGACAAAGATTGACATCTATATCTATTCGTTTTAGATATATTTAGACATAAACAGCTAAAGATAAATATTCCAAAAACGGTGACGTTGTTGCTCTTCAGATGGATAAAAATAAGCTCTTTGGGGGCACAAGCTAAAATATGGTAGCTGCCTGTACTTGCTCGCATGAAGTAAATAATACTATGCCAGCTCCTGTACCCATCTGTTTAGTATTCCTGTTAGTGTCAGGCTTCTCATCACCGACCCGTGAACTGCAACATAAACACCACCAGCTGACATTTGTAGCCAAGCTGTGAGATACAGTAGCAGCCATGGCATCGTCATCATCATTTGTAAGGAGGCTGCTAGGATCATTAGCAGCAGCCTCAGGTGAATTGGTTGTCAGATTGGAGAATAATGTCAGCATTATTATTACACAGGTTGAATATGGTGGGTAAGACATGGGAATATTTGTGTCATGCAGTGCTATATAGTTTGTTCTATTTACTGTGTCCTTTGCTTTGCTAACCCACACAAATCGGTGTGCATGTAGTCCTGAGGTTAATCTTGTACTGACACTCATTAAATAAATTGAGTAGAAACACAAGTTCACAAAAAAAGACAAAGAGTGAATGGGCAAATGAAAAAACTTAAAAAAGAGGATCATGAAAAATTACTTTGAAACCACTGTAGTAAAACACAAGTAGTCACATGACAGCATGGAGAGAACCGCCAATACTGGATCACAACACAACTGAAGATTTTGCTTTTGATCATCAGGACACACTGATTGGTCTCAGACACCAACTGGACGAGGTCAAAGCCATCAATGTAGAGATGTACCAGAAGATGCAGGTACAGGTACACTAACACACAGTTCTACACATATTCATATCATCTACAAAATAAAGAAATGAAGTAGAAATACTGTAGTTATATCTGCTATCTATGACAGTCATTCTCATTTCTCAGTCATCTGATGAAGAGATGAAGAAGAAGAACGATATGATCACTCGTCTGGAGGAGAAGACCAATCAGATCACTGCCACCATGAAGCAGCTGGAGCAAAGGTGAGATACACTGAGAAGGCACAGCACATACTGATCAGAAGAGGAAAATCACTTTCTTCCTTATGTCTTCTTAGTTCCTCCAGCAGCCTAAACCAGGTTATCTGCTATTAAACCCTAATATTACAGTTTTTCTCTGAATATACATGATCCCACAGAGGAAACTTAGTCTGTCTTTATCTGGGAACAAGTTTCAGGGTGAAACATAGCACAGTCAAAGAACTGGGGAGAAATATGGGGGGAAATGATTTCAGTCTTTTTTAAGATATTGGTCAGGAGGTGGTAAACCTAGTTTTACTTTCCTATTTGTCCTGCAAACACAAAGAATCTCCACAGTAAAAAAAAAACACATTACGGTACTTACTGAAGTGAGTTACCACAGTATTCTGACAGTCACTCATCTTTTGTGATCAATTTAGTAACCAGATGACAGTTTAAACAGAATCCTCATCTTTGTTATGTGAAATAGTGTATCTGCTCCTTTTCCCTTAAGACTCCTGTGGTTTTATTTAACAAAAGTGTATTACTTCCTTTTGACATTAGCAGAGGCAGTCCACCTCTGTTGTGAGGAAATACTTCTGCCTACAAACGAATAGATACAGTAAAATGTTTTTGGACAGTCTGTTAATAATTGATAGATTTTGAAGCTGAAGCAAAAGAACACGCAGAGAAAATGTATCTCCAAAATGCCAAACTTCTTGGGAAACACAAAATTCCTTTTAGCTGTGAATTTATGGCATTATCTAAAAGGCTTTAACAGTTTAATGATTATAGATTAAACTGAAATGACCCAAGATGTTCTTAAAGTCACAAAGAGACCACCTCCACTAACATAATTTAAATAAAAAAGAATGAATACACTTAAATGAAATAAACTTTCAGGGAAAATAGAGAAGAGGCACTATGTCACACAGCAGATGCCATAAAGTATGTATAGATAGATAGATATACTTTATTAATCCCAAAAACTGGGAAATTAAAGGGTATTGTTCAGGCCGTCTTACCACACCTTCCGCAACTTCCTGTAAAGCATAATTTATCTTGTCTAATGAAACCTCCTGCAGATATTTTCATGCATGATGAGTTTTCTCGGTCACTATTGCACTATTGCTGATGTACAAATGCTCCATACCTGCATCAATCATGATGGAAGGTCGTAGCTGTATGCTGGTTCATTGATCACTCCTCACCCCGTGTTCCCAGTCAAAACACGGTCCATCCCTCCCCTCGCCTCGCCTATTGGTTTAAATCCGTTCCATCCTGTTTGTGATTGGTTGTTAAAGTTTTTTTTGCTGCTCTAAAGGTTTATGTAGGCTGGTAGGATACAGACCCCGGTTACACGTGTTATATTAAGGTGTTTTGTGATCTGTTCGACTCGGTTGAGCAATAGCTTGCTTCATGTGAAAATGCTAGTTTATGTCTGCTATGGTTACATTCATCTATCTGTCCACATTAACTTTCCCTGCTTTTCCTCTCCACCTCTTCACTCCTACGCTCATTGTGAAGTGAAATATGTCCAGACTGTAGAAATCTGATGACAGCGTGGACCTGGCAAACCAAAATCAGATTTCCATGTTTTAATGCCTTTCATTTACACTCACTGATGTGTTTGTGATGAATAAAATCACTCAAAGTGTTCAGTGTAACTGGGGCCACTTAGAATACTGATGTATTGACATCCTTTCTTCCTTCCTTTCTTTCTTCCTTTCTTTCCTCCTTCCTCCCTCCCTTCTGTTTATCTCTTTTATACCATCTGTTCAATCATTCATTCATTCATCCATTTTTGCTCCCTTGAAACCTACATTTTTCTTATTTTTTCCCCCTGATTTTTATTCTTTCTGCTGTGTGCAGTGATAAGGATCTGTTAAGTCAGACCAGAACGCTTGCTATGTCATTTGTAAAGTGTGCCAGCACAGACACAGAGCACCAGTACAAGCTAGTCAAGGACATCTCCTTCTGATGACAAACATGCACATATGCACGCACATGCAGACAGACTACAGCTTATGACTGAGTGAATAAATGGACTCAACTTAATGGAAAATTTCAGTTTTAATTGCACACAATATTCAGATGGTTTTACAGCCTGAGAGAAGCCAGAGAATGAGGAACACATGGTTTGTTTCCTCAGTAACTGAAACATTATCATCAGCAGAGTGCTCAGATTCATACAGACCACTGCACATGTTTCATGATCTTTGGTTAAATTACATACAGATAACAGCTGTGTTAAATAAAGATTCCTCTCTCATTGAGTATCATCGGCAGCAGATGTGCTTAGCCACTCAGAGGACTGTCTGAACATAACATTAGTTATACTTTAATAGATGCTGAATTAATCATACACTACTTCTATCTATTCTCTCACATGCTCTGGCATATACACACATACATACACATGTTCCACAATTTTTCCTGTTTCCAGTAGTCAGTTTATATGCAGTAACACTGAGCATAAGATGATGATGAGATCCAGGCTGGTTTGGGCTCTGATGTGTAATTATAGTGTCCTTTTCATTGTTCTTGTTCACATTGAGTTAGAATGAGTAGAGTGGGCTTCCCCACCTATATCACAACTACTGAGAAACCACAGCGACTGATGAGTAACGTTGGTTCACTGTAGTTTTTAGTGGCATCCATGTTGGCTCTGCAATTGTTGTTGAGATTGTTGAGTAAATTCAGCTAAATGTTTGCTATCTGTCATGATCCCTATGTTAGAGGGGAAATGCACCTTGTTGCCAGCTGTCACAGTGTAGGTCTGAAGAAATAGGAGTCACAGGAAAACTATAATCAACATATAGCTGCCTGTGTGTCATCAAGGTCAATCAGACAGGAGCATGTTTGTCCAGCGTCCTGTTTTTAATTTGTTGCCAGTTCGCTCTGCATGTGTTGCACCTCCTCACCTGCTCCTGACTGGCTGTGATGATCCTGTCTCTTCTTTGCTCTTCATCCTCCTAAGGGTTCACCTAAACTGAGAATTATAAAGTTGCGTCAAGGTTTTTGCAGATATAAACAGCACAATGTGACCTGCAGCTTTAGCTCATTTCATTTGTTTTGTTTTTTTTTGCCAAACAGACAGCTGAGCCTCTAGTTACACAGCTGTAAACATCTGAGCTTCTGTCAAGCGACATTGAATGTGTGGCATCCTGTCGTCCTGGCATATTTATTGACTTTTGTGATAGATCAAGAAGTAATCATTCTACCTATTCTAACTCCATGTTCATAGTACTGTAACTCCTTTCAGTTTGTAGAAGAATGAGCTCTCAGTACAGCTGTTTAAAACTTACAACTACTGTCTTTTACCAACGTAATCCAATAAAGTTAGATGTTTTGAAAGAACTGGGTGTGATTTGAGTCTTTGACCATGTTGTCAGTAGGTAGACACTTGTACATTTTATTTCATGATTTATCAGTGTCATGAATACTTCTCACATTCTGAAGTATTTGCCGTGAGTTGCTGTTACCTTCCTGTACAATATTGGGTGGAAAAACGATGCAATTTTTTAAAACTTGAAATATTGTAAATATGTAAGAAACAAACAAACAAACAAACAAATAACATGATAATATTGCCCACCAGGTTCACTCTATGCGGTGAGATGCACACCACATTTGATTAGCTGTCCTCTTCGTTTCTTGTCCATTCAGTTTGCTTTAAGGCGTTGCCCTTCATTGTATCATCATAAGTCTTTATTTTGACTCGTCAGCTCTTTGTACTCCTTAATGTTCTCTGTTTTGACCCCCCACAACTCCGGTTTCATCCCTGATTGCACTCTTTTAAGTTTCACTCTCTGGTGTTGTAATAGTAATAACAACATCATCCCCCTTCTTCATGTACCCTCAGCCATCCTTCATCATCCCAACCTTACCCGTGCTCATTACCCCTGCTGTCCCTCTCAGTTATCCCCCCATCCCCCCTCTAACCACTCACCATCCTCCCGCTCAGCTCTTTCTCTCCATGGTCCTGAGTTTGTCCCTGGTTATAATGGTGCAGATTACAGGAGGCAGAGAGGCACCGCACTTCAGCCGAGGAGGGAACCAGACGCTTCAAGTTCGACTTTGCCAACAAGGCCGACAGCCTGCAGCGGCAGATCGAACACAGAGAAAGACAACTGTAAGCAAAACTCCTACAGACACACACACTGACTGGCAGACTCATACTCATTACACACACACAACCACTAACCTAAAGATGCTGTAGAGACAGAGACACAACACAATATTTACACCTTTAACTTGTTAGTGTATTTTCCCCTTACACTATACATAGCAACTATACAGTGTAATTTTAATCATAAAGACAAAATATAAAAAGTAATCCACTACTGGAACAATCTCTCTCCCTTTGTCAGTGTTACTTTGTTTTGATGTTATATGTTCATGTTGGTGGTGTTTTTCCTGTAGCCAACAGCTGGAGACAGATCTGAAGATAGAGAGGGAGTGGAGGCAGACATTACAAAATGACCTGGACAGAGAGAGAGAGACGGTGGCTCAGCTCAGCACAGAAGCACTGCAGATCAACGGCCTTAAAAAAGTAAAACAACAGAGAAGCATATGGCAGCACATTCTGTACAACCTAAAATATGATACAACTTGATGCATTTCATGTGTTGTGTGTTAATTATTTTTCCAGGAGTTCCATCGCCTCCAGGATGAAAACATCCAGCTCAAGACCATCTGCGAAGACCAAGAACAAGCTCTGGAAGAATTAGGCTCCAAACTCAGCGAGTATGCTTTAATTTAAAAAGCTCTTTTTGTAGTGTAATCAAGTGGTTTTCTGCAGCAGCACAGCTTATGATCATAGTTCCAAGGATGCATCTGAACTCAAATGTCTATATTGATTGTAAGTTTCCAGTTCAAGTTTTGGAGAAAAAAAGTTGCACTTCAACAACATATTATATATTCTGATAAAAGTACAGTTGTTTCTATTATCATGTTTTTGTATGTTTTAACTCATTTACACATGTAATTAAAATTCCTGTAAATAGAGATTGCAGTTCATGGGAAAGCCAAATATACTTTTGAGATAAAAAAAGATTGATGACCTCTGGTGGTTAATTTATTTGATTTACCTCACACTCACTTCTTTTCACAATCAGATCCAAAATGAAGATTGAGGACATCAAAGAAGCCAACAAAGCTCTTCAGGTATTTATTCAGCAGTATTTAATCAGAAAAAAATAGCAGAATATCTTGAATCTAAATCTTCATGACTAAGATGTTAAATGAGATATTAGATAAGATATACATATTAGAATAAGATAAGTAAAGTAGCTTCAGAAAATCAAATGCTACCGTATAAACCCTGCATTGTTGGTCATATCAATGTGGCCATTAACAAAGGAGATTTTGGGTCATTAAAGTGCAGTACCTAGTGACTGTTTGTAATATGTGTGATGTAGAGTTTGGGAGGAACAGAGATGAAGTGTCGTGTTGTTGCAGGGAGGTCAGGTTTGGTTGAAGGATAAGGATGCCAGCCACTGCAAGCTGTGTGAGAAGGAGTTTTCCATCTCGAGACGAAAGGTCAGTCATCAAAATAACACAAAGAAATTGAATTTTACAAATATGTGTGTGTCAAAGATCCCAGACAAGGTTGTAATAAATAATCTGAGGGCTGCTGATTTGTTTCTGAGGTAATAGTGCACATCCTTTTTACATAGATTTTATGTTCCATCTTTTCTGATTACAGTTCTACTTCTGTGTGTCTCTGTCTCCAGCACCACTGTAGGAACTGTGGGGAGATTTTCTGTAACAGCTGTTCTGACAATGAGCTTCCACTGCCTGCTTCTCCAAAACCAGTCAGGGTCTGTGACACCTGCCACGCCCTGCTTCTGCAGCGATGCTCCTCCAACCCCACCTGAAGGAGTCCCACACTGCTGCCTCAAACATTGCGATACTCGTAAATACCCAGCCTTCTGTCCTCTGCAAGATCCATCTCTCAATTTATGTCGACAGTGTTTGCTACTAAAAATGGACTGCGGGCATGAACATTGAATGCATTTGGTATGTCTTTTTTTACAGTTTGGGGGAAAAAAGTCCCTCACTGACAAAATGAGGGAAGTCTGCATCAATCTGACCTTTGTTTGACATCACTACATTTTCTGCAATTCTCTTAAGTATAACATTATTGGACACAGTTAAGAAGGCAATCAGTCCACTAGCATGGGCCAAAATGTCTTACTTGTTGATGTTCAGTCTTGGTCTGATCATAAACAATCATGACATGCTTCTGTCAAATCAGCTGTCTTAAATATGCATCAGATCGAGGAAATTATTTGTTTTTTAGTAAATTTAGGCATCAATGACCTTGATGGAGGGAGTCATGCATGATAGCATGAACTCTCTTCTATTTTAGTTCCCTTTGGTGTTGTCCTGTACCAAAAGGACAAATGTTACAGGTTACATTTTCCAAAACGTAATATATCATAATAAAAGTTCAATAAATAATAAAGTACAGCAGAATCAAATAGCTGGACTGTTTTCAGGAAGCTGTAAGCTCTTAAACCATCTGCCCCTTCATCGCTCCATCTGACTGGTACTCACATTAAAACCAACCAGACTCTAATAGGCGCAACAGGTGTGACTGTATCCAGGTGAACCGTAGGCCTGCTGTGTTACCTACATACACTAATGCTGTGTTTTGGTGAATCCTTTTCTAAAGTTTAGGAGGAGGAGCAACGGCTATGAATTGATAGTGAAAATGCACTAACTGTGAGCAGCAAAATGCAAATACTTTCCTCAACCAAACCTCCAATTACAATGTTTTTATCAAGCCTCAAACTGTATACAGGAGCTGTACAGATGGAATGACATTATTTATACATACAGTAAGAGTCTTACTGTCAGACGTCCGGTGGCCTTAATGTTGTTGAGTCTAACTCCAAAGCACCCTCTAATGAGGTGGAGTAAAACATAAATAAATGCAGCTTTTACACAGGCACAGGTTCAATTAAACTGCCTAATATGAGGAACTGAACTAAATGTATTGCAGTGAAATTGGTTGAGAAGATCAGAAGTGTGCCCAGATTTTTACATTTTCTGACCTCTTTTAAATGCAGTTGTTTCACAGGAGCAATAAAATGTTTTTGTTCTGCCATTGTCAGAAATTTGTTCAGACAGAAGCATCAATCAGATCTTCTCTCCCCCGAATATTCAGTTTGAAATCTGCACTGAAACAAGAGACTTACTCGAAAGCTAATTCCAGGAACGCTGACTGCTTCAAACTGGGTTTACTCTGCTGACACTATGACTAGACTTATTCTCCATGAACTGAAAATGTTTTTTTTGTTTTTTTTTAATTAAACAAGATTTGTGCCTGTGTAAATGCTATGAAAATCACCTACTGGTGCTTGTCATGTTGCCAAAATAAGCACTATATTTTCTACAGAGAATATCTGTAAAGAACTGAAAATAACAGCCCAAAATATTTCACGGCAGCAACACGAGTCTATACCAACCAAGCAAGTAGTCTTGACTGAAGGCAAATTTCACTGTTTCTTTGAGACACTAATACAGTGGACGCACCTTTAAAGGATCATGAGCAACAAGTGTTGCAACATCTCTGGCAACCAATTTAAATCTGTGTCTTGTGTTGCTGAACCACTGGCTCGCTTACGACCACTTCACTGACTAGTTAGCAGCTGCTGAGAAGAGACTTGAGTGTTACTTCTGAAAACACAGCCACAAAGTATGTTTGAAAATTTGCCAATCCATGATTGCCTGTAATACAGATTCATTTGATAGTATTTATATTTAATATTGAGTTTTATGCACATTATTTACTTTCAGAAGTCCAATGAATCTATTCCTGAGAGGGGAAGTTTGAAACTTTGAACCAATTATGTTTTTTTTTTAAGTGACATTGATGCAGTTTTGTGTTATCAAACTAATCCTGACAACTGTGAAGTCTATAAAGTGTTCAGTGACGGGTTCCTCTGCACATTCTGGTTTTGTACTCGTTTACAGTGTTTACAACTTGTGATCTTTTTAAAGAACTGGAAATATTAATTCCCATGAAGAGATAAGAGGCCTGAGTTCATTTCATGGTTGTTGTTTTTTTTAGATAAGTAAAATAGGTAGAGTGTTTCTGAATTGCACCCAGGCCGGAAACATTTTTGTACAGTGTCACTCTTATAAATCTCCCAGCTTTCAATGGGATTTGTACAGTGTTGATACTACTGTATGTTTTATGTACATATTAACTGTGGCCTTTAGCTTACTAAATCATGACAATATTATTGCTATTGCCAAAAGTACATTGCCTTGGGTATGTAGCAGTTATTGAATAAATCAAATTACAGACAGAAAGGTTCATGTTTACTGCAGTTAATTTTCTGAAGTTGAGGATAGGCTACACTTCTTTTCGTGTCTATTCTCCTACAAACACCTCATCAAAGATGACATCAGGGACACAGAAAGAGAATTAAATAAAAAATTTATTAGGCAAAATGTACAACAGCTGCATAAGCTATCTTACAGCTCAAATATAGAGACTTTATTTTACTTCCACTCTTTGAGAGTAGAATATAATATTCAACTTACTTTTGAATTCTGTAATGAATTGTGAAAACATTCATAAAAAACACATTGGCTCACATTTATCAAACTTTTTCAAAGAGCAAAGCTGATCTGAAATCACATTCAAATCAGTGTGTGGCAGGACGGCTAAAAGATCTGCTGAAAACAAGTTCAACCTGAATAGATTAAATATTGCTCATGTTTTAACAAAGATTAAAAATCAGTTTCTCACCAAATGTTTCTTGTTTTGTTTTGCCACGCTTCACCTCCTGAACACATCATCGTCCAAATCAGTAGGGTTATGATCAGGTGACTAGATTAGACCACGGCAGGTCGCGACTGCGCAGTAACACTCAACATGTGTGTTTTGGGGTATTAAACTGTCTCCCTGGTGCATGTACCGTAACTGCAGTACAGCGAGGGGTGAATCAAGATGAATAAAGGGGCAGTTAAAACTTTTCAGTTTCTGTCCATCTGTCAATTTTTTTAAAAAATTTAGCAAGATAAACAGATGATGTGATTTCTCTCAAACACTTTGGAACAATACAAATTTAGATATTTACAGGGCATAAATTTGTGTGAATTCTGACAAACTATATCTTGATATCCAATTATTAAAAAATATATACATATAAACTAGAAGTTTCAACATTTTACTTGTGACAGGTTGTTCTGTTCTTCATATGCTTTAAGGAATATATATTAATATATAATATATAATAACAGAACACGTTTAATATTATATCTGATCTATTGTTGTATCTGAGGTGACGTTATGACCTCAGATCAGCTCTCCTGTTCAAAAGCACTTGATGAGCAAATGTGGCCTCAAGAGAGACAAGTGAGACAAACGTCAGGATGGATTGGAAGAGTGGGATGACGACATCATCAGTATGCACCTCGCAGCCCGCTGCTCCGTGAGCCTCCGCCCCCTCCTGAGTTACTGTAGTAACCACCGCCGCCACGACCTAAAACAGTAAAAAGACCAGTCAGTCAGTGCGAGATGTCAGTAAAATTTGCATACATACATACATTATCTAAAAATAAACCCCTATAGGCAAAATCCACCAAGTAGTCAGCTTTATTTTTTACAATTATTATAGATGTTTTAAGGCTGTAAAACCCCCACTACACACCTTATACACTTTTCTCAGAAATGCATTAACATTTTCACACTTTTCTCTTGTGTAAACACTCTAAAAGTTCAAACCTTTGTAGAAAAATAAGTCCAGTATTATAGAGTGAAACCAAACATACAAACAGCACTTCAGAGTCACACTGCTAGCGATCAAGATCTATGTACATTTGGCAAGCTGAACGCATTCTGTACTGTACAGGAGACGCGTCACGTAAGAGATTGATTGAAAATGGTCTACAGCCAATCAGGATGCTGAACACAATGCGCTGTGAGCGTAGTCAAACTTTATTTCACATCAATAAAGAAAACTCACTCATTTCAGCTGCGCCACTGGCTGTTGAGTTGAGAAACAGCTCAATATAACGATGCTCTGTGGAGAAAACAGCAATGGTCACTCAACCTTAAGCAAATGAAATCCACAGATTGACTCTTCAGCTTGACCTGAAATACTGTCATGAAAAACTGTGTTTTGAGTATCTTTCCTGAAGACTTTCTTAAAAGTTTGTTTCAGCATGAAACTTGCCAAGCTGACCAAACTCTTTAAAACCTCAGGGAAACCGGTCTGTGCAGCTAATTATAGCATGAAAACTGTGAGAACCAAAGTAAGGCCAGAGAAGAAAGAGAGAGGACATACGCATATGGTTCTTGTCTTTGGACATGGCTGCCACAGCGTCTTCATGGGAGCGAAACTCCACATCGGCCTCTCCAGTCGACTTGCCGTTGGGAGCCACATCAATGTGGACCCTCAGTGGGTTCAATGGAGAGAAGAACTGAAAAAATAGAAAACACAATGTATACACACAGATACATAGTGTGTGTAAGAGTCACACAGTTTTTTCATGACTAACATTCAGCATTTATCTAAATATAGTAGATGCTTTTATTAGGCTTTCTGACCAACATCCCGAACATAAACAGAGATCACATTTTCAATCTTGTTCCATAGTGCCTAATTGCTTGAAATCTTTCAAGAGAAATAATCAATGAAATAATGTGTGTATGCATGTTCTCACTTTAGCGATGTCTCCCTCTGTGGCACGGAAAGGCAAACCCCTCATATGGACAAAATGGCCACTGTGGAAACCTGAGCCACTTTCACTTTGACCACTGTAACCGTGGCCTCCCATCCCTGAGCCAGAACACACAAACATCCACACATCACAAATACAACCTCTAGTGATGTAGGTGAGGCAAGGAATCTAATACTTAACAACTTCTCATCAAAACACACTGTAAAAATGCATGCTGTTTTTATAAGTCATTAATGTTAACCTTCTATAAGATGTCTTGGCTTCATTTTCAAAAGTCACTGCTATTCTAATCCTAGCTTTATTTATTCTTGTCAACAATGTAAAGCTTAAACATGTTTAGGTGTCAATTTCTTTCAAGTACAAATGTTACAAGTACGAGTTTTCCTCGACATGAATCAGTGTCTAAATGCCAGACTCTCAAGGGCAAATAAAAGTTGGACTTTACCTCTTCCTCCCCTCTCTCCTCTCACCCGCTCATCAAACATGCCGTTGCCAAAACCATAGTTGTTGAAACCGTTGTAGTTGTCATAACTGCCATAACCTGGACACAGACACCAACACGGAGCAAGAAAACCTCAGACTGTAATTTAATACACAACACACAGAAAACATAACACAATGAAGCACCAACACAGGAGACATATCTGAAAACCTTTCTGTTGGCTCAGAACATGATCTACGCAGGCCAACGAACCCACTGGTCAACCTGCTCACCATGAAAACATGCCCTCATGTGGCTGTACCACATATATTTGACAATATATCAAAATAAAAAAAGTCCATACAAACATCTGAATGAATGCAACTCATTCCACTTTTTCTAAGTATATTTGAACAGTTTAAGCATTGTTCTGATGGTTTTGTAAAATCAATCAATATAAGTAAAAGGTATTCATCACAAAGCAGTATACACTTTAGGTTAGTTTATTTACTAATTAAATATTTTTACCGTAAACATTATGCTACAAAACCTGGTTTAGAGTCCTGGCTTGTAGACCAGTAAACTGATAACAACTCCTGAGTAAGACTTATTGACATTTATATCTTGCTTTCATCTATTTTTTAAATGGTTTTGTGCATGTTACTGTTTGCCTATAAACATGTTTATATAACACATTACATAATGAAAAGAACATTTAGTATTGCCTTGCTGCTGAAATTACTATGAAGAATCACTAACAGAATATTGGCAAAATAAACCAAAGCCTAAATTACTTTTCCTGTATGCTTACCTCCTCCATAGCCGCCTCCACTCCTCATGGTGTCCATCAGAGTTCCACCTCGGCCAGGCCCGGGCCCAAAAAAACCTCCCCTGGGGCCCGCCATCATGGGTCTATCGTACGGCCCTGGTCTCTGGCCTCCCATCCCCCGCCGGGGCACCTCGTAGTATGCTCTAATCTCGTTACGACTGCTCTTAAAAATCTCTATATACCTGTAATATGAGAGGCCCGTGGGATGAGGGGGGCAGAGGAGATGGTTAAGGTGAAGAAATGGCCTACCTCAGGTAACACATGATTTACAAAAAAAGAAGATTAACACACAAGAGACAAATATTCTAAATAGTGATCTAAGTTGTTTTAGCCTGGAGCTGAAGTGTCTGAGTGACAGAACAACCTGGACAAAAGCTCATCATTAACTGGGCTTAGGGCTGTAGTGAAGGACCTTACCAAGCTGCCTTGACTGTCCTCTGTTGTACTTCTATGTTTAATCCCCACAATAAATTATGTGTATGATAAATATATGAAAGTGCCAAAATAGTTATCTAAAATACCCAAATTCTGTTGTAATACAGTTAAAAAAAAGCTCCCAGGTCTTAAATAGCCACCAATAAAATATCTGACACAAAATCATCACACCACCTTTAAAGATTAGATACATCTTTCATCCTAATATTCAACATGTCACCATAATTACAATGCATAAACCCATTAAACCCCATCCCGTTAGCATTTTAATGAATATTATATGACCCCCCCCCCAATTAATTTACCATAATTATTCTAGCAGACCAACCCATGCTTATCATTCAACCGTAAGTGTAATAGAAACCATCCCGTTAATCATAATTATACCATAATTACTCTAATATAACCAACCAGTAAGTACTACAATAGAAGTCCAACCCAATCCAGCCCGTCCCTTTCCCGTCTGTCCCACCTGTGCCCTATTCTTTCCTTGTGTTTCCCCAGAGCCTTTTCTGCTATCTCCTTTGAGGCAAACTGCACGAAGGCTTCCCCTGTGCTCCTCCCCTGGTAGTCCACTGGCAGAGTAATCCCATTTGGCACGATTCTCAACCCTTCAACCCAAGCACACATAAATACATAGGTCGGTAGGTTGACTGATAGTTATAGATAGAACAACACCCACTGCATCACTGGAGCTTTCAGGATTAATTAATGTCATGACAGTGAATAAATAACAGCTGTAGTATCTGATAAAACTGGATTAAAAAGGGGCATCGCAGAGACTTAAGTTACACTTGTAACATGCCCAGCAGAGGAATTAAACACATACTGGCCTGGAGTCATCTTACGCCACATAATTAGAAGGATATAGAGGAAATTTCTTCTCTGATACACTACTGAATTGTGGTCCCCAGCTGAAGTACTATTCATTAGTGCTGAGTGACACTAGTTCATAATAATAATAATTTAGTGTTGATCATCCTAGATAAAGACTGCAAGTAAGCAGAATCACAGTACTGACCCCAGATCAGTGTCAAGGGACTGTCTCCCTTCAGCTAAACTAGCCCAGCCCATTCTATAGTAGTTTAACCTCCTAATGCATGACATCTAGATCATACAGGACAAACATGCTAAATAATATGCTTACATAACACTAACACAGTTATATTCATACTAAGAATTTAAAACAAGGACAAGTTAGTCAACACAGTTAGACTAATATTACAAGAACAAACAAACATACATCAGGCCTTTGGGCCATGACACACAGGCACTTGTATGCAGAATTGTAATCCTGCGTACCACAGTAACAGGACTTAGCAAGTGAGATATATTATCAGTGTGTAAGAGAAATGTGAAAAGATAAAATTAAGTGTTGGCAAAATGTCCATCTTCATCTAGAGTGTTCAGCTGAGTGGAAATCACTTGTTTAAAGTACATTTGGGATTTCCTTTGGACTTTTCATGATACAGTCAGTCACATTTCTGTTTAAGAAAGGGCCTGTAAATGTTTAGCAGTAGTAAATTAAATTTGCCCAGAGAAATATGTTAAAAATGGTATCAACAGATTAAAAAAAACTACATATGATGGTGACTATAAGCTCTGAACAATGTGACGAACCAATACTGGATTATTTCTTGGACTTATTTATTTGGATTTAATATAATTTGTACATGACCAATTCTAATCATGCTGCTCTAATTATAACCCTGTTGTATTTTTTATATTTTGTATTATCACTAACTGTTGATGTTGTGTGCCAGTGGATACATACATATTGAATGAGATTCAGAGCTTGTGTGTATGTTCAAGTACCTGAAAAGAACTGAACAATCTCTTCCTTGCTGCAGCCAAAGGGCAGGCCTCTAAGTCTCAGCATGCAGCCACTGCAGCTATCATAGTCAGCAGGGCCGCTACGTTTCAGCACCCAGTCCATCTCACTACGGTTTGACTTGAACACTGATTCAGACACACAGACAGATAAAGAGAAACATGTCATCTGAAAGTCAAACTAGAAAAATACACATTTTTTATTGGAGTATTATTCAAAGTTTATCACACATACAAACAAGATGAAAAAAATATATCTGTGCAGTAGAAGCTATAAGGTATATCTCATGTCAATATAGGAGAGCCATGAAACAATGTGTGGCAAACACACAGGCGACAACAGCTCCACAGTAAACTGATGAGATACCAGAATAATTTGCATTTATGTAAAAAGAAATCAACACAGATCAAAAGAACAACATCTCTCACTGGTCGGTCAGTCTGTTATAGCAATTATAATTGCTTACCCTCTATGTATCGGTGTCCCATGTATTTACGGTCCTTGGAAAGGGCATTCTTGAAATCCTCAGCTGTTTTCAGCTCAATGAACGCCTCTCCACTGGGACGGCCTTCTTTAGAGTACGTGAAACACACTCCGTTTACTTTGCCCACAATGTCACAGTCTGCACAAAAATAAGATTGATGATTGATTTTCAAAAGAAAAACACAATTTTGAATTTTCAATTGTATTAAGTCATGGTTTCACAGTCTTACAACTCTTAACTCTTTTCTAGCATCAGGTTGTAAAGACGCACATGTGTTCTCACCAGAGAAGAAACTGGCCACCTCCTCCTGCGTGCAGGACCAGGGAAGTCCTCTGATCCTAACTACGTAACCCTCTTCATTCAAAGACATCCTCGCTGCTACAGGAAGCACAACACAACAGTAACACGTTAATTAATTAATAAATGTTCACAACACATTACAATGTAGTTATAGGCAGATATAAGTTAATTAATGTTTTGTCATCATCTATAACTCCTCATGTGGGCTCCAATAAGTGCAGGCTGGTGTATAAACAGATAATAAATTACATAAAAGTATTACGCCGTCGTAGTATAACATACGTCTCAATAAGTAGTATAGAAGTTGTCTTTTTTGACAAATACTGTACATTAATAAGCCCTTACAAACCTGCTTAAAACTCCATTATAAATATATAAAATGTTTATATAGTGTTTATAGATGCTAAATAGGAGGATATTTTGTAAAATACAGAAACTTGGCTCATCACAGTATCACTGTTACTGTCAATTCTGCAATGACTCATGTGTGCTTTATTATTAATACTAATATTTACTTTGTTTTACATGTGTTTGCTCGGTTATAACTATAACGAAGAGTTTGAAGAGTCAAAGATGTAATCAAAACAATGTTAAATATAAGGAACAAAACATTACTTGACATGGACAAATAAGTCAATCAATGACCATTTTCTTGTTGCTTAAGTGTGTGTATGTATATCTATATGTACAAATATGTATATGTGCCATCATACGAGCTTTTACTTTTTCCTTTTTATTTTATTTTACTTTATTATTATTATTTTTCACTATAAAATATATACATATTGTAAGAACGGTGCATTTTTGACATCATAAGAGAGCAAACACAAGTCTACGTAAAAATACTCCTGCATAAAGTGTACAATAATATAAAAAACTAAACTTTAGAAAACAATTGCCAGAGACGATAACATGGCAGCGATAGTTATGAAAAGTATCCAAAACCAGAACCTTGCGAGGAAGACTTATTTATTTGTTACTCACACTGTAACGTTAGTACAACATAAAGCAGCTGTCATGGTAACTTTGGTGCGCTAATGTTTGTGACTTCCTCCTTTCAGCTGTCACAAAATGATGAATAAAACAAGAGGTTTGTAAGCTAACGTAACCACAGCCCAACTTCTAGTCACCAAGACATTATCAACCAAACGTTACCTAATTTCAAGTAAAGTTACCTCTTCACTTCTCTACGGGAGAATATGTCACAGCCAGGATGCTGGATTAGCTAATAAAGCTAACGTAGCCTGACGTGCTAACGTTAGCTTTATAACATTAGCAGTTAGCACTTAGCTGCAAAGGCTAACCCCAGGACACTGACAGCGGTCAAACATACACGGCAGACTAGTTCAACTCCTAACAACCTAACCCTGTCACTGGATGTAAATATGCATTCCCAGATAGAAATATATCAGACGTCAGAAAGAAATGTCTGAAAACAGTGAAAATGTCTCACAGTCTCCTCTTGTCGCCGGTCTCAAGCCTCAGGTAACCCCTGTCTGCAAACACTCTCAGGTATGTTGTCGCGAGATTTGCAAAACACTAAGTAAATAACATTAGAGCCTATAATATATAAAAAATAAAAAAAATGGTTTGGTACAAGAATGCGGGTAAATGCTGCAACAGAGTGATGAATAAGCCAAGATGTTATATAACTATATAAGATGTTATTTCTTTGCATTATTGTCCCATAAGATGGGCTTTTATTTTGTTGGGATGTCATTGAATCAATTTACTACGACTATTAGGGCCACACTGAGAGGAAAATAAGTCTATGTGATATAAATAAATGCATTCCTAAATATCTAATTAACGTGAAACAGGCAGATTTTGGCTTTGAACTGACATATGTATAATAATAATAATAATAGTAGTAGTAGTAGTATAAGTAGTAGAAGGGGTTATAACTTACACAATGACAAACTCGCTTCCGACACTGGACTAAGCGTCTAAACACCGGACAGACATGCTGTTGAAAACATGATTTTGAAAACCTGGCAACCCCGACAGTGAAATGATTGTTTTGTTTCTGTTGGGCTGAAAACTGGCGAAACCAAACACGCTGAGTCGAAAGTCCATCGAGGCCAAGTGTGTCAAACCTTAACGTCCCTACTGAATACTGCGTTACATTTTCAGACACTTTTTTAATAACGTTTTAAAATGGAGATTCCTGTATTTACGATAGATGCATTTACTAATTTACCGTTCAAGGGAAACCCGGCTGCAGTTTGTCCACTGATGCATGTAAGTAAGGTTTTGGCTTTACGGTTATTTGACAGTACAGTAATCCCTCGTTTATCGCGGGGGTTACGTTCCGAAAATGACCCGCGATAAGTGAAATCCGCGAAATAGAAAACTTTTTTTTTTTTTACAATTAGCAACTATTACATGTATACAAATACAGTGACTCGCGTGTAGGCCGTTTCACTGCTCTTCAGACTGGGCCGCTGCATCCTGACTGCGCTCTGCGGTGTTCTCTTCTTCTGAAGCCCGCGGTGCAGGTGTGTTTGTTCGGGAGAAGAACATAGTGATAGGCAGCTGTTGTCGCTCTTTTTTCTTCTTTGCAAAAAGATCCTTGTACACCGACATGCCACCATCGATTACGTTATGTTATGTTTTGATACAAGAAGCGGGAGTGAGTTTTTAGCGAATCAGAATGCACCAAAAAAAAAAAAAAAAATGCATTATGAAAATCCGCGAAATAGCGAATCCGCGATAAGTGAACCGCGAAGTGGCGAGGGATCACTGTATCTCATCCTGTAGACTGGCTTAAATACAGTAGGTGATATGACGGCCTGCATGTAGTCAGCACTGAAAGTCATCTCAACTTGCTGCTTCAATCTGTGTGTTTTGGTTGTTTGTTTTAAGGTCTGCTTATGGGAATTTTTCAGCCAGCCAAGTTGTGGTTTTGTCACATGATTACATTTGTTGCATCTATATGCATCTAAAATATATGATTATATGTCACAACAAATATTTATGTATCTTGTTTCTAACAGGAGCTGAGTGATGAATTATATCAGAAAATAGCAGCTGAGATGAACCTGTCAGAAACAGCTTTCATCACCAGGATCAACCCCTCTGACGATTTCACCAAAGGTATTAAAGTGTTGGATGGAACAGACAGGGCTAAAACATATACTTTGACACAATGATGGCATAGTAGAGCAAACAATGATGTCACTAAATTTAAAATGGTTATTAGGGTTTTTTCAAAATTGCATTAATAATGCTGAAAGAAAAGTAATGTGGTCACCAGAAAACTTAATAATCACAGTAAATTTCCCACTAGAAAAAAAGAATATAGAAAATATCCTAAATGGACACAACGTGACATATTGTGTTGTATGTACAGTACACATGCACAGCTGCTGTCTAAACAAGTGCACAACTAAAATGAGGAACATTAAAAAAACGTGCAGAAAAGTGCATATCTGTGTCAAAGTCTGGTAGAAAATAATTGTAGAAAACTTACACTTGTTGATTATGTCGTCAGAATAGAAACTGGGACACCAAGGTGCACTGATGAGAGACAAACATTTAATGAATAAACTGCTACTGCTGACTTAAGCAGGTATTTAAATAAGGCCATAATACACCTGAAAATTATTACAGTTAATACAAGGGCTATAAAGCAACAAAGGTACAAGTCAGATATTGTTAAAGGTATTGTGGTCACAGATGAAAGGACACAACTGTGTATATTGTTCTAAAGCTATGTGTGTAGAGAATATAAAAACACCTGTCCTCAGCAGTCTGTGTTGTACAAGCTGCACAGAGAGAAGTGTCCATGTCATTTACACACGGCTTACAAATTACTTAAATGTATGTGAACATTTTAACCAAGCTAACTATAAACTAACTATATAGGTGTCACAGTGTACATTTTTTTATTATCACACTGTATATACACCTCAGGAAGACTACATTGTATGTATCCTAATGACAAATATGATTACTTTGCCTTTATACCAAATGACTGAATTTTATGCAGTCACCCTAAAATCAGGATTATTTAGATTTAATTAAATATAACTCAGTCTCATTTGGCAAACAGTTTCCTAACAGCTATGCAATTACCCAATTACAGCACACAGGTATTTTAGTTTCATGTGACGGATGGTTGATATGGATGAACTAAACTTTATAGGTTATCTAAACATTGAAGTAAACACTTTTTTGCAAACTGTATTAGATTTTAAATGTCAGGCTCTGTGGACAATTACATGTTGTTTAAGTGCTGTGTGTTAAAGTGGCCGTCTGTCAATGTGAACAGGATCAAGGTTCAGCCTTCGATGGTTCACACCAACCACTGAAGTGAATCTGTGTGGTCATGCCACTCTGGCCTCTGCAGCAGTGCTGTTCCAGTATAAGAGTATGACAAAAGACACACACACACACACACACACACACACACACACACACACACACACACACAATTAAGGTTAAGGTGTGAAGAGTATTTATGTTCTTTAATATCAGGGCGAGCAAAGTACTGCTAGCAAATACATCCACATTAGGCAGTTGATCTTAATACTTTTAATCAACCTGTTACCAGCCGGTTTCTGTGCATAACTTGTGTATATTTTAAATTTGTTAGAAAACGTGAATCCCACAGTGGTGTTTGAGACGAGGAGTGGAGATCTGTTCGTCACCAAACAGGGGGAAGGCTATGTCATGGATTTTCCTCTCAACCCACCCACCCAGGAGGTGCAGTATGCAGTCAGATAATATACAACTGGACAATCTTGCAGGACCAGACAATTCTTGTCTCAACATGTGTATTCATGCCTAAAAGTGACAGCAAGATTGTCAAAAAGAATATTTTTCAGAAACTTTGAAAAAGAATACAAAATAACTTTTATTCTTAACCTCTTTTACTCAGGATCCTAATCAATTCAGAGACATCATCAAGGTCAGCAAAACAAATTATACAACAGACACCTCCTGTCTCTGTGGGAGTCTCTGTGTTTTAAGTCACTGACTCACAGTTCATATGAACCTGTCTTATTCTTGCGTTTACATGTGCAATACAGGTGGCAGTGGGAGACCACCCTGTCCAGGATGTTTATCTAAGCTCCAACACTAAGAAACTGCTGGTTAGACTGGCCGACAGCTGCGACAGGTTACGACACACATGCACACACACACACACACCAGAGAGCAATAGACAGAAGAGGACATTACTTAATAGCTGACATATTTAAAAGATAAGTAACGACTAAGGACAGTTTGGTTAAAGGTATGTTAGAGGTGAATTCATCCATTTAGTGAGCAGCTCACAGCCAAAAATATATTAAATTACACACTTTCACACCTGGGTATTGTTGAGTCTCATATTGGTCTTTGAGCAGGGCGACAGGAGCAATAAGGACATAGTGGGACTGTTAGGACATAAACTTGTCTGTCCATTTTCTAAATCCATAAGTGCTGCATGTATATTGTCTCCAGGTCTGTGTTAACCAGTCTGAAAGTTGACACTGTCGCCCTTCAAAGCAGTGAGAGGATGGGACGAGTGAGAGGAATAATCATCACCATGAAAGGTACCCCAATCTCCAGGCTAGACTAGGGTGGTTGATGATGTTTGTGGTAGTTAGTATCATTGAAAGAGAACCATAAAACTTTAAGAAACACCTTCTAATACCTTCTTATTGCTTGGAAATGTCCATGTTAGACTATCAGTTAGGCTCACTGAAGGTATGTATAGATTTTCCGATAAATATTAAATGTTAATAGACTTCTATTGAGAACAGCCGACAATGAAAGCTACAAGGCATGGTCAATCAAAACATCTACTCCTTTAAATGTTTGCATGTGT
The DNA here is from genome assembly GCA_036937835.1 of Pampus argenteus. Lineage (NCBI taxonomy): Eukaryota > Metazoa > Chordata > Actinopteri > Scombriformes > Stromateidae > Pampus > Pampus argenteus. The sequence continues at coordinate 12,608,724 of CM072862.1, read as the reverse complement.
GATTGTAGGATCTCCAGACTGCCAGCCAGGATATGACTTCTACTCCAGATATTTTGCTCCATGGGCTGGCATACCAGAGGATCCTGTCACTGGTAGGATGAATACTACAGTACATCCGATACCTTCCAAGTTTCCTGTCTTATGTCCTTTCTGTCTGCAGGTTCTGCCCACACTGTCCTCGGTAGCTACTGGTCTAAGAAACTTGGAAAGAAGAAAATGATGGGTAATCAATAAAACTAATTACACATTGTTGACACAATATATATACACACATACTCTTATTGCCTTTGTATTTTGTATTTATGCAGCTTATCAGTGCTCCAGTCGGGGTGGAGAGCTGGAACTAGAAGTGAGAGACGATGGAAGAATCAACATAGCGGGACAGACTGTCACTGTGCTGCAGGGAACAATCACACTATAGCCAAAGACACATGCAAGCCAATAGGAACAGTCACTGGCAGAGAAGCAGACAGAGGCTTTGTACCATCTAATAAAAACTTATTTTAATAAAAGGTGGTGATGATGATGGTTTAAATAAAAGGGGAAAAAAATAGACTTCCATATTGCTTAATCTGATACTGAAACTTCACTCAGAGGGACAACATACTACAGGATGGAAAGAATATCTCACACTTGTCAGGATTTTTATTATTATTCATTCAGACAGAAGCAAAAATTACAAAAATACAAAAAACCCCACAAACAAAACAGTAAATTCAGGTTGTGTTGAAACCAGATGATAAACAGACATACAGATGCTGGATGGCGTTATCGGACAAACTCAGACATTCGGGAAGCAACCAGCAACTCACTATTTTATTGTCAACTGATTTGACAATAATTTTTTTTCAATTTGTTAATTGTTTAAACTATGAAATGTAAAATAAAAAAATAAAAAAAGTGGGAATAAGCGGCACAATTTCTCAGAGATTATAGTAATGTCTTCAAATGTATTAATTTGTCTCCATGAGTCTAAAAATAACAAATCTTCACATTTGAAAAGCTGGAACAATCAAATATTTGGCATTTTTGGTTGACAAAAATGAATCAATTATCAAAAGCCAAATACTTGTAGCTCTGCTGGTCACAGTAATGACTGAGACAAAGTGCTATCAATCTTACTATTGTTTAGTAGCACCAGATTACAGTGACAAAAATTATTTGAGCTTAATATTTTTTCCAGTGGTTGCCTGTGAATTCTTAGTGTTTTAACCATTTATCATGATGCCAGGTAGCTTCCTTTCTAATTGTTCTGCCTTTGTTCAGCTTTAGGTCTTCTGCCAAACACACAGGATTTACTTCAGGTTTTGCTGTTACTCATAATACGATGCTCTTGATGTGTGCCTTTTTGAAAAAACTATAAATAATCTATTCACCATATTCCTTTGTATATTCCATATTTGTTGTTTCCATTTCTGTCTCTCTTGGCGAAGACCAGTGTTATCTTTTCTCTCTTTCTCTTTCTCGTGGTTTGTATAAAGTCCAGTCTTACTTAGTAAGAAACACTTTTGTGTTTCACAGCATACACAGTAATTACTCATACCTTTAAAACTGGAACGTTTCAAGTGTTTTGGCTTCAGTAATAATGTACAAGTACAAAGCTCGTCAAGGCTCAGCCTGGATTTCCAGTCTATAAACTCCTCTCTACTTGTGCCAGTGTAAATACGTTTACATAAATACCGTAGGAATGAAAATGACCATTTAACAATCTTACAAAATGTGTCAATGGCGAAAGATATTCTGTTGATTGGTGCAAGTGCTCATTTCTAGTAGCATACTACAAAATCACATCCATTTACAACTGCTTTTTATAATAAAAGCTCTCCTGTAAGCTTTTTATATTATAAAAAACCCTCAATGTTTCAACAGATCAGAAGCTGCACTTCAGGGTGGGATACAAGTATTCACAGCTTCTATTTGATTACAGCCTCCTGACAGATCATGTGGTGTTTTTACTGGTTGGCATTCAATTGCTGCCCGGTTGGGTGGTCTAAGCCACTGGCACAGACTGTTATCACAGCTGCATGCTGGGCAAGGCCTTGTGGGCAGCTGGAGGGAGCTGGATAATGTAAAGCCAGGGTTCAGGAAAAAAGATTTGTAGATCCAGAAGGTTTGAAATATATATAAAAACGTGCAACAAGAATAAACAGTGAACTGACTACATACAAGCAGCCTTTCAGCCCCAACCTGTTTGGAAGAACGATGCCATTATCTAAACTTCTGACTGCACAGAACGTAAAGAATCTATATTCTGCATCAGCCAGTAAAATAACATGATAAATCCACAATGATAGACACTAAATTATTTATGTAAATAAATAAGAGCACTGAACTGCACACAGATCATTTAAAAGTAGAGGATATGTTTCCTAAATTGTAATATTACAGAAATAATGGCTGTCTTACCTGCAATTGCAATAAATAGTTATTTATGAATGCTAAAGGATATATCAACACTGTTGCATTGTATTGTATTGTATTGTGTATGCATTTAACATCCTGGCACTGTGCATTTGGCATGATGTACTGTGATACGTAAATAGAGTTGAGAATGAATATCACATTTCCTGTTGCAAATGAAAAATAATCTACATGGTATGACAAAGTGTTTTTTAAAAAGGATATCATGTTCTCTTTCTGGAGGTGATCGAGTAGTTTCTGCACAGGTGCGTAGCGTCGTAGCGTAGAAGCAGAGCCCACCATCAGCAGTTTGTGTTTAGCCCTGGTAATGGCTACATTCAGGCGACGCCAGTCCTTCAACAGCTCTCCGAGCTATGAATCAAGACGCAGGAGAAAAATCAGGTCAGGTTTCTACTCACTTGTCCATCAACACAGAGATAAAAGCAAAGGAGAGAGGAAAAGGTGCGTCAAAAGGGTAGAAAGGAAGAGAAACACTTACATGTCCTTCCTCTGCAGTGCTCCTGACAAAAGACAGCACGATTAGACTTTTGTCCCGTCCTTGATATCTGTCCACTGTATTCACCTCTACACCATTGAAAGCAGAGGACTGCAGCAGAGCAGTAATACTCTTTAACTGCTGTCTGTAGGGGGCAATAACACCTATATCACTGGGCTTACAACCTGCCTAAAAACAAGAAATTATAAGCAGGAGTTAGTATAATAATATTAACAGGACCTAAAAACTACAACGAGGAACAGGTGTACCTTTAACATCAGTGAAAGTAGCATGTGTACGAGGACAGCTTCAGTGTGATTGCTTACGCCTCCCTGCTCTACTGTCTCCAACGCCGGCACCTTGAGGAGAGAAACATGATTTAGACCTGCGCACCTCGACTGTCTTACTCACAATTATATCAGTCCTGTACTCGTCAGGCTCAGGACTCTGAGACCAAACTAAATAAGCTCAAATCACACTCTTCAGCAAAACAATCATGATTGAGATAAACCACTTTCGTCAATAATAACAGCAGCTAATTTCAGCTCCTTAACCCTCTACTAGAAAGCATCGGGGACTTATACACCCTTAATGCTTTAAAAAAAAAAGTGTATATACAACATAGATGTAAAACTACAGCTTGAGATGTACTGTACTCTGTATATTCTACCAACCACTGAGCAATCCAGAAAGCAAACAGGGTTGCTAGGTAACAGTACAGCCTGTATCCATGCCACATCCTGCTGGGGATGAGTCTCAGAAAAGGAACTAAGTTCCGATTGGACGGAGAGCAGGAAGGGCAGGGTGAGCAGGGCTGAGGCCGTCCTCTCTGATCCACACTCCAACCGGCCTTCATACATTAGACAGTTACTGAGAGACATTATCTGTCTGAAGACACAGAGCAAACATCTGTCATGAAGAGGGAATATTTTTGTTTGTCTGACTAGTGCCATACTGCTCTGTAGTTAATAGTGTGAAAAGAATGACTGTTAACATTTAAGAGCTATCTGTAAATTTACCTATTCATCCGGTACTGCACATTGAGTTGAACCACTGCTTCACTGTGGAGCTCCAGTCTCTTAAATAGACTTTCATCCATCCCAAGAGACCTGGAGGGAAAAAATAAAAATAATAAAATGAATCAATATCTGATATTTCTATAGACATTCTTTTGAATTTGCATTAATAAAAGGTATTACATACTGAACATTCACTAATGTGAAGACTGACAGTTGCTGTGTTTTAACCTGATGAATTTTATTTTCATTTTTCCTTTTACCTTGCTTCCTGGTTTTGTACTATTGGTGGCAGTTGTTGGTGATCGCCGACCAGAACAAATCTCTTGGCGTAGAACAGTGGTCCCAGACAGATAGGCTGGCTGATTTGTGATGCCTCATCTATGATGCAGAAATCGAACCGGCGACGTGAGAAAATAGGGTGCTTGATGCCCATACAGGTGGTTCCCACTACCAGCTAGTAGGAGGAAAAAAAAAGTGTTGATTGATAAAACATTAACTTATTATAAGGCAAATGACATAAGCTAACAAAACATCTTGAGGCAGGAAAAAAGTTTGATAAAAAAAAAAAAAAATCTACATAAGAAATTATTTAGGAGTAAAAGGAATACATTTGTTGTTGTTGCAGTTAAATCATCCCCCAAAAACCAACTCCTCACCTCCTTGCTATAAAGCTGCTCCAGCTCTGATAGAGTGTGAACTCCTTTCCTCCTGACACTTTGCTCTGTGTACGGCAGGATGTCTGGATGAACCTATTCATAAGAAGGAGGCAATGTAGCCAACTCTAATAGACTCTTAGAATTCACATTTTGGGGTAAACTATTACTTTATTATTTAAAAAAATGAGATTATATCTATTTAATAATACACAATAAAGCACAGATGTGTCTGTAACAGTCAGTGATTTTAGTCAGTCAGTGATGCAGATCTTGGAATAACAGTATTTCTCAATAAAAAAAAGTAGACCAGTAGACTAATTATTTTCTGCACTTTACTCGCATTAATGTCAAATTATGGCATACCTTCTGCCCCTGCCCCAAACGCAGAAATCCGACCCGAAAACGCTTGAGCTTCAACAGGATGTTGTCAACTGCAGAATGAGTGTAGCTGGTCAGCAACACACTGAACCCACACGCGTGTAGGATGCGAACCTGAGATGAAAAGTGAGGAAGAGTCAAAGAGCAGTAAGAGAAAGGTGGTGGTTAAAAGAGCGGGATGAAAGAGATGTTTACCAGAGTGCAGATGGTTGTAGTTTTGCCTGTGCCAGGCATGCCAACAATCAGTGTGTAGTCTTTAGACAACAACACCTTCTTCATGGCCTGCTTCTGGGGCTTGTTGAGACCTACATACACAGACACACACAGACGTATCACTTAGGGAAGTGTAATGTTTAACTGTGTAGATGTTTGGGTACCAATGACATAAAGAAAGTTACAACAACACAGCTACAACTATCTACTAAAACATTTTCAAGGAATGTGTGGCAATAAGTATGTAACATGCTGAATTATTGTTGCATAAAGTTGCTTATTCATAGCGTTGTTCTCTGTTAATAAACAGTCAAAATATGAGGGGAACACGTCCACAGAAGAAGAGCTTGTCACCTTTGAGGATGTTGGCCACAGTATCCTTGGCCTCTCTGGGAAGAACAGAGCTGAGGTTGGAAATAAATTCTGGAGGGCGAAGGTCAACAACCAACCGCCTCAGTCGATCACTGCACAGACAAACACTTGAATTAACACTTGAATCAGGCTGCCACCTTAATTAACTTTATAACAGTTATACTTGTTAAATTGCGAGAGATAACCCTGTTTTAAAGTCATATGCATACAATGTCATCATAACTTACTATTATCATCATAACTTAGTATATCACAGTACCCACCTGTCTTGACAGCTTTCCATCAGTCTGGAGAGATTGGTGAGGTGAGTACTTAGGCCCACCACGCCTTCATCACCATCCACCCGAAATGACACACCACTGAACTTAGACAGGTCTCTGTAATAGACATTAACCAATAAACTGATGAAAATAATATGTTGTCATTTGTTGTCAAATGGCAGTTGTATGCGAGTTTGTTCTCACCTGTCCAGAGTGCAGCTGATCAATGTCCTGGTCACCTCACACAGGTATCCTGTTGCCAGGCCGACAAAACGACCTTCCTGGTCGCTAAGAACAATGCGATCCCCGCTTGCCAAGCCACTGTTGGCCATACCCTGCTGCAGTGTGACACTACCTCGCTGGAAATGATGGAGAAAAACTCCTTCAGACTGGACGGTCACTGGGCCACTGAGCTGCAGATTCCCCACACAGCTTCCGTTCTTTTCACTAGAAACACAGGATAGAGCAAACACTGCTGACTGGCTCGTTGGAAGTTGAAAGCTGGTCTGACTCATATCATTTTATATTAATTGTCCAGCTTTAATGGGGGTACAAAATGATCTGGAACAAATAACAGTCTTTGGGTTACCAGTGTTTACTGGTCTATGTTTGTGAATCACGCCTCGTACCTCTCCTCGACCGTCTGAAGCCACACCCGCTTTCGGCCGTTCTTGGACTCCATGGTGGCAGCCTCGAGGCAGCAGAGCAACAGCCAATGAGAAAAATAGCTTTGATGTGGGGGGGTCAGATGATCGGTCTCCAGCTGCAGGAAGTCACGCACAACATCCTCAGAGACGTCTGCAGAGTTGCTATCCACTGCCCTGGAGTAAGGGTGAAGAAAGACGTTGAGACAGAAGACGAGAGAAGTGGAGGAGGAATCATAGTTCGATGATACGTCTATTTAAACTCACCACCTCTAGTCTAGTCCTTCCGCAAAAATGTGCTTGCTGAAGATTAACAGATTTCAGTGACTGAAAAAAGAAAAAAAAATCTTAAAAAATTTACCTCTCATATAAGGCACAGTTTCTCCTCTGAGGACAATACTGGCAGGTTTTTCTGTCTGTCAGGATGTCAGGAAGTCTAGCCAAACGGCTTCCTTCAGCATGTTTCTCCACACAGTTGTGAACGTAATGAACCAAGGTGTTCCTCAGTTTCAACAGCTCTGAGATAAACAAAGAGTTTCAGCAATTAAGTTAAAGAAGGGGGTTGTTGAAGCAGACACCATTTAGTATAAGATACTATAAAAACAGTGTAAATACAGCTTTTATACAGCTATGCTCACCTGTATGTGATTTGACCAGAATACGACATTTATTAAGTTTACTTTTTGCTAAATGAACGGCTTTCCTCACAGATATGTAATTCAATGATAAAGTGAGCAAAGGTAGTCAAAGTTCAAACTGAAGTTGTTGTTTGTTGCTCATGAAGTTCTTTTCAAGTTAAATGTTAAATCTTATTGTGCAAAATATTCCAAACTTCTACAATTATGTATTATATTTTGATATGATTGTTCACAACTGGTGTTGGGCAGGTTGGTTTAAGCACCTCTGCGGTCCATGTGGCTGGCCACTACAGGGTGCAGGTTGCCGGTCTTGAGGTAAAGCAGGAAGCCAGCTGCAGGATTATATCTTTCCAAAGTCATCAGCGTGTACAGAATCACCTAGAAAAACCATATGTACATGAACATCTTGAAACCACAATCATAATCATTCAACTAAACCTGCTATTTCACCTAACCTAACTATTCTACCTCGCTGAGCAGTTCACCAACCTGACTACGATGCTCTATTGAGTTCGACTCTTTTCCAGTCTTCAGCTCCAGAGGGATGGTGTTCTCCTCTGGGGTTTTATTACTACCGTTTCGTGGTTTTTGGATTTGAACCCGTGCTGTCACATCAATTTTCCCTTTCAGACCAAATCGTGGTGACCACACATTCTCTTCGATGTCTGCCAGCTCTGTAACTGTAACAACAGTTGCAGAGTCCTGCCACTTGCTTGGAGCTCCACTGTTGGTAGGGCTGAGGTCATGGAGACGGAGAAGAACATACAATCAGCTCTTTAAGTTGACAAAACCTTATTCACACTGTTTTTAGGTCAGTAAGTTTTAAACTGTGATCAAACTCTGTAAAAAAATATATCCTCAGTATCACAACTCTCACATTTGACAGCTTTTTAGTTAAGAATAGAGAAAACAAAATGCAGTAGCACATTAATTACACTGATTAACCTGACAGATAATAGCAGATCTGTATTGTTATGTGTACTTATACATTTTCAGTTTGATGGCTTTTGGCGTTGGTGAGCTGAGGTATTCCTTTGCCCAATGTTCCAGTGAGGGCAAGTAATCATGCAGTTCCTGCTTCATCTCTTCCTGGCATACACCCAAACTGTACCTAGAGACACATGGATGAAACACAAGGATAACTGAACAGGACAAAGAATATGTGCACAAACAAGAAAAAAATGTGATTGATTATTTTGGTGGCCTGCCATCAATTCCTAGAAATGTAATTGCACTATAGCCGTTTTAACATTTTTTTTGGTTTAAGTGCTTTGTTGTATAATTCCAGACAGACTTACATGTCTCCTAAGTGCTGAGGACTGCGCAGGGCCTGGTCAGCCAGCTTACACAGGTTCTCCAGAGAGAAATCTTTAGCTGTAGCTGCTCTCTGGAAGACTTCATGGACCATCGTGCCGTTCAGCATCTGTTTCGAGCCACCGTCAAAACTCTGCATCATGGCAAACAGGACAAGGTTAAGAGTAAGGCATTATTAAAACAATAAAATGTGTTAAGGTTAAAACACATACAAAGAATCCCACATACATCAAAACCTCAATGAAACAAGGAGCATTTTATTCTTCACTTAAGATGGAATCTTTTGGAGGACATAATGTTAGCGTATTGCCTTTTTAGGTAACATGATGAATGTGAGGTAAATACTAGCTTTTGACATGATGCAAAAAGTAGTGTGCACTTAGAAATATGGATATAATGAAAAATATACAATAATAAATTGAAATAAAAACACAAGTCCTGATGTTAACAGTTATACTTTTATCTAAAAAGACTCAATTGAAAGCGATTGATTTCAAGGTTGTGAACATACCTTAAACATATCTCCCAGTACTGCACGTCTCATACAACGGATGGAGTTTGCGATGCTGGTACCTGAGATGAGGCTGTCAGGAAGCAAAACCAAAAAGCCTTGCTCCCTGTCCACTAACCAAGATCCGTTATCAGAGTGGCCCTCCAGATGCACCACATCACCACAGCAAACAGGTGTCATCTCCCTGGAAACACAGTGGAGGATTATCATGTTATATGCATGATCCCCAACCACTACAGAGAAATGTCAATGTATTATGTAATAACATAATCTGTGAAAAGACATGAAAGACATGAAGTAAATGAGGAATTTAAGAACAATGTGACCAGGACAGAAGACCCAAATACACTGTATTACCATCCATCTTTCAGGTGGCACGTCTCAGTTGGATGTAGAGATTTGGAGCACGAGATGGTCAGTATTTTGTGACATGGCCTCTCCTCCACATCCAAAACCCAGTAGCGGTTATTAAGGCCTCCAGAAAGGATCACATGGTCTGGTACCTTACTGCTGGGACAAAGAGGACTTTGATCATATATACTTGTGTTTTTTGTTTTTTTTCTGATCATCTGTCACACATCATTTTTAAAAATCTGAATGAATGTATTCACCTGGAAAAATAAACATGTATTGGTTTCAATATCATTTTCCAGTTACAAGGAAAAAAAAATATAACTATGAATTTCCCATAGAGTTACTGACACGCTCAGATAGAAGTTCATCAGCATGAAAGCTTCAGCAGAAAGTGTGTTTCAACCCACAAACTCCTTCCGTTGATATTAAACCAAATTAACAATCACCTGACCTGATGGGACTCAGTAACACCACCAGGTAGTGTGTTCATGTATATCATACCGTTTTTTTTTGGATTTGTCCTCCGTGACGAGACCTTCACTAGGATCCATCTGTTCTGCAAACCAGCTTTCATCCATCATCTCTTCTTCAGGAAACGTTGATGCCATTCCTGCCGTTCCTTGTTTTGGGTGTGGGTGAGGGTGTGAAAAAAAATTTAGAATAATAGTTCTAGAAAATAAAGTACATTCATTGACAGATAGGAACAAGACATGCATGTATACTGCCTTAATACAACACTGACAGCAGACTTTTCTTGTCTATTCCTGGTCTGGCATGTCGGATATTGATGTATTTTTTTTAACTTAGGGCCCATCTCACCAAGAAACTTTGAGAGAAACACTTTTGAACTGATTCAAAAATATTGTAATATTTGGCATAATCACAACAATTATATACAAAACATAGTAGGTGGCTCTTCAAACCCCAACTTTTATCCCTCATGCACCACTGTACCTCCAGTTTGCTCTTGATTTGATGATGACACATTGCCTCTGTCTCCATCTGATGATATCATGGCTGTTGCTGCAGCTCCTTTTTCGATTAGATCAACCTCTCCCTCCTTTGTACTCCTCTGCAGTGCAGGTGTGACCCCTTGTGCACTGGGTTTGTGCATCTGGGCAATTAAACTGCGAGTATGAGTGTGTGGCCTTTCACTGGCTCTCCCCACAGCCACCTGCTGCTCCGTAATCACAGTGAAACAAGAATTTGTCTCATCTTCATCTATTTCTTGAGTGGGACCTTTGAGCAATGTTGTGTTCTTTCTGTTGTCTTTAAAAACCACTTCATTGCTCCTGAAAGAACTGAACCCAAAGCTTTGGCTTTCCGACCTCTCAGACTGGTCACTTGGCCTTGGATTTGTGCCATTAGCAATGGGACTCATCACAGTTCTTTGTGCCAGTGGATTAGTAGTTCTTGGCCTCTTGGCGTTTTGGGACTCTTCGGGAGGGCTAAAGAGTCTTTTCAAGGAGCCATTACATCCCTCTTCCCTCTTGACTCTTCCTCCTTCCTCAGTCATTATTCTCCGTACACTCAGCCCTTTGGAGCGGGGACTGCGACAGATGGGGGACAGTTGGCCAAGTTTCCCCAGGCTCGCCACCTCTCTGCTGTGCAGGGGGCTCAGTTGACCTGCATCTCTAGAGGAAGAGAGCCTGATCTGACTGTTGGGGGTCTCGGGCACAGAGAGGAGGAGATCTGGGGGGGAGGGAAGGAGGTTCTCAAGGTCCCCAAGGATATTCCTCTTTAAGGGGGAATGGGCTCTGAATATAGAGACTTTCTCATCTTTGATGTGTGGTTCAGTCTTGGCGATAGCAGCGCCAGCTACTGATAAGTCCTGAAAGCAACAGTCAAATGAGTATTTTAATTAAAAAAACAACACACAAGTGTATCAACAGCACATTTCTTATATCAGAGCAAAACATGAAAAACAAATTCAACAAAGAAACAAATCTATCTCTCTATCCCACCCTGTCCTAGAAGAAAGGAGGAAAAATACACAAACAAACGAGATGCAGCAAAGAAAAGAACAACTAATTGAAATAAATAGTCCAATCTACCTTCCGGTTTTGAGAGGAAAAGAAGGTCGAGATGTTCTTCTGCTCTCCTGGGTTCACCTGACAGAAACCGCAAAGCAAAGATTTACCAGAATCCAATATTCACTACATTTCTGCAGCTTTTCACAGGTGGTCTGTGTTTATTTTCCACCAGTGGCTTGTTGAAATAGAGCATACTGGTTTAAATGGCAGCACGTTCACTTAATATTAACATTGATTTAAGATAAACAAAGCATTAACACAGACAACTCGTAACTGCTTTATGTCACCTCTGCTCTTCATTTACAGTCGGTGGTTAAACTGCTCTGCACATGAATGAATTTACACACACACACACAATGTACCTGATGAGCCATCACGTTACACAAAGTGTGTGAAAGTCACGTAACGTGTGTTGTGTGTCTACTGTTACACTACAGCCCTGAAACATAAAATACGACTGCACATGAGAGATCAAGAGAAACCAATCAAACCAGTCACACACACCGCTGAGTTTATAACATGATTAAGGATGACAGTTGTCATATTTAACATCTCTTTAGAGGCTGGTGCATTAATTAACAACTCTCAAAGACAATACCAGCTCGCCCTCTAAACTCACCTTGGTTTTCCGCAGTTTGACCCTGTGCATGTTGGCGCTGATTAAAACCAGGTGTGTCTCCTGCTTGTTTGTTTATCTTGATTGACTTTAAAGATATCGGACGGGCGGTGTTATTAACAGATCACCGCCATCAGCTACAGCTGAAGCTAGACGTTTATTTTGTTTAATTTCAAACGACTCCGTATCTTCTCGGGCAGGAGACTTTTCACTAACTGTCGGGCGTTAGCTGACGTTACTCTTCTGTTAAAAGCACCGCGCTGGTTCGACGTTTGTAGTCATCTTTTTAATTACCATTCCAGTGTTTGGAGACTTTAAAAGTCCGAGGCGCCAAATTTTCTGTTTCGCGCACCGGAAATGATGTTGAGTGTATATCCGCTGTGGCGACGTCATGACCCGCTCTACTCGACATCTGATTGGCCTATCCTGACATTCTTACCCTTCTCCTAACCAATGTTGGTCCTCGTGCCAAAATCTAACCAATCCAACCAACGAAGTCAGTAAGTATTAGCCAATCAGAGGCATAGTAGGGCGGGTCATGACTTTGCCGTCCTAGGACAAAAATATTGGCTGATAAACTTGACCATAGAGCTGACTGATTACAGTGAAATTACTAAAATTATCTAACGAGTCCCTCACTGGGTTTTTTGGAGGCTTTCAGTGACATCTCTTGGCCTTCATTAGCAGATTAACTTTGCTAAATGATAAATAATGTCAAATAAAATCTTATCATAACCTACTGAGCAAAGTCTATTTTCCCAATGATGACAGACATAGAAAATTTGTTTGGAAAAGGCAGTCATAAAATATTCCACATTCATTTTTTGTCAGAAAATTTATAATCAAAGACGAACAGAACCACTCTCATGCTAGAGACATTGGTGTCCAAAACAATGTAATAACTTCCTAATAAGGCACCCTTCATAAAGACACTATAATACTAAGGTGTTTGTCAATGGTTAGTTAATTTATTAATCCTCTCATTGGCTATACATCTGACCACTTGACCATGACCATGATTAAACACTCCTTTCTCATGGTCAATGGTTTTTATCTACAGCCTGTAAAATATTACAGGGCATAGATCGAGACCTGATGTTCACTAAAACATATATTATATTATTATTATGTTTCTTCAGGTTTCACTAAAAAGCAACTATTTAACATTTCCACTTAAGTTTATAGAAATTAACATACTGTACAGGAAATATAATAAACCAAACATACTATTTAAACAGCCACAATAAACCTGGAGAACTTAAATTGCTGGCTTTATTAACCCATCGGAGCCTATTAAGACTTTCTCTGCAACATTTAGAAATATGCTTGCCTTCAGCAAACAATTAAATACTAAATACTACTACAGCATGATGAAGGAACTAGAAAGTTATTGCATCTTCACAAAAGTGTGTGTATTTTAGGTTTAATGTTGAGTATTTACTAACCGTATTCCGTATGTATGTGCTCTTACCTTTGCTCTAGGAAGGTTGTAATGATATATGGTTGTCATAAATGAAGTCATAACTGTGACGGCTTTAGGCCTGACCTAATTTTTGATTGGTTGTCTGGGAAGCTCATCAGGAGAGACGGGTAACACATGAATTGGTGTGAATGCTCACTTATAAAAAGAGCTTTAAACATTCTCTCGCTCTCTCCTGTTTGAGTTGCTGGGTTTGTTTGAGCTTTGGTTATTTATATTTTGTTTCATCTTACATTTACACACATTCACACACACCCATACATTACAAACATTACTAATGAACTGATATGCACAGTTAATCTTATGTAGTTTAAATAAATTTATGTTTTATAGTTTAAAAGCATGTGTGGACTCCATCTTTTGTCATACCTCTGAGCCAGGTCGTGACAAAACATTGCTTTACATTTTTTATGAATACACGCAGACACATTTAAAATGCAAAAGTAGGAAAAAGTTGAAAGAAAAAGGCGAGTTCTGCTATTCAGCAGACACTTAAAATGTCATGACGTTTGTTATTATATTAAAGTCTGGTGTACTTAACTTGATCTGTATCCCACGAATGTTTAACTGGTCAAAATTGTAGGAAAACTGTGATAATTACTTCTCTTTCTTAAGAGTGTGTACAAAGAAAGATTTACAGAGACCCAACTATTCCCCCATGAGCTAGTGCTTGGTGACCTTGAGCAGAGCCAGGCTCTAGGTGGGCGGCCAAAAGCCTTCACTGGTTGGGTTGAGAAAGATAAGAGGGAGAAGGAGAGGGGAGAGACAGAGATGCACAGCAGCAATAACTATATATAACTATAATAGTAAGAGTAGAATAATGGCTAATTAAAACAGTATAGCAATAGTACTAGGATGGGAATATAGCATTGACAGAATCAGTAAGAGAGGTTGACAGGTAGCCAGTAAGAGAAAAGGTGAGACAAGAACAGTAATTTAGCCAGGTGACCAACCTATAAAGGTGTTTTGAAGTGGGAAAGACAATCTCTTCATGTCAACCAGAAATTAAATAGAGAGACATTGAATTTCAACCAACAAAGGACATAATTCGCAAAACTGTAAATCAGTACTATTAACTAACAACCAGTAGTTATTATAAATCAGTAATAATCTAGTCCAAATTTGACCAGTCTAAGTATAGTGTTTTTTTTTAATCTGTACTTAGTCTAATGTAGTCTAGATGTGAAAAAAGCAGTGAAATCTCCTTTTTGCATTTTCACAAATAGAATAATAGAAAACATATAAAAATGCTACAGTAAAAATGAAAAATGAATATTGTTTTCTTAAGCTTTCTTAATACTGAGCAGGTACGACCACAGCAAAATATATGAGCAAAACTGAAAATCAGTTCACCATGAGTAATGATTACAAGAAGAATTACTACACTTAAAATGATCAAAATCATTGTCTGAAGACTATTTAATTCTGAAGCACAGATCTGATGCCATCTCCTTTTCTTTCATCAGATTACTGATGGAGTAATCAGATTATATATAGTTTACAGTGGATTGCTTGTTTATTTGTATTGTAACTTTGGACTCGCATTGTAAGCACATTTGGAAGTGATATTCTAACAGTATGACAGAAGGAATGATTACAGCCAGAAAGACCTCTTTCAGTGTTCATATGGGCACCTGACTGCTGCTTTAGGCCACACCTGAAAAACGTAAAATCTCTTCCGTTATCAACTAGACGCCTTTCTGACATTCTGACAAAAACAATGTTGCTAAGCAACACAATACGACAAAGCATGGCGGACAACAAGCAAAGTGCAGGTTTGTACGAGATAACGTTGGATAGTTATTATTATTAAATGTGTTAAAATTTAAACAGCAGTGAAAGTGGTAGCTAGTAGCGCAAAAAAATGTAGTTAAAAGTTATTTGTAAAGTATCTAAGCTAACGCTAGCTTGCTAACTCTTGGCTCTGTCGTTGATTCGCCCGTCTTCTGTCTGGCAGAGGTCATCGTGTCAGAGGTCCACAAGAAGATCCGAGCAGCTTTTGAAGCGTTTGACTATGAGTCTAATAACACAGTGGATGTCCGGTGAGCTCTTACAGTGTAAAGATGATGTTTCACATCCTCTCCTTTCAGGCTCATAGTTGCTGTGATGTAAAAAAAAACAACAAAATGTTCCTCCTAAAACTTTGAACACTTTTAATTTACATATCGGTTAAAAAGGTGAAACCTATACTTTCACCATGTTAGTCCTATTCAGCTAAACACATTTAATGGTAAACTAGGTGTGTGTAGTGTAACATGCCTTTAACTGCAGCTTTTCTTTTGATTTCCTGCATTTTGTTTGTTTTCCAGGGAGATCGGGACCATCATCTATTCCCTAGGTTGCTTCCCCAGTCAGACAGACCTACATGACTTCATAGCAGAGGTCAGAACAGTGTTTACTTATATTTTGGATAAATAAAACAAGGAGTCAAGTATATCATCTGAGGCTTTCATCAATAGCTACTATACCTGGAGATGTAATGTTGTCAGTTTTTCTTGAGAAAACTCAAGCTTGTTGTTAAAAGGTCAAAACCAGCAGCCTTGTCCTGTTTAACCAGGTGGAAGAGGACCATACAGGATATATACATTTGAACAGGTTCCTCCCAGCCATGACCAAAGTGCTGTTGGACCACAAGTAGGACCCACTTATTATAATTATCTGTATTTTTGACTGATGATGGTTGTGTTTTCTTTTACTTGCAGTACTTCATAGAAAGTTATTTAAATTCAAGCGAAATCAAGTTACACTGGTGTAGACTACAGGTATTTAAACACAGCTGGGGCTAGTGCTTTAATAGATCATAGTTTGGGCTTGGAAATTACTAACAAGGGCTTTTGCTCTCTTTGTTGTTGCATTTTTTCATATTGTATAACTGCCATGTGACTGCTGTAAAACCTGTTTTACTTTCATCACAGTATTCACTGTACTTAGTATGTCATCATGTCAGCACTGCTAGGGGGGTACCCTTCGACAACAAGTTTGTGCTTGTGTGTGTGTGTGTGTGTGTGTTAGGTTTCCTCCCATTGCTGAGGACATTCTGCTTCAGGCCTTTGAGGTGAGATCAGCAGCTTCTTCTGTATTCTCCAGTGGTGTAATTTAAACAAGCTAGAAAGCACTTGGTCTCACAGTTTTAAATCCTGTCAACCTGCCTCTTCAGTCGGTAACACCAGTGACCGCACAGTACCTCACCAGTCATTTTGCAATGGAGACAAAATGTTGAATTGCAGTTTAATCAGTTATCAGCCAGGGAATGTCTGGTAGCATTAGTGTTAGCAAGTAAACAATATTATGCAAGATTTCAAATATATGTATCAGTAGATGTTGCCTATGAGAACACCATACAGTCGGCAGAGTGAATCTCACATCTCTGTGTTGGTTACTGGTGTTTTCTTAAAGATAGTAAAAGCACCACTTTGTTGTCAGGTTCTGGACAAAGAAAAGAAAGGATACTTGGAGCTAGAGGAGCTGACACAGTACATGACACTGGAAGGTAACGCAAAAAGCTCTCTGATTTTACTCTAAGGTAAAAGAAATAGTTTGTGTGGTGAAAAGCAGCACATTATCTCATAGATTTTGTTTTGTGCATCTAGCATTCCCTTACACCTATAATGTGTGTACTGTTTTTAGCCATGCTCGCGTTGTAATTTGGTTATGTTTGTCTTTAAACCAGGTGAGCCCTTCACTCAGGAGGAGATGGACGAGATGCTAACAGCACTCACCGACCATGAAAACAACCGAATTTATTACAGAGACTTACTCAGCCAACTGACCATAGACACAGGCGTATAGATAGTGTCACAGTGTGTTTGTTTCTGTTCCACACATCTGTGTATGTGTAGGGTTTGTGTTCACATCTGTAGTGCATGCATTTTTAAGGTGTGTTCTCAAGTAGTTCTGATACTTTTTGATAAATAAATGTGCATATCTCAATTTTGACCTCGTGCCTTCAGGATTACATACAGAATTGAGAAAGAAAAGTTTTTGATGGTACCGATTTGTGCAAGACTGTCAAAGGAGCAACATCTCTCATATTTGTTTATAGATCAATAAAAATCGGTTATTTTGTTAGAACATGGTGTTTAATGTCCCTGTACTTCTCTATGTCTAGGCTCTCTTTCCTTATTTCATGACAGCAATGTAAATATGTGAGAGAGAAAAATATCACTATTAATCAGGTTTACTAGCTGGTGCAACACGTTTTGGTTGTAAATTCAGCTGGCTTGTGTGCAGTCTACTCTGTTAATGTAATGACTTGATGGGGTGTAATATTGAAGCAGTGAAAAATAACACATTAAAGCAAAACCTGGCCTTAGAAAAGAAACTGAGGCATTATGCTACCTCTTAAAATAACTTTTCACTAGCTCTGCAGTACAAGAGCTGTATGTATATAGGTTTTTTGTTTGTACATAGATGTTAATTTTTAATCCTGGGGGCAGTCCAGGAATTGCAATATTATTCGCTCCTGCAAATACAAAGATATACAGTATAACAGTAATTAAACCAAGGTCTTTGTATAATTTAATAGGTTTGGGAACCAATGTATTAATCTCAAAAAGGTAAGAGGAATCTGGAGATTAGAATAGAATTTTTCAACAGGAGAATATTCCTTACTCAGATTATATCAGAAAAATTAACAGGAGGTGATCTGGTTATTCATTTGACAGGGTTAATCACTATATGTATGATTTCCTCTATGAAATAAAAATAAATATGTAGGAAATGTTGGAAGTGGGAAGGAAAGAACCATGAGTTGTATATGTTTATGATACAGAAAGCTATGAAGTGACAGCACTTATGGGTGTCTCAGGTTTAGAAGAGTTACTGGGCCCGGTGGACCGCAGTGCTAAAATTAAAATCACACACAAAGCAAATGCATATTTGTGCTTAAAGAAATGCAGTGTCAGACATGATGGGCATGAACCTTAATCAATAAATGACCCCCAGTATCATAAAATAAATAAACAAAGCAATGATTGCGGTAATAGCTTAACATTTTATCACAGGTGAATCTGCATTGAGTAGTTAACATGCATGAAACGGGTACACACAGCTTTGGAACATGGATGACATGCCTTATCTAGAACTTAGATAAGTATATGATATGGTAGCAAATGCCAGCAGCTCTTAATCCGGGCTTTAAGCATTTCACAGTAAAAACATGACCCGTTGCTCTCAGCTTCCAATCACTGTGTAAAAAGAAAACAAAAACAAAAACATGAGCCTACAGTAATTGAAAAAGTCTATATTAAACATTCCCTTTTCACTAAAACACCAAAAGACAGACAGAATAAGGCTAATTTACCCACAGCATAATCAAATAACATCAAAACAGTACAG
Source organism: Pampus argenteus (assembly GCA_036937835.1). Taxonomy (NCBI): domain Eukaryota; kingdom Metazoa; phylum Chordata; class Actinopteri; order Scombriformes; family Stromateidae; genus Pampus; species Pampus argenteus. Next base: position 12,590,003 of record CM072862.1, on the reverse strand, counting down.
TCCTCATACACAGAAAAGATTTAAAGGGATTAATTTACTTTTAGGCTCAGATTCTCTCTTGAACTCATACTTGTTGCACTGTAACATCAATAAATGTGTTCCTCTCTGAAAATGTCATTTGCTCTTCGAGGTTCTAACACAAATTAATACATTTTATAAGAAAAAAAAAAAGAATACTCCACTTCATATTGAGTGCATTTGTAGGGAGCATGCTTCATTGGAAATAGAGAAAACAACTGAAGTTGGATCTGTGATGGAATGTTTGATTTCCATTTCAATCCAGTCAATTTAGTAAACTGGGTTTCAAATGGATGTGATTCAACTCTGAAGACTGAGAACGGCCATTCAGAGAAAAGGCCCAATAGTAAATTCTACACGATCTCTATTTTAAATCAAAATTCAAAAGTTAGTGGCTTTGATGTGTGTGTGTGTGTGTGAGAGAGAGAGAGAGAGAGAGTGAGTGAGTGAGAGTGATAGAGAAAGAAAGAGAAAGCGAGAGTGTGTGAGTGAATGAATGAAAAGATGAGCGAGTGAAGTGGCAGTGGGCCTGACCACCAATAGAGATCTAACAATCAGCAGTTTGTGGATCTTTATTGTAGCTGGGAGAAAATATCTGGTATCTGATCCTACTATGAGTGAGATGAAGACTTAAACATGGAAAATATAATTTCAGTGTGGTGCACACTTTCCCAAATTAAGAGACATAAAGGTGGGTAACACATGAGAAAACTATAAACTAGGTAGTGTTCCACTGTAATGTATGTGAATGTGAAAACCACCTTACAGCACTGTTTTCTGGAGCAGTCCACACTGAATATTTGGTCCTTAAAGAGTCAGAAACAAACATGAGATGACAATAAAGGACAAGGAAGAAATGAAACAAAAGTATAGCAAAAGAAAATGAGAAGAAAAAAAAAAGAGGATGGAGGTAGAGAGGACATCTGTGACATCATATCCAGCTACCAACAGTGGTCTCTTGATTTTGATTTTTGCATTATTGCACTGCAACTATCACACAGAGGAATGACAATATTAAAACAAATCAAAAACACACCCAAATCTGTATGTCATTTTTTCACATATATGGGGAAGAACACAAGGTCTTTCTGTGCCTTTGAGATAAGATAGAAGATGGATAAGGCAAGATGGGGCTTTCTCATTAAAAGGGGCTCAGATTTGACCCATGTATGACAGGATCTGTGAGGTTGCCTCATCCAATTCTACATTTGCATTGTATTGAAAACATTTGCCGTATAGTGGGACCACAGGGTTAGTGATCCTTGTTTCATCAAAGACTGTAAGACTTTATCCAAACATCATCTCTTTTTTTTAAAAATCACATCCTGACTGAAGGCCGAGTCTTGTCAGGCCTTGGAGAAATAGAGAACAGATCATTACAATCACTGGAGTCACATGATGGGCTACAATGATTTAGCAAAGATGATGTCATGTTGAATAAAAAGTGGGTCAGAAGACAAAAGTGTCAGCTCAAAGTTTTGGTACTAAAAATCAAATAAACTGGATGCAAAAGGGCTTTGCACTTTGGCAAAGATATCGTAACATACATATTTTTGCATGTCCATAGACACACTGAGCCTGTAAATTCAAAACCACAATACCCCATCATCTGACTCCTATGAGTGACAGTCGGTTATCCTCATGGTCCACCTAGGCTGTGAGCTGCAGGAGTGATAGGATCAGCCCGATACCTGTCACAGTCACCTGTGTTTTCCACATCGGCTGTGTTGCATCACACCTAGATCAAGTTTCCAGAGTCACATTGTTTGCTAACATGTAGTCAGCACTACACACAGATAGACCATTTAGTTTCCATTTTTAGATCTGTAGCACCAGGCCAGCAGCTGAGATGTTGTCCCCTCCACCTGCAGTTTGGTAAACCTCCGTGCACACCAGCACTGGCGCCACACAGATCTCGTAGTCCTCCTCATCCCAGCAGCTGACAGGCCTGGTCTCCTGCAGAGGGATACGCTGGCTGCCCTCCTGCCGGCTCACAGAGAACGAGTCGTCCATGATGAGCCTCGCCTTGCTGGGGTCAATGTCATTAGAGCCACAGACATGGCGGTTAGCTGTGAGTGAGGCCTTGGCGGTGGCTGACATGGTATTCTTCCACTGGGAGCCATGTGTCACAATCATGGCCTGAAAGGCCAGTGTGTGGACATGGAGCCTGGTTAGGGGCTTACCCTTAGCATTAGCACTGTCGTTTTCTGCATTGGCATCCTTGTAGTGTTGGTTGATAAGGCGATAGACCTCCCTCATCTGGTCCAGGACAGTAGCAACACGGGGGTTTGGGTCTGATAAAACTGTGATGTTGGAGCCTTTAAGTAGACTGAGCAGGTTGGGAAGTTCCTGTTCATTCATGCCTAAAGAGTCCGCCTGAGGAAAGCAGAAGCAGGATGAGTTATACAGCTAAAAATAAGCAGTCCTCTGTACAGAGCATCTTGGAACATGACTAAAGCCTCATTTACACCTGATATTAATGTGATCAATATCTGGATATATTCTCCATTTTTCTTTCTGGAGGTGTTAAGACAAAAAGTTGGGGATTGCCAAAGTCATTGAGAATCATCTTCTGGGAACCATAAACATACATACTAAGTTGTGTGCCAATGCATCCAGTAGATGTTACGATTATTTCACAGTAAACAGTAGGGGTCCAAAAGTGATCCTACTGTAAACGTATGAAAACCTTGACCTGTTGGTGGCACTAAAGGAGATGTTGGGGTATCACCAAAATCAACCAAATTCATCCTCTGGGCATCATGAATGTCTGTATAAAATGTATTTGTCATCCATACATTAGTTGTAGAGATGTAACAAAACAGTGGACCGGCTGACAGACAGACTGTCACAGACATCTAACAGTAACATATATTATTTAATTGTGATCAACATAGCAAGTGTAGTTTATGCTGGAAAAAAGCTGAGTGCAATTCTAAAAGTAGTTCTTCTCAGATATGCACTTCTGTGTTAAGACTGGTATGTTATTTGCTGAGTTGAATGAATGGATGATTTTTTTTGTTTCATCAATGGATTTCTACAACAGAGCAGCATATTAACGATATATGAGGCTGTGGCTATACAAACAGCACTTAATAATATTAATAAAATGGGCCAAAGCAATAACATGCTAGAATATATTCCTACATGTGCAATAGTTTTGTAGTTTTCTCACTGCAGTTCACATGTGAGATAAAAAAGCATAAACAAGTAGATACAAAATAGATGTAAATATACAGGAAGGGAAATACAGCTTCTGTTGAGTCAGACTGTTTTGTTTACAAATATATTCAATAAGTTTAACTATGCAAATCCAAACTAGTAGATATTATGTCAGACATCATGTAAATTTTCAGTAGACTACTTCACTCCATTTTCAAGGATAACTATTTGTTATTATAGTTGTAGTTTTTTAGTTTTCACCCCTATGATTTTGTAATTTTAGTAATTCTGAGTAACGTGTAAATTAATGCGATTGATTTCATTGTTCAGTCATACATACATAGGGGATGACATAGTGAAGTAAGTCTTCCATTATACTCTCTTCTACAAAACTGGCCATCTCAAAATGAATGCCAATCGAGGGAGATGAGGAGGACAGCAGGTCAGCCAGGCGGGAGAGGAGCGCGTCACGCTCACCTGGAATGATGACAAAAGGTGATGAGAGACAAAAAGGGCAAAAAAGGTAAGATATCATAAAAGGACAGATGCGGGAATGAAGGAGACTAATGAAATCACTGATTACAAAACACTTACAACCACTTAATCAAACAGAGTGACTTCCATTCAAAAACCACTATGTCTAATTAAACTGTGGGCAAAGTCCTGCCAAATCTAACACCTGACTATTATTGGCTTGTAGCTTATTCTGTAAATTATTCTAGAAGGAATCAAACACTCTTTTCTGTTATCTGGGTGTGAAAACTATGTTGTACAACACAAAGCAACTGAAACCAATACCAGATATTGCACATTATCAGCAAATGAAAGGTTGTCACAAATTTCCTTTTACCTGACTGGAAAGGGAAGTTGTCCATCATCTGCAGCCCACCCACCACCAGCAGATCCGGTTCAAAGTCTTGGAGTTTTTCAGCAAATTCCTCCATGGAAGCCAGGTATGGGTTATGGTCGTCACTGTGGATGATATACCTGTAGACCACATAAATACCTTCAACATACAGTGAAACATGCTGTTGGCTCAAATATAAGTATCTTGCATTTTGTGAGTCCTTGAGGTTCTCCAAACATCCACCAATCAATCACCTAACACATACCTGTTGGCTCTACGTGAGGTATAGTGCCCCCAGCTTGCACCAGATGGATACTCCAAGATCAGATGAATGTCTGGCTCCTCTACAATGTTACCAGCCACTAGAGAGACAGATGTAGGTGAGGGAGGGAGGATAGAGGTGGAGATAACAGGGTGGTTAAAAGACAGTATAGAGCACAGATGAAGAGAACAAAAACAGAGGAAATGCATGAAAATTATTGAAGCAAAATGAGACAAATGAAGAGTGTGTATATGTGTGTGTGTGTGTACCTGTGATGTGCTGGGACAGGACATCAGTAAAGTCGGGGCTAAAGCTTCCTCCCAGCAACACATCACATCCCTCGGTTGCCATGCGACCAGCCATTACTGGGGCATTTCCACCAACTGCCCATCTGTTTCCAGGTAAATCACGGGACGCCTCGACCAGCTCTCTGAAGAGGGTGTCATTTAGCATAAAACGCCTGCAAGACAAAGAAAAGGAAATATGATCAAATGAAAGACAAGACCTTGAAACTACTTGCATGATATCTGTAAAAACACGTCTTCTCTCTGCATCATGTTCTAAATGCATTTCGAATTGCCAATAGAAGATGTAATTAAACATGAAAGACTTGTTGACCTGGTCTGTTCACAGGAAGAACAACAAAAGAATGAAGTCAATGTGTTACTACAGACACCACTACTACAGTTACTCTTTTACCAGCAGGACTGACATGTTTTATGCCCAGAAGCTCTGTGGAGAACTAAAGATATTGACAAGTCTGAGCCTGTCAGCAAAACACATGTTGACATATATCAAGAATAATTAACTTTCAGACAAAAGAAGAAGGAATGTGAACTATACAAGTAGAGGTGCTACAAATATGACTAGAGTATATAGAGAAGAAGATAAGTGTATATGAAGGGAAATGGAGTGGATGCAAGAGCTAAAGACACAAGAGAGAGCAACAGAAATGGGGTTGGAGAGCAAAGGTTAGAGTATGAGTTAAGTGGGGGGAAAAAGTTACTTCTAACTCGTCTCGTTATACATAGTCTCCCTCTTTGAAACTGTAGATGTAAAATTGATTTTAATGTTGGTACAAGTTAAATGACAGGAACTGAAGAAAAACAGAAGTAAAAGTAAAACATGCTGGGCAAATTAAAATGAAAACATTTCATTTTGTGAAGTTAATTTGATTTCAGCAGACAAGCCTATTCATGTCCTTTACACACATTTCACATAAACTTAAATCCAATATATTCACACTAATTCGTCATCTGATGGATGTTCTCCATCTAAAATCACATACTACACAAAAAACAGGCAAGTAAAATAACTCTTAATGCTGGAAAACATTTATTCACCGTCTCTCACACATTCCCTTGTCCTTTCTCTCTATGTTGACTTTGCAAGACTTTAGATGTTAGTTCCAGACAATGAACAAGGGCTCGCAGGCGCCACATGCCCAACAGGAGAAGTCACCAATGATGGCGAAAAGAGGGGAAATGAGTTCAACAGTTGAATCCCTAATGCTTAAAAATGGTTGCCCAGATACTAATTGTTTAACAAAAAACTGACAGAAAAAGTGTTTATTTTGTCACAACAGTCAAACCCGGAGAAAGTTTGGTATTTTTACTTAATGACTTTTAATTGATTATCAAAACTGTCTGTTAATAGACAGTCCATTAATTGTTTTGTTAGTATGCATGGATCTTAAAAATAAACCCATTTAACTTCACGGTGGGATGTGAGTTTGTGCTGCAGGAACACGAGTCAAGAGCATGATAACAAAAAACAAAAGAGTTTCTCTCAGCTGATCTCAAAGCGCAAAAATAATATCTTCTTGTTATTCCACCCTTTTTCCACAAAACCACACAGACACAAACTTGAAGAAGACACACTTCACATAACAAATGGATTAGAACAATCTACCAAATTGTCACACAGACACCACTTACTCTGCAGCAGCTCCTGGTGCAAAGAAATATGCAAAGCTCTCAGCCAGCTGCTTAGCATTTTCTATGTAGTCATGATGTAGCGGCTGGTCTGTGGGAGGGAGGTCGATCTTATTAAGCAACGATACCCCATCCACTATCAGGTCCACACAACCTCCAAAACCTGCAGTGAAGGAGAGGAAGAAGAAAAGAAAGACGAAAAAGGTTAACTATGCAAAAAAATCCATGCACAGCTAAGAATTAGAAGATAAAGCGGTATCCTACAGGGAGAAAGGGACAGGAATATGGCTGTGTATGTAGGAATTTTTATATTTCTATTAGGCCCTGTGGTCAAACCAATTGGTCCAATCAGAACATGGAGACAGGTAATGCCAGCAAGCAGTTTTATAAAGGGAGCTGAGTGAAATCCACCCAGCAGCTGCACCTGGCGCTGCATCAAACTTTTTCTGCCACCACAGCCGGTCAATTGATCTGACACACAGATAAAGTTTCAGCCGTTCACTCAGTGCAAGCAGTTAAAAAACATAACATATAATCACATTAAATCACACAAGACAGAAGTTAAACATGTACAATCAGAACAGAAGAAAACAGCAGCTACATTTGTTCGGGGACATTGTGTTGTAGCGTTTAACTCCAACTCACCACCTGAAGCACCGAATAGCAATACACAAGGTTAGGCTGTAACATTTTGAGATATTATGTAACTACGCTGACACAGGATGTTAATATATCCAATTACTGATAATTACAATCCTTATATCTGCGTGGCTCTCGACTGGGGTAAAGGTCGGACAGATAGAGTGATCACTTCTGTTGTTTGACTCAAGGTTCAAAAAGAGAAGATGTGATTAGAAACCTGATTCAGCAGTTTGTTGTTATCAGGTGCAGAACTCCGCCCTTTAATAATGATAATGGCTTAATGTCACTGCTGAGGCACTAGTGACTTATGTGGTACCAATCACAGCCATGCCTTTGCTTAAAAGTGAGCTTGTGAGACTGTGACGCTGTTCACTAGCTGTCTTCATACAGAATATTGGACATGTCACACATAAGCTACCACATATACTAATGATATTAGTTCATCTACATTGCTGAAGTCATTGTGAAAACTTTAGCACCAATCCATATTTCTATGTACTTCATCAATCGACCAGAGCAGGCCTGGTTTGATGTGTGTCTGTGGTGTCCTGCTGGATGATGGAGGGACAAACTGTTCCAGCTGGTCGTGGTCTGGACTAAAAGATGATGACTGTGCACATCTCACAGAGGCAGGCTTGGCTTCAGCATACAAACCCAGACATTAGATCTCACTGGGTTCCTCATTTGCTGGAAAAGCGCCCTGATATTTTGAGAAGTCACTTTAAAGGACTGTAGTTAATTTAACATTAATTTAACATCCCGTCTAACTTTAGCTTTCCTCTGTGTCCTGTTTTCAATGGCTTACTGAAGTTTGTGTTGAGTAACAACATCAGTATTTGCCCCTCAAAGTCCGAGCACACACACAGCTACCAAATCTTCTGTTTAAGAATAAACAGTGCATGAAAGTTAACGTTAAGATAGCAGCAGTTAAATAACTTTAATGCGATGATTATTTGGTTTTTAGTTCAACAATTAACCCAGTTTTTTAAGTAGATTAGGCTAACCATCATTAGCACTTACCAACAGCCACTTTGGGTCTTGCGACGTCGTTCATTCCCACTTTGCGCTCAGCCCGGAGCAGGGAGGACAGCACGGTGTCCAGCCGGTCGTCCAGCTCTCCATTCTGGGGTGACCGGAACCAGATGGCCAAAAGAACCACAAACAGGGACACAATAGGCCCATATTTTATCCACGAAACCCTGCCTCCTCCCTCCATCTCTCGCTGACTCGCTAGCTCTGTAATGAGCTAGCACTTTCCGCCCGCTCCTCCAGTAGTAAGAGGAGCGTTGGGTTGTGTGTTCGTTTTGAGAGCCGGAGTGTCCCGGATCTATATTAAGTAATTGTGTTTTACTCACTTATTCAACACGATGCTGGGTTATTTTCGGTATCTGTGAACCACTTTATATACTTTTATGTTAAAAAAAGAAATCGTATTATTTTCTGCCTAAACAAACACACATGTCCGAGTTACAAATTTGAAATAGGACCGGGCCGGTGTTAAAAACGAGCAAACTTTCCACCTACGAAGTGGGAGTGTTTGTTTACGCTGACAACAAGACGGAAGTGTCCAAACTTATCCTGATCCTGTCAAACATTTGCACTCGTATGCATTTTAGCTTTGTTTCACATGATCATCTTGTGTCTGTTTGTGTTTAAACTTGCTGCTGACGTGTACTTTGAGCTACATTATGTGCATGAAAGGTCCTATATAAATAAATTCATCCATCTGTTCAGATGGTCTCTAGGGTCACTTTGCTTTAGAATGAATATTCATCATTTAATAATGAAAAAAATAAAATAAAAACAAAAACAAATTCGTGTTTAGTCTAAAGACTGATTTTTTAATTAAAACAATGGAAACCTATAATAATATTCATCAAATACATTGAGAATAGACCAAATACAAAACCAAATTAATCCGACTTTTTGTTTTTTAAAAATAAAAATAAAAAATAAAAAAAATCAGATCATAAACAAGTATGTTCCAATATTTTTTGATCAATACAGGCAGACAAAAACACTCCCCTCTCATTTATATTCTGTTTGGGTTTTTTTTCAAAATGTCACTTAAAAACACTAACAGGCATGAATTACAATGAGTAGATCCTAACATTATGGAGTGACATTGGTGGCACTGAGAAACAAAAATGGCAATCAATATGAAAGCTGTAATCATTTAAAATTAGACACATTCAAACAAACTGACCTTATGTGCTCCATTAGGCAGAGTTGTATAATTTGTGTCAACCACATAGCTGCATTTCTTTTTTAAAACAAACTTTCACCAAGATAGACAAACATGTGACAATTAAAACAGTTATAGTCCATACAAAATCACCAGAGATCTTTCCTCCTGTGCAACTTTTGGATTGACCATGTCTTAACAAAGGTGACAAGTCACCTTGATGTAGAAGAAGGCTGCGCTCAAGTTTTCTTTCTGTCTGTTGTCAAAAGAAAGCCACATGACATGCGTGCAAAGTGATCAGTGGGTCGTAACTGTAAAGGCTAAAAGCAGTTTTAGTAAAAGGTCTTAAGAGGTTCCCGTGTAGGCAAGCAGAGTGTGTTGCCGTCTATTGATTATGTAATGACACTGCTGCTCCAAACCTGCAAGACAACCACAGAGTCAGGCAATTTAAAAAAAGTTCATATTTGAGAAGCTGGAAACAGAGAATTTGGATTTTTTTCATAATAATAAAATATATTTAAATAATAGGAACAACTCCAAACAATTATCAAAATAGTTGGCGATTAATGAAATAGTACAGGGTCGAGGTTGACAGCCACTTTCAGCCTATGAGGTCTGTGCACAAATGCAAATCTATGCATTACAATAGAGAGGCCAATATTTTATATCCCCATTACATGTTTTGGTGTCTTACCTTAAGTTTTTATTGGGGGATCCCTGCCACAACTTCAGACTCAATGTCACAGTGATCTGATCCACGCAGGATTTTAAAGAATCCTGAAGACCAGAAAAAAAGAAGAAGAAGAAAACAGTTGACACATAAATGAGCCTTGTTGTGTAACAAAAGAAGCTTGGACTCAAAGCCAACAAGTCGATGTTTATGAGAATATATCTATATATCTGCATGTCTTCAGTGAAAAAAAAAAAAACAAAACTTTTTAGAGTTTTCATGTCAGATAAACTTAACTGAAATAAGATGTGCACCAACTTATCAAGTAAAACTGTAAAATCTAATGCAACCAGCAACCAAGTGTCAAAGAAATGCTGATTCAAGTATAGAATGAGTTAAGGCTTAGGTTGGTGGTGGAGATTTATACTGAATTATACTTACAGCGTTTCTAATATCCTCTTACTCATGTATTTAGAGATGTCTCACCATTTTCACCCCAGTCAGTGTTCCAGGAGTTAGCACAGAGCCAATAGGGAACGCCATCCTCCTCCCCCCAGCCAAGCATCTTGATGGCGTGTCCACCCACAGCAGACCCAGACACATGCTGATACACACCTAGAGACAAAAAAAAAAAGTCACTTAACAAGTTCTACAAATCAGATTTTACATAGGTTGTGAGGCTACAAGTGTTCTTACCAGACTTGTACAGCAGAAAGTCTTCATAGACAGTGAAGGCTCCCTCTACTGGGCCGTTCTTAGATATTTCATACTGAATCTGCTCCATGTCCGACAGAACACTGTAAGACGTTTTACCTGCAACACACTTTGTGTTAGGATCCTGTGCTGTGCTGCGTGCATGTTTACACAGTTGTATTCATTGACTACTAATACAACATTTACTAATAACTATTAACACATTGGCTGAGTAACCTTAATTTCTGATTAATTTAACTTCAACAAAAACAAATTAATGTATGTATGGTGCACTATAGTCTCTTTAATGTTTAAAAAGATGATTAATGAAGATAACTGCTTCAGCTCAGGAGCTCAAAAACTATTCTCTTGTCTTTCTTACCAAAGTGTTTGTCCTCTTTGTAGGAGGGTGTGTATCCAGGTTCACATTTGGTGACGCACTGGGGTGTGTCTCCACCCTCCCCAGTACAGGGAGGTCTGCTACCGTTCACATGGTGCTCACAGGGGGGGATAGTGTAAGGCCGGCAACCTGTGGACACAAAGATGGTGTCAGAATTGTAAAGGTCACAGACATCCACAGACAACACAGTAAGACTCATTACTCACCAATGTGGGAATCATAGAGGCCTCCAGAGACCAGTCCCTCTTTGGTCCAGTAGTCCCAGGCAGCTGACGGGTAGCCACCACTACATCTTAAAAAAAAAAAAAGGAAGTCATTAGATGTGTCCACTTTTGCGTCATCATCATCAGCCTTTTTGTATTCTACATGCCAGTATTTGAGCGCATATTTAGTACATTTTCTGCATTGAAAGACTCATTTTCCACATTTCATTCTCTCCTCCCACTGAATACCAAACAATTCAAACTTATCTAACCTCCAACCTGACAAAATCCTTTCCTTCTGAGCTGTAGTGACACACATGGCAGGTCAGTAGTGGGATATTCAATAAAGTATTGAAAACATGGTGCCTTGTCTCACCCCATGCCGCAACTGTCACAGCAGGTCAGCAGATCCTCTGAGGAGATCTCCACGCTAACCTTGGCATTGCTGTGGATACACACACGGTCAGAGATGGCCTCTGCAGCACCAAATGCCTGAAATGAGCAGAACCACCAATACACAGTGTCACAGACACAAATACAAACCACTAAAAACAGGAAAACAGTCTAGATATAATTTATCAACAAACCCATAACCCATAACCAGTTTCTTCATGTTAATCCTCAATCCCAAGTCCCCTCCCTCACCCAGCAGGATCCACAGGACCCCTGGTCTCTGATCTCCTTCAGAGTGGGACAGTCGGGCCACTGCACTCTTGAGTCAAATTCCTTAGGCAGCTTCAGATCTCCAGCATACTGAACCCTGTAGAAGAGAACACAGTCTTATAGAGTCAAGTATTACTGTGTCCTACTATAACTACATTTAAAGAAGTCTTGATGTACGTTTGTATCTAATGAGTGAGCATGTGGGGCATTGTTTTGCTCAAAAACAATGAAGGTAACTCTCCTTTATTTATCAAGCCCAATGAACACTATGAATAATTAAGGGATGCAGAACATGGTAAAATACATGCTGTCTCTAATGTGCTAGTACAATGAAAGTGAATACAGTTATACTAAAAACATTTCATCTTGTGTGTTTCTCTCTCATGGTTCTACAGACAGACTATATGCAGGACTCACATGACAGGCAGTTTAGGTCCTTTCAGCATTGTACCGCAGAGTCTCTGGACATAACTGTAGTCAACATTATGGAAGTTGTGACCAGCCTAAAGCAGAGAAGGAAGATGTATGCTAAAAATACATATTCAGCAAATAAAACTGAATATACACACTGACTCACAAGTCGAAAGGTAACAATTTGTTGAAGACCAGACAAATGCAATGTACAAGATAAAAAAAAAAGAAAAGAGTCACCTTCCAGGTAGTGTTGATCTTATTGATGTGGTTGACCATCTCACTGGACAGTGGTTGGAGGCGGGGTCTAGCCAGGCTCACACACAAGCTAGCAGCCAATAAGAGGGACGCTGCACTCCACATGTTGCCTGAAAACATAAAAATAATAATTATAATATTTCTGCATACATTTAGATTCAGTGACTAAACCTCAGCATAAATTACCTAACAAAAAAAAAAAAACTCACAGCATTACAGACAGACAGGTAGATAGATAGATAAGATGTTTTAGCAAGATGTGGGAAAGTTTAAGACTCAAGGCTGAAACTCTACTGTGAAGGAAGACTTGATCAAATCAATACTACACTTAAACAAGTTTCCCCACTCACATTCCCTCCAGAAACTTGAGTCCTGAAACTAAGCCGATAAAATAAATGTTCACAGCTGACTAGACAGAGTCACTCTTGTTGCAGCTACAAGAGCAACATGCTTGTAGTCAGACAGCAGAGAAAACCTCTTCTTCACGCTACTCAGGAGTCCTTTCCAGTGCTTAAACACGCCGTGTGAGCACACATGACCACTGCCTTTAACCAATTCCTTACATTTAAAACCTACATGCACACAAAAGAAAGAATTTAAGATACAAGACTGTCAGTGATGTTCACTTAACTCTAACTAGACTGAGTTTCAGTTCCCATTAAAAGCAATTCTCTAGAAGACACATGATCAGAGGTGAAATGCACAAGTGAACCGTGGGCTGAGTCCCATTAGAGATCATAATGAAACCTCTTAAATTTAAACATGGGTGTGCTAAGGATACGAAGGATGGTCCAGTCAGATCAATACCAGTGCAGACACTGTAGTCTTCTGAAGCCGCGTCTAAAACAAAGTGTCTGGTTTCCATTACACAAATAAGCAGTAGTGAAATCAGTGAAAATATATTGGGCCCATCTGTTAGATAGAAAATATGAATATCAGTGAAACTGGTTTGACATCACATGATGCAGTCTAATGGATTAGCATCAGCAAAGAGTACAAAAAGGGAAGAATAAAAAAAAAAATCCCCTTTACAGAACATCTGCACACTTATGAAATCCCATCTTTAAAATTTAAAAGCAGGGTGTTGTAAGATCTTAATGTAATGCTTTCTCTTAGTCTGTGCACTGGTAAAACAAAATAATAATAGAAAAAAAAAGACACCAATAACTTGGTGAGTATCAAATCATTTCTATAGCTGTGTCTAGGTTGTGCAGGTTATATATAAACTATGTAATAAAAATCAATTTGGGGCACAAGAAAAATTCAAAATGACAAGACAAGCTTAAAAGACACCTTTACATATTAAGAGAAGTGGTTCAATTATAAGGAAAAAAAAACTGCTTTGTAGCTGACAATGATGTGGGCATGATTTGTGGAGGCGAACCATCAGCAGGGCTTGAAGGAATCAGTACCACGCTGAGAAACAGTTCCCGTAACACAGAGGCTTGCTGAGTCATCCTGCAGCGCTGTGGTCTCTGCTAAATGTCACATTAAAAGATATAAAGCCTCGCATTTCTGATGTGAAACAACAGAGTTTAAAAAGGTAAAAAGGTCAAGAAGGGTTGTGAAATGCTCTCTAAATGTGGGAAGTTTATCGTCAAGCCAGGATGGGCGAGTCAGCACCAAAGCTACAGAGGGGAAAACATCTTAGTTTCCTCACCAGCGTCTTTACAAGCAGAACCAATAATCAACACATGATAACGCTGGGTGGAGTTCAACTAGAGGAGACCTTTTGCTTCTTCCAACATTATGTTAAGCCATATCTCAATCCTCTCATCATATTCTTATCTTATTGTCATCAACAGCTTGATTAAACATTACTTCAGTAATTCAGTATTGTTCAGATCCTATGAAGAGAGAGGCTTTAAATTTATTATTTTTTAGACTTTGGTACTTTATAGGTGGGACAAAACAATATCCTGTATAGTATTTTATGATCTGGAAATGATGTCAAGACAACAATAACACATGCAGACACAAACAGGGACTAACCTATGAATCTGGATGCTTTGTCTGACAGACAACTGATTTCCTCATTTCTGGTCACAATGCTGAGATCTAACAGCTTATAACCAGTAAGTACAGTGTTGTCTTTGTGTTTGTAATTGACGGGAGCATTTCTGAAGTGAAAACAGTGTAGTCATTAACTATAAGGATGCATTAGTTGACTCAGTTCAGTGAGATGTATTTGCCTTTATCTCCTCTGTTGTGTCACAGACATGTTTATAACAGAGTAAAACAAAATCTCCACACTTTTTCATTTTAATTTACTGTATTAAATTAATTTTCCTCCCTTTAACTGAGACACTGCCAACTAATCACAGTGTCCTGGCTCATTAAATACAGGTGTTTGGTGTCTTTATGTTAACACCTGCTGCCTGAATGTTTGTTATCATGTCTGAACATGATAAGGCTAATCTGGGTCAGACAAACAACTACCACCATTGGAGCTATAAAGACACAATGAAGACAATGAACTACTTTTAACATAAAATGAGGCGATGCCAGTCTAAAATATTAACTGAACACACAGCTGAAGGTGTCGTCTTTACTAGAAAAGTGTAATTTACCAGATTTAATGCGAACTTACCGTGTAAACAAATATGAGCCTGCCGATACGTGGAGCCCAAAGCTGAGCGTTAACAAACAAAAACAACAACAAATGAGTCAGTTACCTGTAGATAGTTTGTCAGATGTTGGTATGAACTTGATTATTTTTTTTCAGCTCCAGGTTTCCCCCCCCTCTTTGACCGCCAATCACAGGACAAAACCAGGCTGAATGTGAAAGGGAACTTCCTCCTCTGCCATTTATCCCCGAAACCACGTGCAGCAGTCACATGAACGCTGCGCACGTGACCGTTAACGACACCAAACCGGAGATCACAAGGTAGATAGTTGTGTGTTAGTACACTTCTGATTTATAGTCAATCATTTAATTGACATTCATTTCTAAATCCAAACATTTAATACATTTTCTCTGTAGCTGGAAAACATTGATGGTTTAATTGATTACGTTAATAACGAGTGTTGTCAACTGTCAACTGACATCCTCAGTGACAGATGTTCCGGTCACCACGCGCAGTGCCCACGTTATTTATAGACAATTATACTTGTTTTGGTAAATTATCGTTTTGAAGAATTAGGCTGTCTGCCATATAAACTGTGTAAATTAAGATCATTAATTCATAAATAATGATTAATATTGGATCCTAACCCTGTTCAGGACATCGAAAACTAATAACCCATATAGCATAAATGGCCCAAATTAAGAAAGCCAAAATCATACCAAAGGTGAGCCAAAATTCGCCCAAAACAAATTGTGGACTTCCAAAATATAGCCATAATGGTCCCAGAAGAGCCCCAAATACCCACAACCCAGGCAAAAAGTAGCCTAATCTGACCCAAAGATTGGCCATAATGCCATCCCTATACTTAATACCGCTCTTTGCCAAGTCTTCTAGCTTGCCGTAAACATGCCTTAACTCAGCCATATATTGCTGGTGCCTCCTTATCTATTATGGATAACCCTAATCATACCACAGTTAAGCCAAAAGGCTTTCTTTAATGCCAATGTTGATGACACTTTACAGACCTCCCTCATGAAGTGCGTAGTGCGTCAGGGACGCTGGGCACACACTTAGACACGGGGTGGGCTCATAAGGAATTCATTATCGTACATTGTAGGTGAGCATGTTAAAGGATGTGGCAATCATGGCCAATCACGTTCTAGTATCCCTAACACTGAAATGCATTGGTGCAAAAGGGCAGGAAATGAATTACTGTTACTGCAAAGCATACAATTCAGCATTCACTTAAAAGCTGGCTATACAGTGGGGTTCAAAAGTTTGAGACCACATTGAAAATCTCTTTCATGTAAACCTAGAAATAATCAAAAAGTTTGAGCATTCAGAAACATTTAAAAACACAAGACGTTTTGACGTGTAAAAAGATTTAAGATGTTGCAATATTTCCAGGTCAGCAAGCAAATCTAAGAAAATGTGTGGCATTGACATAACACCTCTGTACAAAAGGTCAGATTCCTTCCACTGAAGCATGTGTTCAGATAACATTGGAGATGGATTTGATCTACGAAGAGGCTCCTTCAATTAACTAAACTTGCAGCCAGTGTTCACCTCATATAAACACGACCTCAATTTTCCAGCAGGTCATTGCTTAATAAGTAACATTGTGATAGTGAAAAACACGACATCAGAACTAAGTTTAAGTGCCAGAAGTCAAATTGTTAGTCTAAGCAATACTTAGAGACCAAAGAAGACCAAGGAGTCCTGACTCATGGACTTTCCTCCACAGTCACCCTCTAACTTCAGAAACATCGTTTGCTTCAGAGGTAAGTCATATTAATCATTCAAATAAATGAAAATGTATTTGTGCCTGTGCTTTAATAGTTAATAAAAAAATATTTATTACTTCATATCTTTTTTGTGATATAAAGTTGAACGTGTAATTGGATAAAAAATTACAATGGATTGGAACACAGTATATCCTAATAGTCTGTGTATAATAACTACAACATTAACATCTATGTTGATAATGTTATAGTTATTATGTTATAAGGATCCTTTAATGTTTCCTTGATAATGTTGAGATAAAAGATTAATGCACTCAGTAACATGTAGCATAATATTGAGGACATTTTAATAATGCATGAGCAGCAACAATCATGTATGGTGGTGTATAACTAATAGTTTATGACTTATGATGTTTAGTTTCATTCTTTTGAGCAGTGTCTCGTGATTTTGAACTGACACTGATGAGTCTTTTTGTGGCTGTCTCATACTTTGTCATGCTCTAGATCATTGACCACACAAAACATATTGATTGTCTGGCTGCTTTCTCTTCCTTTTATCAGCCCGTCATCTGACTTTCAAAATGGTGACATAGGAGAAATACTGTAAGCACAGCACAGAATACCAGGTTCAATCATTGTTTTACCAAGCGAATTGTGTAAAGAGCAGAGCAAGTGACCAAAAGCACTTTTAATATTTAACCAGAGTGACCAAGGTCACATTCTGCTTACAACAGATGTAATTATCTTATTAATATATTATTTAGGAACAGATCCACAGTAGCAACAGTCTACAGAAGCAGACTGTATGCTGGGTCATTTGATCACCCTCAGGGCATATGTATATATATATATATATATATATATATATATATATATACAGTATCATTTACACTGTTAACTTTCTTTCCTTTCCCCAACAAAGTAAAAGTACTGTTTCTCTCAGACTAAGAGTAGTCAAAGTACCTGTGTAAAAGCCCATAATGATATTAAAATAAGGCAGTAAATGAATCAAAGGTCATCATAAAATACAACACATCAGTCTCACGATCATGATCAATGACTTTTATATAGTCACATCAATAGCACAGTTAATGACTCACTATCACCGATCACAGTTGCTCTGTAGACATCCTTGTAGAGAAGAGGTGACGGATGTTAATAAATGGAGGCCGTCCAGTGATTAGGTGACTTTACACTCAATCAGCCAACAAATTCAGATCTGTCAGTGAAAACTCTACTGTCTTTAAACAATTTCATGTGTGAAACATCAGCACAAAAGCTTGAAATACTGAACTGTAGCTGTTAAACACATCTCAAAATAGTAAATGTGTCCAAATTAAACCAAAAATATACAGTATATAATACAGTATACATATATGTATATGTTAAAAGATATAAAATGAGTCAAATTAGAAACACAAGCAAATATTATGATATACGTCTGGTACATAAAGCAAAGTGTACTATATAAGGCAATACATGTACATGAGACAAGCATGGCAGCTAAAAATGTCCTCTACAAGGCAAAACGCTGCTGATTCACGATGATCAAGCCAAGGCATTATTGCAGTCTAAAGCGTATGCATACTTCTTTTTTCATTAGTGCACTAAGATACATTTCATTAGCTGGCTTATTGCTGTTGCGTACACATACATTCCTGCATGTGCATTGTCTACTATAATGTGTGCGTGACTTGTAACAGTAGGTGCTTTCTTTGTCTATAGGAATAGATACAATTCTCCGTCTGGCTGTGTGAACAAGTAACATGCAATGACTCCTTTATCGATCAGCAAGGATACAGTTTGATAAGCTAGTTCTGCCAAAAGCATGTTTCTCCATATACTTATACTCGTTTCCATCATCAGCCGCTTAACAAACTAACTGCTCATTATAAACATACAATAACTTTTATAGTTAATATTTTGTTTAAAAGGAAGAACGAGTAAAACAGCAGAAAAACAAAGATATGTGGAAGACTAATAACTAGAGATTTAAAATATTAAAATAAATAACATACACATAACATAATACTGGCATTGACCAAACTCATAGCAGCACGTTATTTCCAGAATTCCCCTTTATGCAAAATGTCTACTCTGAACTTTCCTCAGTTTCCTCCATCTGGTAGCTACAATTTTTAAATGTTATTCAGAGCGTTTTTCAATCCACGATGAGTTATTTAATTTTTCACTGTGTAAAAAATTAACAGTAACAATAAAAGGAAAATAATAATGAGAAAAACATATGAACAGCAAGGGGGTTCTGTTTATCAAAGGTAGGACGGAGAGGTGAAGGAGAAGAACGAGTAAAGGTCACCACCCACCATTTGAGAGTGGAGAACACTAATGTGATATATTTCTCTCAGCCATTCAATAAAGGCTGTCATTAGTTTGGAAACTAGTTTAAATTTATCTGGCGTCACATCATGCTTTAAACCAACATAGTAAAGGTAACAAAGGTCTGTGAAACATTATTCTCCAATGAACATGTTCATTTGTTCCTGTGGTTGTTAACTAATGTTAACTGTGACACAATTGAAGAACACAAACATTTTGACAACATGAACATCAGGCTAAATGTTTACATGAAGCTTGATGGCAATTCCCTCTATATAGCTGTGTTTGTGCTCCTTTGCAAAGTAGATGCCAACAACATTATATTATTATAACATCATTATATTTTATCATCATCATCTTTCACACTAAAACAAACAAACAAAAAAACTAAAACATGTGATTGTCAAAAATCTTTAAAGTGAAGCTTATTTAATGTTTTACTTAATTTCCCTCATCACATCCCCATAAATTAATGTATTATAATAGTAGTGTTACTTACAATTGCTGACTGGCAAAAGTGTAGAAATTACAGAATGTTTTCCTTCAAACACTCATTTGTCTGTCTGATGGTTTCATGAATATAAAGACAAACACATCAGTTTACAGATTTTGTGACTGTCTCCGTGTGTATGACAGTAATGTGTGTAAACACCAAGCATGTGTACTGTACTGTTTTATACAAATCATAATAAGCATTTGCAAGCATAATATTGTCAGTGACTTTGAATGCACGCTTGGATTTGCATGTAGTATACATTGATTATATAGTTTTTGAAAAAAAAACCATTTTTTTTAAATTGTATCAGACTAGTTCGACCTATTTAAACAAAGAAACGTGCATTGGTTGGTGAGATGCAGCACGCTGGCAGACAGCATTTGGGGTTTATTGTAAACTGCTTCATTCAGTAACTTTGTCTTGATTAAAATTACTGTTTATAATTTCAATATATTTTTAATAATTATGATAATTTCTTTCAGCTGACTGCACTTCAAGTGTAGGGGTTTATCTACATGAAGACAGATTATTAGCACCTGTGAATTTTTTATCAGTATATTCTTTTGATGAGTAACCCAGATTCAATCTTGTGTCCAGTGTAATCTAATGTATCTATAATGTAGTGTGTACACCCCCCCACCCCAAACTGATTCCCTTTTAAAGTCGTCTTTGTCACCGCTAACTCCTAAGGAAGTAGTCAGCCAAACGTACCTGACACACACAGATTTACCAGATGCTTCCTTTGGACCTGCCAACAAGGAGCGTCACTGCAACGTGCAACGAGGTTCATACTATCCCACCCTCGTCCATGTGATCACACCTTTAAAACCAGGAGTTGCTAGTGCAGCAACAAGGACCTGGTCCATCATCAACTTCCTGCCCATATTCAGTGCTAATTGTGTTAAGTTGTAAGCATGTTTTTGCAGTGATCAAGAGTGGTTTACCACTGTGTCACCCAAGCATCAACATTTTCTGCAAACTCATCAGTTGTATCTGCATGTCTGGGGGAAAATGTAAATAATAATTTATACTGTATATTCTTTCAACTAGTGATTTAAAACAACTAAGCTGAAAAGCCCACCCTCCCAACTCTCCACCAAGCCTTCTTCAAGTTAGTTAATGCATGAAGTCATGTATATCCTTAAATGCTAACCTCAAAAATATATCATCCCCCCCGAATGTTCCCCTCCTCTTTATCCCCATTCCTCTTACAACGCCCTCTCTCTACTGTCCACAAACTGGACCATCTGTTTTCGAGCGTGGGAGATGACTGGAGTAAGTGGAATGATTGGAGTACTGGGTGTAGTAGCAGCAGGAGTTGAAGCACCGGGAGTGGAAGCTGCAGGTGTTGAAGCACCAGGAGTGGAAGCTGCAGGTGTTGAAGCACCAGGAGTTGAAGCTACAGGTGTTGAAGCAGCAGGTGTCAAAGCACTGGGGGTCCCACCAGGGGTAGTGCCTGGTGTTGTGCCTGGAGTGGCGGGGATGACAACAACAGGGGCCAGGCCTGGACTTTCGGCCCCAGCTCGAACCTCCAGCCGTGGGGTGGATGTGATAAAACGAGCCTCCCTGATGCGGTAGGGACTTCTGTAGCTGGAGATGGGCGACAACTCGGAGCCCCAGCCGAGATAGCTCCCACTGGAGGGAGACTGTGCATCTGCACTGAAGTACAGTGTAGTGCTAGACTCTCCGGGGATTGCTGGTTTTTTCTCTGGTGAACCAATCAGGAGAGGGGATCGTCGTTCAGGTGACCAACCGGGAGTCTTAATGTCCAGAGACCCTACAGAGGACGAGGCCTCGGTCAGGGATACAGCATTGCTGTCGATGTGGCGAAGACTTCCTAGTTGCTGAGGAGATGATGGTGTGGGTGAGCCGTAAGCAGCACTCTGAAACTCTTCATCACCTTTGAAGATAAATCATATTCAGATCAACATATTAAGCAGAGAGAAGGCGTCCTCCCATAAAATTTGCATACGTGTCACTGCATAAATAGCTTCATGCAACAGCAACAGCATTTTCATGCTTACTCTGCTTGTGAGTGAATTAACCAAATTTAAAGTGTACCAGGAAGGCAGGTCTGAGCAGTGCAGACTGTGGTGTTTCTGTCTTAATATTCAAATTAGGAATTTTAAAGGTGTGCAATGAATGAAGCAGAAGACAAGACACCTCATCCATACGTTCAGCCGATAGCTTATAGTTTGTAAGTGTGTGTACTCATAAGAAAGCTCAGTGTGTATCAGGAATCCAACCTTTCTCCTCTGATGGTAGACCGTAGGACTCTTCTTCAGCGCTCTCTTCAGGAATGACCTCCTGGACTGGGATGATCTCTGGAAATATTCTCATATCCTGGATTGATGTGGGAGGAGCTTTTCTTACAGGTCTGGCGACTACACTGGAATAAGCTTGCTTTGGTGGTTGGACCACCTCTCTCACCTGGGGGGGCAAAACAAACAGCTGAGGCTTTTGAGTCGCCATCCTGAAAGCTGAGCATACATTTCCACTATGTTCACCAGCTAATTGTTAACTGTGTCTTTTCGCCATTTGGTGCTGATCAGGAAGTGTACAGTGAGTTTTAAGATCTCTAAAAATGATGCAATGAGGTCAATGAGAGTGGATCATGTTATAGCTGCTTAAAGTGTGTATTCAGTATATACGCTGTACTCTGTTAAAATTATTGATTAGGTGATTAGGTATAATTTAAGCAAAGATCTTGCCTGTGGAGGCTGGGTGACCATTGGTGGAGGTGGTGGAGGAGCTGGTTGCGAGATCTGAAGAACTGGTGGTTGAACAGGTGGAATCTGACAAATCACGAGAAGGAACGAGAAGGAAATATAAAATATGTTTACACCAAGAAAACTTTCCACTGAAACTAATTATAAGTGATGAAATAGGTAAAGGATCATGTGACAATAGGTCTCATATCTGAAACCTGAAGAAAACAGCAAACCTGAGGCATACAAGGTTCATCAGGGTAGTGAACCTCTTCAGACAGACCCATGAGTCCAGCCAACCCTCCCTCGCCATACGCTGACCAGATTGTAGCTACATCTCCAGTCTTTAAGGCCAAGCGAATCAGCAGCCAGTGGTGATGCTTCCAGCCCTCCCATTGGATAGGGAGATCCATGAGGGTCGCACCACCTGATCAGATTAACAGCCACAGTCATCGTGACAGACAAACAGACAGACAGACAGACAGACAGACAGACAGACAGATAGATAGATAGATAGATAGATAGATAGATAGATAGATAGATAGAACAGACCAGGCAGTGTTGCATGTCGATGGAAAGTGGGTGTGACTTTTTCCTCCAATGAGAGTGTTGAACCACGCTCCGTGCAGGCTCCACCTATCCCCCTGTGACGAATACTCTGAAAGATCTCAAAGGACTTAGGGTGGAGGAAACGGTAATACAGCACCAACGCTATCACACCTGGAGAAACAGCAGTAAAGAGAAGAGAGACAGGGAGGACTTGAGATGTAATCCTGCAAGTGCAGTGAGTGAATCATACATTATGTTATCATTTAGATCCTAACTGTGACATTATCTGTGTGTGTGTGTGTGTGTGTGTGAGTCACACAGCTACTGTGGTGGGTGACAACACGAGCCGAGGCAGTCCTTGGAAACCTTTCTGGCGCAATGAGTTAAGGTGACATGATGAAATGTGTTGTGAGTTCAAAAACCAGGCTGTGTGTGTCTGCAAAATAGTGGGACTCGTCGCCCAATTGCACCACCTAGTGGTGGGTCTCTGTTTTTGTGTGTGACCAGCTAAAAACATGGAATGGGTGACAACATGAGATGAGCAAGGGAGCCTAGTCGACCTCAGCTCGATCAATTTCATATTTTGCATTTCTATTTATAGACTCTAGCTGAACTAGTGACATTATCATTGAGGTGACTTTGGAGGGGTCTGACCACTAGGCTGGGAACCACTGGACTAAACTAGCTAACTGTACATATAGTAGTTCAAACTAGCTTCACCTCCAGCAACTACAACAGTAACATGCTTCATTAACACTGATGCTTCAGTATTAATAATCTAATCATGTTATATATATATTAATATATCAGTCAGAGGGACAAAACCACTTCTTTTACTGCAATACTTTAACTACATCAAGCTGCTAATAATTTTCTTAAGTATGTGTGTCTATGTGTGTCTCACCGATAAGGAAGCTGCAGAACACTGCAGCTGGGATGCCCACAGTGTCCCATGACACCATGGTAAACAACCAGGAGGAGGCCAGGAGAAGAAAAGCGTTCTCTAAGAACATGGCCTGAAGAAAAATGCACAGAAACAAAGAAATATGGCTGTTATATTTGACTGCTACATTTACACATGTTTTTACACATCTTATATCTGACTGTTATTCAACTATTATCTTAGAGATCACACTGAGTCAACTGTTGCAACTTTTTCATCTAACATGCCAACTGGTGACAGCAGGCAGTTATCAGAGCCGAGCTTTTCAGATTCACAGGACCAGATTCAATAGTCTTAAAAAAAGCACCTTTGATGAATACAAACATGCTTTCATTGGCTCATACTCAACTCAACTCATAAGTATGAGTTAAGTATGAGCCTTTAACGTGTCTCATATTTTCTCAAATTTTATTCTTGTATTAAACATATACCTGTTGATTTAGATCAAATATCAGCACTGACTGCTGGGAAAATGCACTCTTGTTAAATGGCATAAAGGGATGAACTCAAACATTAGTGTGCATTTTCTTTACTTCATAAACATGGAAATAACTTTGCATCAAATATATTTTTTCTCTTTTAAGTTTTCAAAAGTTAAGACATTGCTGGGTTTGTTTCAAACATCAAATATGCACATACCAGGTAGAACCCAAACATGCGACATCTGGATTGACCACATTTCACATTGAGGAAAAGAAAGATGTGAATGGCTCCCAGAACAAGGTTGAAGAGTCTCCATCGACTAGTTGAACGTATGATGTCAGTCTGCTGAGACACCATCCAGAAAGTTGCACCAAGCCAGTGCACACCTGACACACACATACACACACAATCATTAAAAATACATCACATTCATACATGAACACACTATTTTTGACAATTTGTTTACTACAAACCTGACTGCAGTGGTGGTTTACTACAAGGTGACCTCAACAATCTATGGTGTGACCCTGCAGTAGTTTAATGTGTGTTTGGCTGAGAAAGCAGTGCTCATTCAAACACACCTCTAATGTCATTACCCAACAGAAAACCGATTCAACAAATTGGAGCTCTGAGATGAAGCCTCAGCATCCAGACTCACCAATAACTCCTAAGATCCACTGTTTGAAGATACGTGTGAAGAGCATGAGGACAGCAAATCGAGATCCCAACATACCAACCTGCAGACAGAGAAAGATACAAGCCATGTGTGTCATATACACAGATATAAACAACAACACTGAGTCTCTGCTGGGATAATCTATTATCTCATGTTGTACATATTAGTTGTTGGAAGGTTGTTTAAATGAGCTCACCCTCCATAGCAGTCGACAGAGAATGGCAGCGGGGGTCATTTGCAGGTGTCCTGGTCTGATGAGTGAACAGGCTCGGGCATAGAGGACCAAGGCCCAGGCGAGAGATAATAAACACACCACAAAACACACTGAGGCTGGAGGGGAGGGAGAGCAGGAAAGAGGCAGGCAGGAGAGGAAAAGAAATGTGAACACTGGTACATTTAATGTATCGCATACATTGTTTATAGATATAATAAATACAGCAACACTCTATTTTACACTATCTCTCTTTTATTTTTTCAATATGTAACCTGCCACATGAACAGAGTAAATTATGTTTGCTCAAAGGATTAAAGAGTCTCAAGGTATTCTGCAGTTAAACAGACTCTTTAAGAGGCTTTTTCAGGACTGAATGCATACTACACATACTTTTACTATCATCACACTCAAACCTATATGTGCTTCTTAACTCCTTCTCATCCTACTAATATATAATAACTAACTTCTGCTTATTCTCATTCTACCTGGAGATTTGATTCCTATATCAGTGCAGATGAGCACATAGGTCTGCAGCAGAGTCTGGGGGAGAGTGACCACCAAGGCCTCGAAGAGACGTAAGGCAGATACATCAGCCTGCTGCATGATCTCACCGTACACATCCGCATCTGGCAAACACATACACTCCCACAGCCTGTAAAGCCCGGAAATTGACAAACGGAGGGCAGAGTGAGAGATAGATTGATAGACTTGAAAAGGGAAATGTCAACATATACAGCACATTATTATCATCATGCATTTTTATTTTGTTAGATTTGTTTGCTACCAGTTCATAGCAGCAACATCATGATTGTCCATTGACCAAAGCAATTCTGGCCCTCCCTTTACCCACACATAGAGTACATAAAGTCGTCCCACCTATTGAAGATACCCAGGTGCAGTATGTGTGTCCAGGTGAGAGACTTTCTGCGGATGCGTCCATCTGACAGGTACCACAGGTAGCTGAGCCACTGGGGAAACCAGCCTGGGAAAACAGAATGAAACATGAATAAAATACCACATATACCTATCAATCTATCTAGTTGTTGTTGTTGTTGTTGTCTCGTTGATACCATCTCACCTGGCAGCAGGAACAGTGCAGTGAATGCAGCAAGATGGGCATAGCAGTAGTTGTGACCCATCCATAGATAGTACACAAAGCAGTAGATCACTAGGGGAGTAGAGGAGAAACACATGTACAGTATAAACAGACACACTTAAAGTCTGCACAGAAACATATTTATGATCAGGATGTACTCTGTTTCTGTTAGTGTAGCCTGTTTATGATGCAAGAGAAAAAATTAATAAATTGTGGGGGAAAAACCCAGTGAAGGAACCCATTCAATGCCACTGTATACTTGTAATGTTGTACGTTTTACTTCACTAGTTAGTTACAGCTGTAGTTACTATTTACTTGCAGATCAGGATTTTATTATCTGTTTATAATTATGATGTATTTTTAAAGATTAAACTACCCAATAGTAGAGAAATTAGTTAGACAATAAAGCTCTACTTGTCACATACTTAGAGTGCTCTTTACAGGTTGATGCATCAGTAACGATTATGTAATATTTAATAATACTGATGGAGACCATTTGATTGGCCACTTTTGATATACTAATATACTACGTATGTTGCTGATAATTCATCTTTACTTATAAGTAAATTAAGTTATGTAGTATTTTGAGAGCATTACTTTAAGTTGTAATGTGTTTATAAATTCTGGCATCTCTTCAACGACTTGAGTAAGGATCTGCAAACTTCTTTCACTACTGGATAAGTAACATTAAAGATGCTCTCCAGACATGTTTTAAGATGCAATATAACAATAATAATATGGTTTTCCCACAAAAAATATGATCTATTATCCAATTAAAATACTTAAAATGCTAAATGAAAAATCTACTTCTTCTTCCTCATTATAAATTCCAGAAACCATGAATATACAAATATTGTTTATTTCAAAAGTGTAACTGTTGGACACAACATCCGTCTCCTCACTAAACAGTCCGTTCTCAGTGAATGTGCACTTCAGGCATTCAAGTTTCCACGTCACACTCTTCAAGATTAGCTTCAGCTTTAAATGTGAGCAGTAGACTGGTAATGTGTGTATCCGATACTGCTTACATTGCAGTGCCTAATAGAAATGTTAAATTACAACAACATTTAATTGGTGGCTTATTGCCAGAACATGGAGCATTTTAGTGTTAGTGTATTTTCATATGACCTCTGTTCTGCACCATCTAAGGTTTATTGACAGTTACACTAATGATGCCTCTCCCCTGCTTTCTACACTCACAGACACTCCTGTTCATCACTCTGCAGCTCTGCTTCCTCCCTCCATCCCTGAAATCTGAACCGTTTAAACTACCAAACAGGCGGGCTGTCCGGGCAGACTAGGCCCCATCCTGGGGTACGCCCATCCCCTCCTCCATTCATGCACCTCCAAAAAAAAGGGCGCTGAAATGTGACAACATGGCTCCCCCTTTGTTTATATGTAGGAAATCAAACAGATGATGAAATGATACAATTGTAGAAAAGAGGAGGGAGAAAACTCCGGCGTGAGTCTGCAGTTTTGCGGCATGCAGCATTTCATAACATACATATAGGAAAGAGGTGCACTAGAGCGCACTGCAGACTCTGTTCTATTATACATGAAGTGAAAACAAATGTTTAACTTTGTGTTGGATTATTGCACGTTTTATATATATGACATATATGAATGTATGACATCCACAACCTTCCAGTATCTCACTGTATCTCACTGTACATGGTAACCTGCACAGTGACCAAAAATGCATGCGCCCACATACACGCGCATGCCCACGCCAAGAAAGTCAAACAATACGGGAATGCACACACATGCAAACTACCACATTCATATGAACATACATCACATTTATATGAACCAACACACAGTGGCACACTCTGTGTTGTGTGTGTGTGTGCGTGTGCGTGTGTGTGTGTGTCAGGTAGGACTCACGCGCCGTCCTCTCTGCAACGATGAGAAATGCGGTAAAGGCGAAGACGCAAACTTGACAGCACGGCATGCAGGAGCCTCCGTGGCTCGAGGTCGCCGTATAGTCCCTCATAGCGGATTCAAACGTGAACTATGTGTCTCAGAATAACGGTGTGTGTGTGTTAGTCTGAACCGACAGACCGCTGTTTTTCTGGTCCCGGTCAGGAGTCGGTCCAGCTGCAGCACCCCGTCCCAACGTCCCCGCCCGTCCCGTTAAAGCGGCAGCACTGGTGATGTAGGGTACAGGATACAAGCGTCTATGACGAGATATGTTATTTCGTGTAGGGCTATTTTACATTTTCTCCTTACTTCTCCTCCTCTTTCTCCTCTTTTTATTGTCTTATAAAACATGGATATTCAGGGATGTTATTTACGTTGCCTTAAGATCATTATAAAAAAAAAAAATTAAAACAGGATGGCCTTCAGGAGGACTTTTATCATTAAAGTAAATGAAAGCATAGTTTTAGGTATTAGTCACAAAGATGCTTACAAGTGACTTTAAACTCGATTTTGTCCTGAAATGAAAACTCCACGTTTTAACTGTTAAATTACAGCAATTATGACTTATATTTGTCATCTTATTTATGATAACAATATATTTTCTTTTAGTGGACATGTGACATGTTGTCATAGTGACAGTATGAAGCCAGAAGGATCATTAGAGCAAAGTAAAACCCTGAATACTAAAATAACAAAGCTAACTTTGTTTCAGGGAAATGTTTGAGTTATTATGATTAAATCAACAGCTCTGAAAAGTTTATTCATTAGTATTCTTGGAAATAGAAGTTGAGAAAGGTCCATTTAATAGCTGTTCCACAGGTTTCAATTATATAATTTTATACATTGCAAGTTTGTCTTAATTGTCCTCTATCTTCCATTGATTATTTTCAAGTTTTAGCCGATATCAAAGGTGAGAGGTGGTCTGAAGAGTAGAAGGTTGTGAGTCAGGAGAAATTCAAGGACACCAGGGGGAGCCTGACTCCACAGTAATTAACATAATCACAGATTATACAGACATGAACTGGTGCATATATAGGTAGCCCAGATTCTTGTCCATCACTGTGGAGACGTTGCTTTGAGTTGCTGTGTGGACTGAGCATGTTCATGGGTGGGAAGGGCAAAGGGTTCTCATTCTCACTATAGTGACTTGTAGCTTCTGAGCAGTGGGGGGTAAAATTGTATATATTAAATTTATTGCACAGTTTCTCAGAGTGAATATGAAAATCTCAATAAATGAGGACCTATTGATAGAACATGGAAAATGTATACTTAATTACGTAATAATAATAACCAAAAACGCCCCAGCACAACATCCATGTTCAAAGCATTATGTTTATGTCAGTGGTGGAAAAGTAACTGAGTGCATTTACTCAAGAGAAGTTTTAAACCCTGTGGAATATAAAGCCACAATGAGCTCACTGTTCTTGGAAACATGTCAGGCCTCCCCCCAAGTTAAGTTCATCTTGATAAGTTTGTCCATCACAGTTCTTCACTAGATCATCTTTGGACTTCAAGTTACAGAAACCACCTGGTATCGTATGGCACTGTATGTGGTAAACATGTGGGTAGAGGCTCTAACTAGTTATAGACTTATGCAGCCCATGTGTCCTATCCTTGCTCTCTCTGCCCACAGCACACTATGTGTTTTCAGCACTGATTTAGTACTCTGTTTAATCTAAATTTTCAGTGAGCCTTGTGCTGATGCGCGGTGCTCTGTGGCCCTCGACCCTACAGTAAGATGTGCGTTTGACCTTTCTCGTGTCAGTGGTCCGTGAGCTCCATCGCTGGTTGTCCTTTTAGCACCAGTTTCCTGCCCACCAAAGACTCTGCCTTGGCTTTAAGGTGGAAATTAAAAAAGGGTTAAAGGGTACAGTTGCATTGTAACCCCCCCCCCCCCCCCCCCACACACACACACACACACACATCCCACGCTGAAAGAGGAGGAGCTATATGTTGCCACAGAACATCCAAGAGCCACTATTGTGATTTTTAATAAGGGAATTTATTCAATAATATGTGCAGAAAACAGCTTTCATAAAATCTTTGAATGAAAGTATTACTTTTTTTCCAGCTCTTTAATAAAAGAGCCAAATAAAAAGCATCAGATCTGCTGTCTTAATGTGCAACACACAATTGATAACACAACCCAGTCTACTGATGCATCCAACCAAGACCTGTTTTTCTTGATGTCATACCTCGAATGGCTCACCAACCAGTCATGTTGTTTCCTTGTTATCAGGATGCATTCAGTTTATTTTGGATATGCAAAAATTACATCAGTATAAGCACCAGTATACGTAATCCCACCTTTGCATGGAGCTAATGTCTGGCCCCATTCACTCCTGTGAATGTTTTCTCCTTCTTTTGTCTTTAATCACAAAAACACGGTTCCAGGTCACACACCTCAATTGTATCACTGAGACAAGAGTAACAACACAGTATCACCAAGATTTGAATGTGTACATTATTGGGAGGTGAATGAACTACAACACAGATCCCAGTCCTTCTTTACACAAACTCCATGTTTCTCTGAAGCACCTGTTACAAATGTGTGATTGAAAACATTATAAAACCCTTGTACAGTAGCTTCAAATTAGTTGCCACAAGTTACATGTTGCAGGAACAGTGTCACTTCCTTTCTCTGTGCGTAAACTTAACAGCAGTCCTCCGTAGGTGCATTGTGTCTTCACAAGTCTTCCAAACATGTCGGTGTCATCCTTTATCAAAGAACTAAGCCATCACACACGTTTTCCTTCTTGTTTATACAGCAGAGGGAACTGCTTGTGGCAGTTCTGTCAGTAATAGTTTGATCTGTAAGGTTCTCTTTGGTCAGTGCAACCTTTCTGTCTCATGATTCATTTCATACAGTGTTTTTCCATTTGCTTACCTACTTATTCACCTTTCATCTGTCTGTCTACAGTTTCTCCCTCAGTCTGTCTGCCTCTCCGTTTGTCCATATGTCAGTAATATCTGTTGAGGCTTTGAGTGACTGTGTTGATGTCTGGTTGTCCGTTCATCCAGATCTCTCTGAGAATCCTTTCCCGCTCTTCTAGCCGCTGGGCCCGGTCCAACTCTGATGATACACACACATACACACAGAAAGAGAAAAGGGTTAAAGTACTCATATAATGTCCATTCACATAACCATCATATACACACATCACTACTGAAATTACTGACAGCTGTGCTCAGGAAGATCTCAGAGAGCATCTATGTGTTTGTTTGTGTACTGACACAGTAATAAGCTAAAATCTAAAACACGGAAATGGAAGCTGTATGTGGTTACAGCTCTGATTTTAGATATAAATCTGTTCAAATGCATGTTCCTGTTAAACAGCTAAGCCCGATTGCTCTGTGTCATCTTTTAAATCTCTACACTTTTTAAGAAATTTATGAACTATTTTATTTCACTCAAATTGTAGGGTTAAATATTGTTGAAATTTCAGCTCTTGTCATTTTTTGTACTGTTTTCTCAGTATCATGTGTTTCATCTCCTACTAATATGGATAATATGTGTCATGAGTCTGTATATGTGGGCCTACAGCTATGTGTGTGTGTATGAGAGAGATACCCTCAGCTGATGTGAACATGCTGGCGTGGAGCAGAGCTCTCTCAAAGCGTCTGCGTCTCCGTGCTGACAGGTCAGATGTGTCATCCCAGTCCTCTGATTCGCTGTCCCCAGCAGGCCCAGTCCCTCCAGATGCAACAACAGCCATGTTGTCTGGATTACTGTCACCGGTCTGATGGTGGGGACAGCTGTGATGGCGACGGTGATGCTTGTTCGTGTGGCGCTGGTGATGATGCTTATTGTTGCCATAGTGGCAATCTGCTCGGCAGTGTATCTGGAAGACGATGGCGCAGAGTGTGACAAGAAGACCAACACACACACCCCCCAGAAACACAAGCGCTGTCCTCTCAGGTTGGTCTGATAGAGAGAGAGAGAGAGAGAGAGAGAGAGAGAGACGCTGTGATTAGTGTAGGACCTGCTCTACCTGTCATGCTTTTATTATAATTTGTTTTTGTCTTTTTAACAGAGAGCAAATGTCAAGTGTATATACATTTAACAAAGATTGCTTTAATTGGCAGATAGTTATTTAGAAAAGTGTGGCCCAGGGCCCCAAAGGCTCATTTTGGGAGTTCATGAAGTCTTCAGAACAATCAGGAAATAATAGTTTGATTCGTTACTTCTTTATAGCTCAGCAAGCACATAATAATGACTCCATTGTGAACACACATGCAGCCACACACACAGTCTCTTACTGGAACTACATACCTGCAATAAAGGTGTAAGCTGCCAATATGTTGCTAAGCAATGCCATTTCCTGGGAAACCAGATTCACCTCCATATATGGGCTTCCTGTTGTTGGAGTGTTCATGATTTCATATGGAGTTGAACTTATTGGGCTTTTCTTCTGCAGGCGTCACTGTAGCTCAGACTTCATGTCTCCTTCATGGCTGTGCAGGTGTATAGTTTGAGAGGTGGTGAGTGAGAGGAGAATAAGGAATAATACAGAAACAAAAGGTCAGAGGGGTGGAATGAGTGAGTAATGTCAGATGTAAGAGACAGAAAGAATAAATGAAGGGTGTGAGGGAGAATGATGAAGATGCATTAGTGACAGTTTTTACTGATAAAATCATCCTTTACCATATTGAAAGATAAGAATGCATAGACACTCCTTTTATGTTAGATTTCAACCATAATAACACCATAACTGCATGAAAACTCAGATTTATGTTAACAGTTTGGCAACTTAACCATGCCCTTTAGAGGCTTGTTTGACTTAAGTATTATTCACAGTCGTGTAAAGATCTTAAATCATATCTGTTTATTCATGACTGAAATAATGTATGTCTTGTATGTAGATAAGTTAAGTTATTGAGCTGTCATTTGACAAATTGAAGTTGATTACAGAGTACTTTGGAAACCTTGCTGCCTTGTCCCTTATCTGTACATCACTGCCCACTTCCCCCTTCACTATAAACATGCCCGCGGTGTTTTGGCTGCAGAGTTTAGAGGAGAAACAAGGCTTTCTTATTCAGTGAAGTAAAAACTAAAACTTGTTGGCATAGCAGGCTTGGATATCTGCCGTGGACTGTGGACACAGTGTGAATATAGTTTCATGCTTACACCCGAGAATATAATTGCTTGTTAAACACTTTTAAGATTTTGCACTGTGAAAACCCACCATAAGATGTCCATATGACAATTGAACTCCAAGCTTACAGCGTGAGAAGTACACATGAATCAAGGTAAGGTAAATAAATTGATCAAGTTTATTCATAATGATTCTTATTTAAACCACTAGGTGGCGACACATCGCCATCAATGTTTCTGCCAACGCATACTTTGTAGCTTGTAAATACAGTAGAATCAGTGGGATCAAGATGTGACTGATGCTGCAGGTGGACACAAACACACAGACATGACTGTGTACTGAACCAGAACTGAGCAAAGAACAAGACATATATCTATAATATGTCTATAATGTGGAGATTATTTAAAAAGCAACACCTTTGCCCTGTTGGTTGGCTTTAATTTCACAGTTCTTCAGTAAAGTATTATTATTTTATTCCTCCTGTTCATCGTAACTTTTAAAAGATTCCATCATAATTCAATTTCAATGTACATGATGGGGGACAAAATCCATAGCCCTCCTTCTGCAAAACTGTATATAAATGTTTATTTCAAGCCAACATTAAGCTTCAGTGGTGCAAATTAGCAAAATCAAGTTGATATCTTCCAAAGTTACAGTCTTTTTAGTGCCAAAGTCCCACTTTTTATTGCAATTGTTCCACTGCACCTGAACAGGAAACATTTTTACTGTAACTGTGGTTTGCACCTGTCAAGTTAAATGTACAGTAGAGTTATTATTATTAATTAGCATAAAAACAAACCTTGGGTTATTATGTTACAAAACTAACAAAACAATCAAAATGTGAAATATTAACACAGCAAGTGCAAGAGGAAGCAACACATCAACAAACCACATGACATTGCAGCACAACATAGCACAAACAAAAGCAACACAACCGCAAGGCATTTCTAATTTCACTGACTGTCAGGGTCATTTTGTGATGCTGTGTGTAAATGCTGCAGGACATGACTGCCCTTCTCTCTCCCGCTCGCTCTCCACTTCTGTCTTTTGGATTTGACAATTTGGGTTACGGTTTGTTTCAACAAAAGTCGCGTCATCACATGCAGTCACAAATAGATTATAGTTTAGTTTATGAATAGCATGCCTTCTCATTTCTCACTTCTCATTTCATCTGCATTAAATTGCATTTTTACACAACTATAAAAACAGCATAGACCCTTTTGTTTCATGCGTCTATACAACATTTATGAGCAAGTGCTGGCATAGATGTGCAAAGTCGTGCCAAAATGTAGGCTGTGAAATTCAGACAGCTGAATATCACGGTTATGTTAGCGTGAGACACTTGGATGACATGACTATACATGAGAGTATATTTCTCACTGTCTATCCAGCTATCCTGCTGTTTATCTAGCTGGCTATCTATATATCTATTTAAACTATCTGACTGGACTGTCTATTTAAAAAAAAAAACAATAAAGGAATAGTTTGACAATTTGGGAAATTTGCTTAACTAGTGCACATTCAAAATGTGCTGCTCATCAACACGTTCACACTCGACACTGTACTTCCTTGGGTCCTCAGCAATACATCCTCAAGTGTGAAGTCTATCGGATGAATGGTTGTTGAGAAAATCAAAGAATATACATACATACAGACAGACAGACAGTGAGACAGACAGACTAGACAGGTTAGAGTAGTTTAGCACAAAGACTGGAAACAGCAAGCATAAAAACAGAGGTGTAATAACGACAAATCATTTTTTTACTGGGGTTATGTGCAGGGTTTATTCTTGGCCAGAACAACTTGACTTCCTGGCGTCTTTGCTGATTGCCTAGCAACTGGTGACAGCCAGTCAAGAAATAGTCCAGCAAATAACCTCCAAACCACCAAATTAATTTTTGCACAGGTTATTCTTTTTTTGTTGTTGTATGGATTAAACAAACAGGATATACATGTTCGTTACTGAATGTCTGTACAGAGCAAGGCTAGCTGTTTCCCTTTGTTTTCAGTCTTTGTGCTAAGCTAAGATAACTAGCTGCTGGCTCTAGCTACATATACTAAATATTACATTAATCTTCTTATCCAACTCTTGTCAACAAAGTAAAGTGTATTTCCCAAAACTATTAAATATGGTTTAAACTACACAAAGAAATAAATGATTCACATTAATGCATGTTGTTGTATGTTTCCAGTTACCATGTAAGCAGCTTTTTTGTGATTGTATTGTTTTTTGCTAAACGATCAGTCTAAATACAACATGCCAGCAGTTACTGTAAGATACTTTCTTTTTCCAGAGACACTGATCTTCGTCTCACTTCTCCCCTCTCTGTCTGTGCAGTCTGGCCAAACTCTTATGCAGCACAATAGCTCTTTGTTTTTGTCTGTGTGGTTGAGAAGACTATATGTTTCCTATGCCTGTTTCAGCTTAGCTGACACTGTACAGCAACCATGAGCACACACACTCACACACACAGTCCTCATGCTCATCACACTTAAAGTGTATTTCTCCCTCCCTCTCTCTCCCTGTGTAATGCTAATGCAATGTGACTCTGGCTTCTTACTCCTCTGCATCATTACTATCTAACATGACCTGCAGAAAGAGAGTGCAGAGACAGCGTGTACACAGAATTAGAAACATAAAAGACGGCGAGAATTAGAGCAAGACAAAGTGAAGATAGTAGAGAGGGAGAAAGAGTCATGTGAGGAGGGTAGAAACCATCACAAAGAAGAGAAAAAATACCTGCACCACACTAAACAGCAGCGGCATCAACATATTTAAATCTCAACACACTGTTTATACTTACATTTCACTGCCATATGAAATGTTTCCTCCTCTCCTCTCCTCTCAACTCTTGCACCTCTCCTCTCAACTCTTGCACCTCTCCTCTCCTCTCCTCTCCTCTCTTGCACCTCTCCTCTCTTCTTCTCCTCTCCTTCCTCCTCTCCTCTCCTCTCAACTCTTGCACCTCTCCTCTCTTCTTCTCCTCTCCTTCCTCCTCTCCTCTCCTCTCTCTCAGCTCTGGTCCTCTCCTCTGCGCTGCTCTGCTCTGAACTCCTCTACTCTCTGTGCTCTACTCTCTCCTCCCCTTTTCACTACGATCCTCTCCTATTATCTCCTCTCTGCGCTCTGCCTTTCCCTCAAAGAAAAAAGGAAAAACAGTATAATTATACATATAAATCTTCTGTGTCCTCCCCTGGTTGTCAAATAAGCCCACATAAACAGTGGTAAGATACAAAATAAAATTTACAGTCATAGTCTCTTTTTCCATTCAGTTCTTCTGTCTTTGATGTGGCAGCAGGAGAGTTGTTGCTCTGACTGTTTTCCAAAGTGCAATTCTCTGATATGCCTTTTTAGTTTTTCCAGGTTATTTTCCAGACAGAGAGGTCGTGCCCACAGGGCAGAAATGTGACATAAGAGACCCCGACAGATCAACTAAATCTCTCTCTTTCTATCTCTGCCATATGTCTGCATCCCCTTCTCTTTTTCACACACAGTCACATACATAGTAAAAGCAGATTTGCTGGTTTTGCCTTTTTGGTTTCTCTCGCTGTCGTCCATGGCGAATATTCAGCAGAGGGAGGAGAGCAAGAGTCAAAGAAGGAGAGAGGGAGGGAGGGACTGAGTGACACCAAAGCAAATATCATGCACTTTCGCTCACATGTGAAACATTGCATTTGATATATGAAATAAGAAGTTACATGTCCAAAAAACATGTGCGCATATATGTGAAACTATTACATATGAAATGCAGTTTGTTGTGTAATATAAGACATTGGAAATGTATTGTTTTGCATTTACATGTTACATTTTTGACAAACACGTGTGTATATCATGTAAATTGATCACACATGAGATGGTGTTGCACATGTGATAAACATTTTTGATGGGAAAGGGATAAAAGCAGCAAAGGTGGAGAAAAGAAGTGACAGAGAGTATTGTTAAGATGAAGGGGAATTCACCTTCCTGCTGCATGTTCACACACAGACAGATGATTATATACTCTGCTGTTGTTGCCGTTGTTGTTGTTGTTGATGATGATGCATCATGAACATGTTACAGGAACTTGTGTGTGCGTCTGTGTTCGTTCCCGTGAAGGTTTTATGGGATTAAGGGAATCATGTTTTAGAGCTGAATCAACAATTTTCTAAAAATAACTTTATATCAGATAACATTTATGAAACTTTTATCAGCCAACCTGTCATCCTGGTGGGTTATTTTTGTGTTTATCTTATGTAATAAGAAAAGCCTGAAAAACCCTTATCCTGCTTCTGGGCTGACAGCCATCTAGTGCAACAGCTCTCAACAGGTATAAAGAAAATGTGTCCTCAAAACTTTTAGTTAGACTCTGCCTAAGTATAATGTAATTATCCCCATAGTCAGCTCTGAATACAATGAAAGCAACA
This sequence comes from Pampus argenteus, assembly GCA_036937835.1. Lineage (NCBI taxonomy): Eukaryota > Metazoa > Chordata > Actinopteri > Scombriformes > Stromateidae > Pampus > Pampus argenteus. The sequence goes on along the minus strand of CM072862.1, from coordinate 12,552,484 downwards.
TTATGAACTGTGTATGAAAGTTAAGAAGTTTACAATTAATCCAATCAATTCAAGTCAATCAACAAATTCTTCAGGATTTATCCTCTGGGGAACATGAATTTAATTTAATTGAATCCAATATTGTCAGACATATGTCAGTTTAGACCAAACTGGTTGACAGATCGACAGACCGTATTGTCTTGCTGCTAGCATGGCTACAAACAACTAATTACAACGATCTGTTGTAATCCCTTTAGTTTCTCCATAATGTCCCTTCTACCCCTATACTTTCTAACTCTTGTACAAAATACTGAATCAACAACGACAAGACATTCATCTTTTTTTCTCTTCCTCCTGACTAACCTCCCTTTTCTTGCTCTCTTCACCTTCAGTCTTTAAATCTGTTTCTGATATTTTGTCCACCAGCATTTAAATACGAAGGTGGACAGGATATCAGAAACACTTCTCAATAGATAGATGTTGAGAAGATATCTACCATATGTTTGAGAAGGTTATAGTATAGATGAAAGTGAAGATAATAATCACAAGCATTGACTCTTCAATCATTGATCACCTCATCATCATTATTAGTACTAAAAGAAAAATACACAGATCCAAACCTTGTTCTACATACAGAATACACAACACATGAACCACTTACCATCCATAATGCAACTATTTCTGCACCTCTGACTCAGTGTGATAAAATATTGAATCCCTTGCAGTGCACTCTGTGGAATCGTTGACAGTCGTCTCTGAAATGACAAGGGACAAGAATTGTGAATTCCACAATACAGTCTTCGGTATTTCATTTCATTATTAATGACCAACGGGTGAACCCTCAGGTCCTTCAAGACCATCAGCAAAACAAAGCAGCATTAGCTTCATTATGGATGAAAGTTGTGAATATGTGACTAAGCAGGAGGACATATGGATTCAGATTTAAAAAAAAAGTGGATTTTGACTTACCCCCCACCCCCTCACCCCCAGAATGAGAAAGAACAAAGGAAATAATATTATTAACTATAAATAGGTCAACAAAACAAAACTGAGCTCAAAATACAGCAAACTGAACTGCAACAGACCAAACTCACCTAAACTAACCTCAACAACATACAGAACTGCATGTCTAAACAGGGAACATATTGTCCAGTATATACAGTGTACTGTACTGTATATACTGGCCGGCCAAATTCATTTGACACAAGGGACGAAACAAAATAACTACAAATAAGCACAAGCCTGTTTGCTGTTAACTCTTATATTAAGGGATAGGCTGAGAATCCTGTCTTAAAACATGCAGTCAGTCAAAACGAACACTGAAAGAGTTTTTGCTGTAATCATTTATCCTCTTCATACTGACCAATAAAATATCCATTTCAATGCTTTTAATGTAGGTGATGTGGAACAACATCCACACTCCTTGTTCTATGCAAAAACTTACCTAAACGTTTAACTGAAGTTAATGTGAACTTAAACTGTTCAAATTAATGAAATCAAGTGGAGTTTACACTCTTCTTTCACTTTTTGTGTTTCCTGCAAAGGAACGATACTAACAAAAAGAAGGACATTTGTACTAAAAATGTTGTTTCGATATCCACATTTGAATAATTTGGATGGCTGAAGCTTAGCTTTAGATAAACTTTTGAATTGAAAGAAAATTTATGCAATTTAATGATAACAGAGCTTCACAGGGGAGTACAAAATGAATATGAATTTAAATATGTAGAACCTGTTGCAAAAATGCTAATAAACCTAAATAATACAATCAAACTATGTTATGTGTTTAATTATACAGGATTTGTTGATATAATACAAATCTAAATGAGGGAAGAGGTCAAACTTAAAGTAACGGCTGCAAGTGAAAATGAGGGTGGGATAATGGTACTAAATATTTCAGGGTGCTGGGACAGTGAGTGAAGGAGGCTGCTGTGATGTTGACTCTGGGACGTGATGAATGGTGAAGCTAAAGGGAGTAATTCTCCAGGTATTGTCCTCCTTTCTCTCAAACCACTGAAGGCCTTTATGGTCGGTCTCCAGGCTGAATTCCCTGCTGAGGAGGTGTCTGTATTCGAGGGAGTCACTGGGGAACAGTTTTTGGCTGATGAAGGCCATGGGATACTGGTTGTGGTCTCTGCAGGAGTACAGACCCCTCTGGACTATATGCCAAACAGGTTTCTTACTGAGTGACAGCTGGGTGTCATGAAAGGCTGGTTGTGAGATCTGGATCTAGTCATATATGTGAAGACAGCAACAGAGAAGACAGGAATAAAACAGTGGTAAATCAAGCCACCCCCAAATTAAACCCGAGATCAGTCACCTACATCTTGTTGATTTGTAGCTTAATTACTCTGTTGCCAATGACAAAGCCAAAGAACCCAGTCTCTGTCTTGGCGATGGCACACACAGCATATTCAGTGAATGTCTCTGGAAGGTCACCGTGAACCTCAAATAGCAGGACCATGAAACAGACCTTGTGGTGTTCTGCAGGCTGTATGAAGGTCTGTAGTGGTCAGATGCTTTGCTTTGCTTCGACATTTAATCAAATCATCCATTTGTGGGATTGGGTAGGAGTCTGAGCAACAGAATTAGGGTGAATTAACATTATTATTATTATTATTAATCTTATTATTATTATGGTGCCAGGACCAGGACCACAGGCCATTATTTGATATCTGAATGATCCAGAGTGACAGCATCAGGAATCCTGTCAAATTTATCTTATAGTAGCTGCACCTGTCAGAGAAATAGCATATCATGTCTGACATAACACTGACTGTGTGCATCCTGTGTAATGACACCTGCGCTACATTAAGTTTATAATACTGCAGTATTACATGAATAGCTGACTGCAGCAGTGTTGCTACTTTTGCTAAAGTAAAGGATCTGAATAATTTTTAAAAAAATTAGAATTCATTGCTAATGAGAACCATTTTATTTTAATATCCCGAATCATTTGTGCCAACAGCTAAAGTAAAGGAATACAGGAGCATTTTTGTTCTGTTAATTTTACATGCACATGTTAGAGAAGGAGCTCCAGCTGATCCTGTCTGTGAGGTTTCTGTGGTGCGGACTCTCTTTCACTCTCTGTTGCTACAGGCCACCTTCACTCAGTGTAGGTTTTTGGCCCGAACACAGACCCCTCATTATTTTTGAGTTCTTGTACAAGTGTGTGTGTATGTATGTGTGTAGGAAAGTGTGTGTTACATAAGACAGCTGTTCATGTGGTGATAATCAAATCATTCCCATGACTGAGTCAAGTGGGACTCAGGGCCTCTCAGACTCATCCTCCATGCAAACATCACTCTGCTTCTGTGTACTCTCTTTCTCTGTCTACATATGTGTTTATTTCCCTCCGTCTGTTTTTTTTTACCCTCCATCTGCCGCAAAACTACTTTCTTCTTCTGCTTAACTGCTCATTCCTTTTATATTTTGTTTAATTCACCTACTCTATCTACCCATTCCTCTCCACCCTTCTTCTTTCATTATTTCTGCCTTTTTACTTACAGTAACTTTATTTATAAAAGGAAGGAAAGAACCTATAGGGCACATGATTTATTTATAGATGAAAGCTATGTGTATCAAAAGAAATACACAAAATATTAAAAGAGAAACACATTTCATAACATATAAGTTAGATGAGCTAATATTGATCAATTGGCTGCAATCTCAAAAAAAAAAAAGGTCTCATGACCGAAACCCACTGTTGACTTTTGTATAATTTTGGATGAACTTGACAAAAGTTCATCTAAAGTTCATCTTTTTTTTTAAATTATCATATATTTATTGTTGTGGTCCCAATGTAACTCTAACAGTCTTTAATCTCCATTGAATGGATTACAGTTATTTAAAAAAATGTAGGTTATGATGGATTACACTGGAATTACACTGATTTAAGAGTTATTTTAAATGAATCTTGAATCAGTGTAATTCCTATCTATGAGAAATCCAACAGTGATTCAGCTTCATATGTGAACATTGTGTTTTTTTTTGTGTGTGTGTGTGTATGTGAAAGAATTAGTTACAGTCAGTTACCTTCATTTATATCACCAACTCCATCTCCACTGGATTAAATCCATTACTACTACTGCTGTGCCATGCTGCTACAGGAGGTTGAGTTCAGCTGACTTGTCGACTCTGTTACGCAGCTGTGTGTGTTGTTGTCAGCCTCTTGCAGAGCCAAGTGTCAGCATGGTTACATAATGACTGTTGTTCTTGTGGACCCAGATCCAGTGGAGAGTGAAGAAGGACTAAATGAGATCTATTGGTGCGCACTGACAGCTCAACACTGAACTTCTCTCAATCTGTAGACAGACACCATCAGAAACAAACAGAAAATAATACAAAACCGCCATTATGAAAGATCATTTTCTTATAGAAAATTAATCTGGTTTATATTTTACTTATCTAAATAAGCACTTTACTAAATAACATTGTTGTCAAATATGTAATGCTTTGGACAAATCCAGACATATTTGCTTATAGCATAATTCAATAAAAAATTCCCCAAATTAAAATTTAGCATTTAAATGTATAATTTCTCTTCATTTAGGCACCTGATTAGCATGTTCATGGTCCACTCAAAACATTATACCTGAATCAGCAAACTTTCATCTTGTAATATAACTGTTATTGTGTGCTAGTGGTTCTTCGCTCTTTACGTACTGATACAGGAGACTACATTCAAAATTAAGCCTTATGCCGGCAAATAATTTTCAGAGTTTGGTCACTTTTAATGTCTTTAATGACGTAATAAACCCTGATTTAGTGCCATGTAGAGGCCCAAGTAAGTACAAGCAGCAGGTACAGACACCAAGCTGACCAGCTGTGAACAGGCAGTCTGGGTTAGAGAGCACAGCAGAAGTCAATGCAGACAGCTGCAGAAAATAAAAAGATAAAATAAAACAAATGACAAACTTCAACACCCCTGCACAGACAGAAAGAAGGTAGTCTAGTCTCTTTGTACATTTTCCACAATTAGAAGCAAACAACATTGAAGTTAATATGAGACATAAAAACTGTTTTGATTGAATGAGACAATGAATAGAATACAGGAGACAAAACAGCAGGCTTAGCAAACTGTGACCTAGACTACTTACAGTAAAACTCAACCAGAGAATCATCTAATATATTATATTGCCTTTCAAAACAGTATCAACATGTGTCTAAACACATATTTTCATATTTAATATTTCACCCACATTCAAAACCCAGCAAATACCAGCAGATTATCCAGGAATGACACAGCCAAGCTGCTTCAAACCTTTAGATAGTCACACACGCATAAATTAAGAAATAAATACAACACATTTTCATATCCAGAGCACCAGCAGGCACTCAGAGTTAGAACTGGAATAGTAAAAACAAGGCTGAGGACACAGAAAAGTCAAGCTACAGCATAAGCTACACTTGGGCAGATGTTTCTAAAGGGCACATTTTTGAGGCAACAAAGAACAAACGAGTTAGAAAATACTGTTTGGTATTTGTGACAAAAAAGCCAATCTGCGTCGCCTCAAATGTCGACCTCCTTAAAGCCTCTTGAATTGAAAAGAAAGGAAGGAAAAACTGACTCTTTGAGGAAAACAACGTTCTGCAAAATACATTCAGACTTTTCCTCTGCATACTGAAGAAAAAGTAAAGAAAAGGGAATCACTGAACACTTAAATACAGTTATTATAATAATAATGGCGGCAAACCTTCTTGGTTCCTCAACAACCTCACAATGATAGCAGATATCATTTCTAAAGGACTTCAAAGATGATTTATATTAAGGCCCATAGTTTACACTCCAAAGAGACACAAACACACGCATACACACGGCAGATAAACAAAACATGTGGAAGAACCGTTATTACAGACTCAACCCAGATCGACATATCCCGAGATCTTCTACCGACAGTAGTAAACCGACTCCAGACTGAAAAAAGACCAGACAGCTCGCAATCAGTGAAGGCAACACAGCAGAACAGCAGAGTCTCTTGAAAGCCATCAGTCCTCAGGACTTTAACATATTCATATCTTCATGATAGTTGAGATAAAACATCTACTTCTACTTGGTAAATGGCCTTGGTTGAGCAGACTTGGCAGAATCTAAAACACTGAAACCAGTGAATGCTTAATAACTGTTATTACCGAGTTTAACGATCAAAGAACCTTTATATTCATGGTTTTATTGCGTTATTGGCAGTACTATAACTTCTAAACAGCCTTTGTCCAGTACTACCTTTTTCTAAGGGATATAAATTATAATAACTGAGGGCCAAGATTCAGCTTTATGACACACTATATGTCCACTGTTTAAGAAGCCTGTGTTGCTCATGATATGTTGCTCGTGTGTGAACCACCGCACATATCATGCTTCTCTTTCCATCTGAGGTCATTATTAGGGGAATACAAAAACTAGCTCTTACTCCTGGTGGGAGCAGCTGATGTCACACAGACCCCACTTTTTACTGGAGGATTCAGATGACATCAGAAGACGTATTATTAGTGTTGGCTATTATTAAATATGAAGGCATGCAATGTGAAACCATGTTCAGGGGTGTCTTGTTCGCATCTTGCATCGTGCGCCATGTGATGAGAAATATCCTAGATTGTTTATGTGACAAAAAGCAGCCTGTATTATTTGGTTAGCTATCCTTATTTGAATCTCTCAATAAAAGACTCAGTTCTTATTTCAGTTCATCCCACATGGCTATTTGCTGTTGTAGAGCTGCAGGTCAAGGCGGACCCACACTTCCCCTGTTGGAACCTCGTGCAGCAGAAGACGCCGTGTCACTGATCCTTTGTTCTCCAACTCTTTCTTTATGGTTGCCACAGGAACCTCTGTCCGTCCCAGAAAGTCTGATTTCAGAGAAGAAATAGAAAGAAGCAGATATGTAAAGAGAAGCTATTTTTTATGATGTGCAATATAACATCAGCACCAACTTCCAAACAAAAAAACCATCCTTTTTCTAAACACACAGAATCCCCAATTTCCCACTTCCAAAGAAACAAGGATCAAGCAGAAATACAGAAAAAAAGAAAAGAAACAATACAAATCTGAGATAAAGTGCAACAGTGATGTTATCAATTTGCTTCTTGTTGATTTATTTATAGAGAGACATACATATATGTTAACTGGGGAAATATTTTTCTGTCTAATTACACAATAGAGATGCAACATTTATACTGACTAGTAACTGGTAAAAACTCAAAACTGGCAAAAACAAAAACAAAAAAACAAACGTCCAGTACACGTGATACTGAGAAACTTTTATGATAAACTGTCTATTTAGAATGGACGTTTTCCCATTTTGTAGGTTAAGCAGTTGAATAACATGTTTAGTGGTCAATTTAAGCAGCCAAAACTAAGAAGAAAAAGATTTGTGTTTTGGAAATTTGAGTAGTTAATTTTTAATAGGCAGATGTACCGAGAAATTATTAGACATGAAAAAAACAGAAACAAAAAAAAACCTACCATCAGGTGAAAACGGGTCCCTTTCAAAGATGGTAATGCAGAGGACGTCCTGGTAGACATCTTTGATGTGAAACTGACAGTTGAAGTTCCACTTTGGGTTCAAAGTGTCATTGAGCGTTCTGGACGTGAAGATCTGAGCTCCCATTGTCACCTCACAGTAGGGGTTACTTTTACCTGGAGGGACGAGAAGAAGAGGATGAAAGAGCAAGTAGAGGAAAGGAGAAAAGATTTTTTTTAAAAGTGGGGATGGACAGAAGAAAGAAAGAATTACAAAGACATCCTGTGACATGAGCGCATCCATGCTCACCATTGGGTTTGGCCGCCTTAAGTTCAGTGGCCTCCAAGATGGTGACAAGGAGTCTGCCGACCCCGCTCGCCTTCACAGATCGCGCTGCTGACACAGATGCACAGATTGCATAACTCAGAGATATCATCGCATTGGTTGGCATAAATATATCTGCGTGTGTGTGTGTGAGAGACAGACCTTGATAGACCTTTTCCCTCTTCTTCTTTTCTGTCTCAATAAATTCTTCAGACGCAGCCTTGATCTTCTGCACCCACGCAGTCCTGAAAACACAAAAGCACATAGTAACTGTACAAGGCCACCAAAACGTGAAAGGCCGCCAATGTGCGTGTGTGTGCAGCTACCGTTCATTGATGTTGTCAGTTCTCAGTATATAGACTCTGTCGATGTGTGAGATGTGGAAGATGGGCTCGTCACTGGAAGGATCTGGCAGCTTCACCAGAACTTCATTTAGCAGCACAGGCTTCAGGAAATGAAACACGGCGAAAATACATAAACACAACATTAAAAGAGGAACTGCGTAATTAATAAAAATCTTAAAAATAAAGTACAAAGCTTCATTAGCTGCCTCAAAGGAAAACATTTCCAGTGTCTCTTACCTGCTTGTACATCTTAAGCTGTACATTGTTCTTGTTGCTGAACAGTTTATCAGGTCCAGACGAGAACTGCTTAGCATAAGTCAGAAGCAGGAAGTCACTGAAGAGGAAAGCCCACAGTTCCTTGTTGCTCTTCACCTTGTACATCTGGAAAGAAACAAATGAAATATATCATATAAAGTATCATTTAACAATGACAGTACTTAAGAATATGAGCCCAAAACACAAATACTTCTGCAAAAATGTCACATCTCTTTTAACTAACTGATGTGGAAGCTACTATAGTCAACTGTTCAGCTTCAAACCACAACATCATTTTTCAGTTCAAGACGATATTTTTCATGGTGATATCTCATCACATATCATGACAGACCCTTCTGTTGGTTTCTGCTCAGATGAACCAGCTCATTGATCTACACAGTTTATTCACTGGTTTTCCTGGTGTCTTGTGTAACCATGACATCCTGACACCTGACCCAGTGATGTTTCACATCTCCCAGTCTACCTGCTCTCTTTTTCTTTTTAGGTTAAAAAAAGTATGTTTAGTGAAAATATTTTTTTTTAGAATATAAAGACTAGCCATTAGTTGTTTACTGACTTCAGTTTCCACTGTTTCAGAACCATTACTCACCTTTCCGCTGTGGAGCAGCTTCCTGGGCCCCAAACAGTTGGTGAGAGAGTTAAAAACCAGGTTCTGTTGAAAGAGAGAAACTTTATAAGGAACCATCATTGGGTGGAAAATGGTTGTTTCTATTATTACTACAGTCTCTATTCTATATTAACTTATAACCTAAATCAAGATAGTGCTGAAATAGTGAATTCATACATAATTAACATGATACAAACTAAATTGCGAGTTTATCAACAAGCTTTATACCTCAACAGCACCGTCACACTGTACGTGGTTCTGAATCCATTCCAGTCGTTCAGAGTTCTCCTTCTCTCTCACGCCTTCATTCACCTGGTCGACACAGTAGAAGAGTTATGGAAATATTATTCACATTGAAAGGCACAATCCTATCCACATAGGACACAGAAAAAAATTAATTAAACATTTAATTGAAGTAACGATCATAAATGAGAGAATGAATGAAGAAATCGACCTGTTGACAGAGTTCCTCCGCCCTCTCCAGAGCCTCTTTCAGAGGACCCCGGTCAGCATGGCCCTCTGCAGTGCACTCCAGGATCTGCACACACACAGTTATTTTCTCTCACAAATGAGACAAAACATTCTTTTGTTCTAATTACACACAGTAAGGTCAGCATTGGACCGCATTAATGAGGAGCTCAAACACAGACACACTCATGAACGTGTAGGCCTACATTTTTGATGTGCAGTGGGTAGCGCGTGATTCTCTGCATGGGTTTCAGCAGGAAGCTGGACAGCGGCATGCCTTTACACCTGTAGTCTGTGGCAATTTTCTGATGAGGACAAAATACACCATTAAGATTCTTGTTCCTACTTCGAATTATGTGACAGCAGAGTATCTGTTGGTTTCAATAAGTCAAATAAAAGTCTTCAGAAGGTTTTAAAACACATTTAAACTAAAAACTGGATATAACAGGCGGCATTCAGAAACTATAAAAATACTGGAAAGAACCACAGAAAGTAATTAATAAGGACCTGAAAATAAACTGGGTGATTTTAAAGCAGATATTGAAAGTATATGTGCATCTTTCCTCAGCCTCTGCGCCCGCCTACCTTGAGAAACCCCTTGAAGTCTGGCTCGTTGTCGGTGCGAGTCTGGAGTAGCGTGGCTCCATTGATCTGGCAGGAGCAAAAGCGGATGTAGGGCTGCATATGGGACAGCTCTGCCGCCAGGGTATCTCCAATCATCTGCACCGGCATGTTCTCCCCGCCACTCTTCTTACAAACATGTAGCGCCCTGCGCGTGCACATATAAACACAAGCAGCTGTAACTGTAAACTATTTATGCAGACATTTACAGCATTACAGCTGCACTTGTATATTTTATCATCACTCTGTCAGACTGACTGTCCCTGTAAATCACATTCAATCTGTCCATCTGATATTTACTTGAGAAACTTAGTGTTGCAGGTCAACAGCTCTCCCCAGTTGACAAAGATCATGGCCATCTCTGCTTCATTCAAGCGGCCAGACTCCGACATCGGCTTATAGAAAACCTACACACAGACACACACCAGAATAAAGACATGTGCACACATCACCAGGTATGTAATCAGGAAAGGCAAACAGATCTGACACCACAAGAGGAAAAAAGATGTACAGATTGAAACAGTTTGTGCTGGAGTTGATTTGCTGCTTTGATATGGCTCATTATACCTCCAGCACTATCTGCAAGTCTTCCACATATCTCTCCTCAGTTTGTAACAGCTCATGGATGTAACCTTGTCTCTTCTTCTCCTGGGGGTTCAGCGTGTCCAGGCTGTTCAGGTCTGCACACCCTGCAGGAGAGGAGGAACACAAGAGGGGGCTTGTAGTTCTTGTGCAGAAAACCCCCCACAACAATCCAACCAGTGCTGTCACTTCAACAAAATCACTGCTTACACTACAGCAACACTTAAGCACTACATATACAGTACTGCCCTCTGATGGAAAAATCAGGCACTGCTTTTTAACTTTCCCTAAACCTTTTTCTCATTTTGATGTGCAAATTGCTGCAGCTTTCAGAGGGAAAGAGAGAAATAACTATAGGGAAAAAAGATCAGCACACACACGTACACTTACCGGTTGCAGGATGCCCATTTGCCCAATGTGGGAGTCCCACATTCGCTGATCGTTGCTCACTCACTGACTCTGTCCTTTCCTCTGCCTCTCTGACTTCAAACTCATTGCCTGTCTCATCCCAAAGGTTTAGAAAGTGGAATCGGTTCATGACCTGCGACCTGCTGTTTATCTTCTCTATACGAGTATTCGTATTTTCTTCCTCTTTCCTTCTGTATTTTAGTCTCAGCCGCTGTCACTCTTCTTCAAAGTGTGGTTGTATTGTTCCTCTCCCGTCTATTTTGTCTCTTTCACCTTCTGTGCTCTTATCTTCTTGTTGCTGGTATCAGACTACAACTTCTCCTAGACTAGCAAAAAAAAATCTGTTTGTATCAAAACAGGAAAAGGGATTCTTTCTTTCATACGACTTTGACACAGAGTGGATGAAGCTGAATTTTTAAAATAGTTTCCAGCAATCACAGAAAAAGGATCAAAATTTCAACAGCTGGCATTATTTTGATCAATATGATGAATATTATTAATGTTTGACTTTGTATCTAGTTGAGTATAAAGTTCACTAAAACAGTTTCAATGGTTGATCACATGTATCTGTTAATCTTAATCATATGTACTGTGTTAACAATATAAACACTGAACACAACACCATACACAAGACACACATCTCTACCCTTCACTTTGATTCACAATTATAATTCAACACCTAATGGTCATCTCAAACAAATATTTAATGTTTTATATAACCAGGAGAAACACACACTTCAAAAACAGTCACACCATCTTGTACAATAAATATTATCAGCTCTTAACAGTGTGAGCCACACAGTTTTCTTCCAGCTTTTTATTTGAAATCAGAGTAGAATTTGTGATAAACTGAGTCAGGTAACCTCAGAAATCAAATAAAAGCAGAAAAAGTAGCTATAGTAGCTGCTTTATCAACAATTCCCTTTCATCAAGGTTCATCATTACAGTTACAGTAATTTAATGGTGGTGTACTACAGACATCCAAGATGTACTGTGGTGTTTTTCACTGAACTCCAGAGTCACAGTTCCTCACATGAGGCCAAACCTCTTTCAAGCTTGCATAGATTAGTTTTCACTTGTTGACCTGAAGGAAATGTATCCACAATCCTGATAATTATAATTACAATTTTGTAATCTGTAGTGGACACTAGAAAAAGACATCCATTCACTTTCACTTTTCAGCAGAAACAGCAGTTATTATTTTTTAATTGGCCTGGAAAGCAAAGATTATGACCATTTATTTATTTCCTTCTGTGTCTGTTAGTGATAAAAGCTGAGCTGACCAGTCTATGGCTTTTAAATGTAGAGGACATTTCATGCCTCATTTAGGCTAAACTGAAGGTGGCCAAAATAAAATAAAATTTAAAAAAAAAGCACACTGCAAAAGGATTATAGTCAACAGAATTCAAGTAAAGTGAAAGCAAAGGAAAGCTTCTTAATGCTCAAAACATCTCTACAGTGAAGATTATATTTAACACACTCCCCAATCCAATTTTTAACACAATCTGAGAAATGTTATTATTATATTTTATTTTATTACTTTTTGAAACCATTCCTTGACAAATAGAGCAGGTCAAATGCTAACTGAATCTCTTAATTGTGTTAAAACACAAGTGCACAAGCCCAGATGGAATAAGGACTGTGTATTCTTTGACAAAATATCCACAAGCTTAAAGTTTGATATTTTGTTGTTAGCATGAAGAACGAGGTATAGGAAGTAACAGTAAAACATGCACATTATGTGTGTCAGAGAGAAATAGTGGGCTCTGTGCTAGCTAAACTCCCAAAATGAAGAGTGGACATAATTATTGGGAAAGAACAAGAAATGTCAAGATAAAGAAAAGAGCTGAAGGAGAAAGGGAGGTGTGGGATAAAGCAGGGAGGAAAATAAGTGCAAGGAGAAGGCACAAGTAGACCCACTATACCTCTGCTTGAGACACGTTTTCATCAGTTCACAATCAAAACAAGGAACAAGGGAATCACAAAAGGCACCGAGGCTTTAACAATTCACTGGATCAGCACTAAGAGTCATAAGAAAGCTCACAGGTAACATACGATCTCTGCTTTAATATCTCCCTCTAAACTCCTCACAGTCTGTTTCCCTTTTACACACACACACACACACACACACAGTAACATTAGCTCAGTGGGAGTAGTTAGTAGATTAGATGAGGGGAGGGGTCCAGACACTCCACCCCTTCAGAGCAGTGTGTAATAATGGGTGTCTCTGAAGTCAGGAGGAGGAGAGGAAGAGGAGGTGGAGGACTTTCTACCACCCTAGAAGGAGAAAGACACAGAAGCCAAGGAACAGGGAGAGGGAGGGACACACAGATTGGGAAGGAAAGAAGGGAAGAGGTGAGAAAAGAAACAAGGTGAAAGAGTCAGTGAGAAGAAAGGAAACTGTATATAGATAAAGAGATGGGTAGGTGAAAAAATATTTTTTATGGTAGATAGAGGGTTGCATACAGTAGATGGACAAAGGGTAAGAATTAGCCAAAGAGGATTAAAGATCAAGCATCTTTGTGTTTTATACTTGTGTAGTCATGCACAAGTTCAGCTGCAATATTTTCAAATTCAGTTACAACTATTCAATTCATGTGAGCTACCGTTTCTGCAAAATAAACCCAGGGTCATCCAGACCATTGTAACCTTGTTATATTTTTTATACAAAACTAAATAAGTCTGATTCCAGTCTGCTTAGCCGTGTATTATTATAACAACGTATTCAGGTTTCTCAGTAAATTGGTAAGTGGAAGTGGACAGTGCACAGTTGCATCCAAGTTATCTGCTCACCTTGTTCTCACCTTCACAAACATGCAAAAGTAAAGCAGCTCATAATTTTGCCTGATATGAACACATTCCTTGAAAACTACAACCTGACCCTGCCACTGATAAAAACAAAAATACTTCAGCAGCAACTCACTATACAGTTTCTTTTAATCACAAATCTACACTTACATAGTTGCCACTTAAAATAAGTTCTCTATACCCATTTAAATAAAATCTGATCATGTTTAAGGGAGTTTACTTACACTGCTGGCTGGGGTCACAATCCGCTGTGGTCATCTGAACGTAATTGGTGGGGAACAAGCCAGTGACCCCATTGATCTCTCCTTTCCACCAATCAGGATTGTTCTTGTCCAGGACACTGATCAGCTGACCTTTGGAGAAGCTCAGTTCATCCACATTGGCAGCTGCATAGTCGTATATGGCGATCACCTGACAGACTGAGGGAGGAGAGAAAGACAGTGTGTTAGTACTGTATGTACAAATGTGAATTATTTTCACTTTATTTTGCCATATCGTAGTTTCATGAATGTAGTATACTTCTCTGGACGTGTGCGTATTACCTGGTTGGGGAGCTGGTGTCGATTTGCCGCTGTTGGATCCTAATATTTTGACATGAGAGGCGGGGAACCAGCCTTTCTGACGTTTTTTACCACGAGCCTGGAGCCAGAACACAGACAGACAGAGAGAGACACAGAGAGAGAGAAGCATTTAGAGAAACATTTGAACATGTCGGCCCCAAACTTCTAGTGAACAGCCAGACCTGCTGAAAAGTTTGTTTATGATGACGATGTTTGAGCTGCTAATGGGCTAAACTTACCTGCAGTTCTCCAAGCCACCAGCCGGATACATTCTTGCCAAGGATGAGGATGAGCTGGCCATTTTCCAGATTCAGTTGCTCAGGGCTGGTAGAGGAATGAGCCCTGACCACCTTAGCAATCTCTGCGCACAGAAGCACAAAAGACACAAACGCAACTTGAAAACTGCAACAAAATGCAAAACCAGGAATTCTGCTCTTAAGATTTGAAATTTGAAATAAGAAAAGAGAGTGAAAAGATGTTAATCTTACCTGGCTTCTTCTTCCCAGATGTGCTTGATCCCTGAAAAAATACAAATTATGCATGTTTTACTTTAACAGAATATATCTCAATTTAAATTCTTTACAAATCAGGCATATACAATATAATACAATATAATACAATCCATCATCCATTATACTGCATTATATTAAACCAATTTATCCAATGGATGTGTTGAGAGTTCTTACATCTGTATCTTTGGGTTTGACGTAGTTGCTCGGGAACACGCCTGTGCGGTCGCCAATAGAGCCGTTCCACCATTCTCCCTCTCTCTTGCTCACCAAGATCACGTCTCCTTCACTAAACGTCAGATCAACAGGCTCTGGAGACTCATAGGTGTACAACGCAATGAATTCTGGAGAGGATAAGGGCACAAAAATATGATGGAATCAAATCAAATCAAATTTTATTTGTATAGCCCAAAATCACAAAATACATTTGTCTCGGAGGGCTAGAATACTATAGTTCAGGTTTTTTTTTTTTTAAATCTAGACAATTTACAGGTACTTTGTTTAACTATGAGATATACAGAAATACAGATTTCATTGTTAATTTGAGACACAATATATAATTCAAGACCAGGATAAAGCTAATATAAAGTACAATGTCAGATCATTTGACAATCATTGCAAAATGTTAAATGAGAGCTAGATAAACACATACATATAAAGTAACATACGAAGAAAAATATTCCCTGCATTTAGGCTGCTGTACCTTCAAACTGCTGGCCGTCGTTAGACTCTGAAGCATCAGGAGGGGAGCTCTTCATGCTGTAAAGACAGAAACCAGCATTTATATACTTAGTCATTAAAATAACCTGTGAAGTTTTCCATCTGTCATCTTCAATCCATCGCTTATCTGGATTTATCAGTGGCAAGCAGTAATATGCAAGTAGTGCTGATGCTCTTTTCCCCAGACACGTATTCAAGATCCTCCTGGGGGAACCTGAAACATTCTTTAGTCAGATGAGATATCAATCCCTCAGCTTCCTTTTTACCACAGTCAAAGTCAAAGCTAGCTGGACTAAAACTGTATCAACTCTGCGATTGTGTGAAACACATTAAATGCACCTGATTCCTCATGACAGAGAAGAGAAGAAATAATTTCCGTGACCTGAATACCTCACATACTTGAATTGTTACCACACCGGTGCATGCAGGCACACTCAAACACATTCATATCCTTGTGTGTAGTAAAACTAAGATATGTAAAATGAGGCTTGTAGTGTAGCTTAGCCAGACAATCGCAGGACTTACTCTGAACTCTCCTCTTCACCCAGCAGTGTCACATATGTCTTAGGGAACCAGCCCTGTTCATGATTCAGCTGTCCCAGCCACCAGTTCTCCTGCTGCTCCAGCACCTGAATCACATCGTCCTTATTGAAGTTCAAGTGGTTGTCTGTCTTTGCTGTCCAGGAGCACAGGGCCTGTGCAAGGAGGTTACCAACCACCTGCTGACAGGCGCACAGTGAGGAAGACATGACAGTGAGTATGTGAGTGTTTGTGCAGACATTAAGTAAATGATCATATTGTGGTAATGAAAGGGTAGTAGCTGCTCCAGTAGCAAAAGGTCCCGTTGTATAAGGTGTCCCACTCTACAAATGTCTCACCTGTCCCTGTGTCTCTGAGGGTGCAGGGTTTGGTGAGTGTGTCGGCGTGAAGGCAGACTTCGTCCCTGCTGCTTTTGCAGCGTCAAGGACGTTGGAAAGCTGTGACTGGAGCGGCAGTTTAGCAGCAGCAGTATTATTAGCTGCATCTGATGGAGCCACTCTCTCTACGTAGCTCTCTGGGAACCAGCCCATCTTCCCCTGTTTGCTCCCATAGAGCCAACCCTCCTCCCTCTCTGTTGTCTCATCAACCTGACAAGAGAAGACACAAAAGTTTGATACTTGCTAAAGACAAAGAGGTTTCAGTTGTGAGCCATACCTTCCTTCTTTTATTTATTTATTTATAGCACTTGTAAGACATCATTTTCACCTCAATAATATCATCTGCGTTGAAACTGAGCTCTTCGTTGTTTCTTGCAGTGAATGGGTAGAGTGCCTTGAAGGATGTGAGCGCCGCTGACTTCCTGTGTTGTGTGGCCCTTGGTTGCCCACCTAAAGCAGCACATCAGGAATCAGAATTGAGCTTCAAATATGGTTTAAATATGCAGTTAAACATGAAGTGTGTACAGAAACCTGTCTGATGCTATCTGATGTGTCTTTGCGTCTTACCTTTCCGCTCCTCCAGTCCTCTCAGCAGAGAGGTCAGTTTCTCCTGAATAACCAGCTTCCCTACTCCACTTGGCTGGTGCTGCTGATGAGATGCCTCCTCGGCTTTTTTCCTCTGCTCTTCCTCCGCTTTTCTCTTCCTCTCCTCTTCTGCGCTTTTCCTTTCCTCCTCGAGCTTCTTCCTCTCCTCCTCGTGCTTCCTTCTCTCCTCCTCGTGCTTCCTTCTCTCCTCCTCGTGCTTCTTCCTCTCCTCCTCCAGCTGCCGCTGAAGCCTCCTCTTCTCTTCATCCCTCCTTTTCCTGTCCTCTTCCTCTCTTTTCATCCTTTCCTCCTCCTCTTGCCTTCTCCTCTCCTCTGCATCCCGGATAGCGGCCTCGGCTGCCCTCTGTCTCCTCCTCTCCCCCTCCTCCCTCTCCCTTCTGCGTTCCTCCTCAAACCTCTTCCTCTCTTCCTCACGCTTGTGTCGCTCCTCCTCTTCTTTTCTTCTCTTCTCCTCCTTCCTCCTCTCCTCTTCCAGTTTCCTCCTCTCTTCCTCCAGTTTCCTCCTCTCCTCCTCCAGCTTTCTCCTCTCCTCTTCCTGCCTTAGCCTCTCCACTTGCTTTTGGCGTTCCTCCTCTTGTCTTTTCTTCCTGTCCTCCTCCTCTCGCCTCTTCCGCTCTGCCTCCTCCTTTGCTTGGAGCTCTCGTTCAGCCTCCTTCTTGGCAGCCTGGATGAGAGCCTGTCTCTCCCTCTCCTCCTCCTCCCTCTGTTTGGCCTCTCGCTCCTCCTGAAGCCTCTTCTGCCGCTCCTCTTCATCCCTCTTTAACTTCTCCTGCCACTGACGCTCCTTTTCCATCTTAATACGCCTGTGAGCGGGAAGCAAACATTTCACCATGGAAATAGTATGTCTTGCTTTTAAAATTATGCTTAATAGGAATATCATAAAATTGAATTAATAAACCTGCGTGAAAGCATAATACCTCTGAGCTTCTTCTTCTTCTTTCCGCTTCCTTTCCTGCTCCTGTCTTTTTCTCTCCTCATCCCGTTTCCTACTCTCCTCCTCCTGTTCCTTTCTCCGAATCAGCTCACGCCGTTTGTCCTCTTTGATGCCCCGTAGTTTCTCCAGTGCCACCTGCTGCTTTTTCTGTCCTTCTCTCAGTTCCTGAAGCAGACAAAAAAGCCCACACATTTACTGGAAAAAGGAGGATATGCAAGACTGAATTAACATACAAGCTGACTCGATAGATATTCAGGGATAAATACACACTGCATGCACAAACACATACACTAGCTAGCAGATAGGGGCCTTGTAATTTGGAAAAGCGTGTGAGAGAAACAGAAAATAAAAAAAAATAAAAAAAAATATATATATATATATATAAAAATAAATAAAAGCAACAATAAAAAAAGGCTGGCAGAGATACAAGATAAAAAGCGAAACCTTTAGCAGGTAGAAGAGGTTACGGAGGCAGGCCAGCAGATAGAAGACAGCCTGAAGCATATAGTCTTCAGCACCCACAGACTGTAAAGTTGGGCACAAGGGATGTGAGATGTGTTAGTGGGAAGAGAGGGAGGGGATCCAGGATATCCAGGATATGAAAGAGCAGATAATTTCCAAAAGAGAAAAAAGGGAGGAGAAGTGCAGAGAAGAGGAATAAAAGGGAAACAAAGGGATGAAATCAGTATCAGAAAGAGGGTTATGATGGAAAGAATGACGGGAGGAGGTAGAGAGAGAAAAGAATGCAGCAAAACAGCAGTGGTGAGTATTAAGTATTTGTGGAGATTCATAAGCATTGCCCACTCTCCAAATTAGTTAATTGTTTGATTTTTTTTATGCTTTGTAGAATAAAAAGACAAAGGTAACTGCTTTAGGGTTAGGCAGACAAAATAGACAAAACATGATAACTTTAGTTTGTAAGGAATCAACAGGACAAAGAACTCAAAATTACCAGCAACTCCCTGTTAAACTTTGCATTGTCAGTGCCAATAAACAGTCACAGCGAGAAATCCTGTCATACTCTTAAGTTGCAGTAACTTTCAAGAAATTTGTAGTTTGTAATTACTGAGAAATCAAATAATTTGCTGAAATTAGAGGTGGCAGTGATTTAGAAAACCAGCAAAAAGTTGGACAAGCGCCCGACGCTGTAGAAACCCGCAGAGGAGTTCATTTGTAAATCTCAGAACTGGTTGGAAACAAGGCTGGAGAAATTAAAGGCGTAATAGTCCACCTGCCCTTCATCCACTGTAACTAATAAAATTACCAATGGCTGCATTAAATCTTGGTATGCCAGCTCGAACCCATTGGTATTGTTCATGCAGGCACATAGGCACAATTCACTGAAACACCTACATGGAGCTATCATTATTGTCAGTGGTGTAAGAAGTACTCAGTATTCTTAAGTAAAAGTACCAAGACAGCAACGTAAATTTTCCATTAGGAGTCCTGCATGAAAAATCCTACTTAAGTAAAATTACAATGGTATTAGCAGCTTGACATAAATTTATATACAGCTAGCTAGTTTAGTACTGGTTACCAACTTATGGGTCGGGCACCTCCACAGACTCACCAGGTAAATACGATGGGTCATGAGATGATTAATAGGAGGGGAAAGGAAAAATAAAGTTCTGATAAACAAATCTGTTTTCAGTTTTTTTTTACTTTTTCTCTAATCTTTGATTTTTGGTGAAATATTGGATCATTTGAACATTTATTGAAATGAAACCGTGTGAGAATTTTAGAGAGAAAAATCACTATTTTATACGACTACATACTGCTTTCTGTAAGACGTCAAAAGCCAAAAAGGTTGGAAACCACTGGTTTCATCTTTAATGATGTATTGCATTTTAAAAGCTTGTTATATTATCCATTGTGTCAAATCTTCATCTGAAGAGTAACTAAAGATATCAGACAAATGTAGTAAAGAGGGGTGGCTCACCCGTATATATTTCACATATTTTTTTACATGAAAACAGGCTCAAATTGAATGTTTTATATAAAATAAAGTTTTGATTGAAGCCACGTTATGCTAATCTAATAATGCTAATACTTGTTTTTCAAATTCCTACCTGCATATCTATGTTATACTGGTCCATCTCAGCCAGTTTGGCAGCAGTCTCTTTCTCCAAAGTTTCTAGCTGCTCTTGTAGTTTCATACATGTCCCTTTTTTCTCTGTAACACCCATCTTCAGGGTGGACATGGTCGATCCTGCAAACAGAAGAAACACAGTTTAATAAAATAAAATAATAAAAATAAAAATAGAACAGAAGGAAACACTATGGCACTAGGATGTAGGTTTACCAAGCAGAAGTCCTAAAAATTACATTCTTATTTTATTCATACAAAATAAATAAATAAATAAATCACTTGTATCATTTGTATTTTGGATATTTTCATTCTTTTTACTTAATTAATATGCCTTTATGTATTTCTCCATCCATTAAGCTGCTATAATATTTTGTTTTTCCTGGTACTATCAATTCATCCATCAGTACTGACCAGGCAGGTTATTCAGGGCCATGTTTTTGAGTTTCTCAGTCAGTCTCATCTGTTCTGGACTCAGCTGGGACAACTTCCTCTGGAACTCCTGACCAAGAGGAAATGCGTTCATAGCACCAAGAAATGTGTCATTGGAGGCAAATATTTGGACAAGAAATAACTCTTGACACACACCTCTAACTGTTTCTGCAGGTTGTTAATGTCCTGTTGGCGTGTGTCTTTTCTTTGATTGATTAGATCCAGCTCGGTCTTCTGAAGCCTCTTCTTGTTCTGAAAGTCACGCAGTCGTTCTGAGATCTGACGATGCTTGTTACCCTGAGGTAGTGGGAGACAGAGAGAGAGGATGAGAAACTTCAAACTCTCCTTAATGTGTACATGATGGGTCAGAGACTGCTGGGTGGCTAATAATGACTACAGTATGTGATGTGTTGCACTGAAATAAACCCTTTATAGTGTCTCTGCACCACTCACCACAGCCTCCAACTCCATCTCTAGACTCCTCTTCTTAGCTTTCAGTTTGATAATATCATCTTGCTCCTGCTCCCTCTTTATTTGAAGCTCTCCTCGCTTCCTCCTCTCCCACTCCTCCTTCCTCTGGCGCTCCAGCTCCCGCTGCGCAGCCTGGAATGAACCCACATAAGAGACTGAAGTAAATATATGTGTACTGAACTCTGCCTACAGTGACTATTTAAAACAAAAAAAAAATACATACATACATCTCATTTACCTGTAACATACTCCCTCACCTCTTTTCTCTCGATTTCTCTCTGTCGCTCTTCTTCTTTCTGCCTCTCCAGCTCCCGCTGTCGCTCCAGCCTCCTCTCCTCCTCTTTCCTCCTCTTCTCCTCGGCTTCCCGAGCCTCCCTCTCCTTCCTCTCTTGCTCCTCTCTTGCCTTCTGAGCGCGTCTTTCCTGCTCCCTCCTCTCTGCTTCCTGAAGTGCCAGTCGTCTTTTCTCCAGTTCTGCATTCCCCCGCTCCAGGTTGGCTTTGAATTTATCCTCAAAGGTTACTGAGTATAGACAAATAAAATGGAATCTGTGATAATGTGTTTTTGAAATCTCGGTTAGATGCCATCAATTTAAGAGAATATTTACTTTGTTTGAATGCAAAAAAAAATACAATTGCTTATGTTGATGACCTATTTGATTAATTACTGATTACTTATTTGAGCCTGTGTGTTTGAAAAGTACAATCATGTTCAAAACTAAGTTATAGTTCCAGTAAAACTTCAATGGAGAAATAAGAGATGGCGATGTTAAGGATATTTAAAAGATTTAAAAATGGCAATTAGCCATAAACTTAATAATCAAAAACACTTGATATGAGCTCTAGGTCTAGCTGCTACAATTAGTCTTGTGACTGTGTGTAAAATAACGTGACACTCTACACAACTTTCAGTGTTACTCCATAACATGTGTATGTTTATGTTCTTATGTTATGTTATTACTGATAAACAGAGAGGCATTTTGCAGCCATGTCAGCTGCACAATTGTGATTCACAGCCTTTGCCTACATAAAGCGATCTTTGATTTTCTTAACATCGTTTTGGTCAGCAAAGCGATACATGAATCATTCTTTGTTATGAAGTTTGCAGAGATGAAGTCTTCCTGCCAGCAGTAAAATAAAACTACACTCTTTGTGTTACTGTTGGTAGTGAGAGTACTAACTGTTGGTCTTGGCTTTCTGTGGAGGTTCTGAGTCCAATTCATCAGTTAGAGCTGCATAGAGAGAAGAGCTGGATCCATTCACTGCACCCCTGGAATACAGATTTCAAATAACCCATTGTGTTTATTCACATTATTCAAATACTAAACAACCATATATGATATAGTCCATATTTAATGTACATAGATGTTACAAAACATTTACCTTGAGTATTTTTAAATGTTTTTGTTTAAGCGAGTTGTGTGAGTGCATATACCTTTGTGAGGGTGGTACCATCTCGGTTGGCAGTGTAAGTGGCAGTGGTTGTCCATATTTCGCCATGTCCACGAGATGCATTGCCAGAATAAACTCCTCAGCTTTTAGCTTGCCGTCCTTATCCACGTCAGCCAAAGTCCTGTGGGAGAGTTACAAATTGGAGGTGAAAGGTTTTTACATGATTACACACTAGAATATTTACTGAACAGCTTTGAACACAGTAGAATTACATACAGAAGAGTAAAGTACCTTAAGATAACTAGGAAATATTTACTAACTCCTGTGTGATGTCACAAAAATTCTTTAGCATGCAGAAAGGATTTCAGGGGTTAAAATTCATAGTTTACAAATTTACAGTAATAAACTGCATTTCCTTCTGTTTGCCAGTAGTAGACAATAACAAACAATAGCCTATTTCCAATCAAGGTAGACTGGAATGAAATGTATTGATTCTGGCTTGAGCACAACACTATTTAACAATCATAAGACATGTACAGACACACACACACACGCAGATGTTCTCACCAGATGGAAGCCAGTTGTGTCTGAGTCAGCATCGTGGTTGCCATGGCACCTCTCACTTGCTGACCTGGCAACAAGATTGACAGTATGTCACAGATGTAAAAGCAACTGCATAGCCAAGATTGTGTTGTGTTTTGTGGGTTTTCTTGGTGTTTTTTTGATAGAAAAAAAAAAAAAAAAAAGTTGATCAGATTGGACCAAAAGCCTGTGTGTGCTCAATTGTTGCTTGACTGCATGGCCAATTCAAAACAAAAAGGCAAATGCATACTTGGCTGAGTGAGTGTGTGTGTGTGGAGAAACTGTCTCAGTGTTACTGTAGCTGCTCTAGACACTGGCTCTACTTTCTTAGCTAAGGATTAACACACAAAAAAAGGAGTTATGAAATCACTAGCAACTGTTCATGAACATCCACACCTACATGCCAGGAATACTTTGGTTTTGTATGACCTACACACTGTATACACACGTGCACGCACGCGCACACACGCGCACACACACACACACGCGCGCACACACACACACACACACTACCAGTGAGGTATCCAGTCATCGATTTATCCAAGCTGTTGAACTGCTGCCTGTATTTTAGTCTGGCGGCATGTGGCACGGCCCAGTCACTGGGACCAGCGACCATTGGGGACATCACGGAGGGGGACGAGGAAGTGGAGCTGGAAGGCAAACAGTGAGAAAACAAAAAATGGGCAACTGAACACGTCAAACTCCAGGAAGACAAGAAACAAGATAAATAAGGCACTGATTGTGCAAAGGGGGAAATTGCTTAAGGCTTCAACACTTCTGTTTGTGTGTGTGTTACCTGCTAGATTTCAGGTCCAGCAGCGATGGGGCCCTGTTTATACCAGCAGAAGTGGAAAGTCCTAACGGAGAGGAGTAAGGGGACGCAGATAGAGGTAGGCCTGAAAACACATAAGCACGTACATATATCGATTACAGACATTTTATGAATATCTGCAATATTATGAGGACATTTTATTCTAATTATTAATCACAAAAAAGCTGCTGGGAAATACCAAGATAGTTTTTACAAAAGGAAAGGGAGCTCTGTAATATACTGTGATCCAGTCATTGCTGGATCGAATCTAGAAGCCATTTGTATGCGGATAAGACATAGACCTGACTCTGCAAGACCAGACCATAACTCATGGGTGCTCTAAGTTTTCCTTTTTCCTCATTTTCCCCTCAAAAACTAAAAATACCATCATTTGCACTCTGATGTAAATATATATTTTCAAAGCACAGATAGCATAACAGTACAGCAGAGGAAACAGATGAATAAACATTAGAAATGAGAATCGTCTGTACCAGTGACCAAAGCTCCAGCAGGGAGTGGCTGGAGGAGTCCCATGGTGCCGTTTGGCAAGGTGGCGTTTCCCACGGTGGGCGTTAGAGGCCTGGTGGGGACTGAGGCAACTAGAGGGGTGAGGCCTGTCATTGGTGTCAGAGGAGAGAGTCCAGTTCCCATGGCGATAGGGGTCATCATGGAAAGGTTTGTTCCGGACATCATGGACATGTTAGGCACAGACACAATACCTAGGAAACATAGACCCAAGTGAGTTATTTTAATACATCTTTCCATCTCATGCTATATGAAATGTTGTAAGTGGGTATGCTACAGTAAACAATAAAGACAATAAAATTACTAACTACAAAATTACTACATCTATGTGTATAGAGTGTAATACTGTACCATAGGGTGGGTTGGGGTTATTGAGGTTGGGAACAGGCACAGGCGGCTGCTTCATGATGATTGGCAGTAACACTGGGAGCGATTTACCCTGCAGTTTCAGCTTTATGAGCTTCATAGCGATAGAAAATTCCAATCGGTCCATCTTCCCATCTTTGTTCATATCAGCTAAAGTCCTGAGAGCAAGAATAAAAACAGAAAGATTTAAGAATAAAAAAAACCCCTTATTTATTTATTTACTTACTTACTATATATTATATATTAACTTTTCCAGAGAAGCCATTGCAACAAAATCTGAGTATGTGTGAAAGTGAAAGTGAGTGTTTCTCACCATATTTCAGCTAAAACTGAAGCAGGCAGTCCTGATTGGAGGAAAAACTTCCTCGCCTGCTCCCCTACAGAAAGAGACAGAATGGGAAGTGAAAAACAGATAGTTTACATAGACAGATGTTTGTGTGTTACGTGTATATTTGTGACTGCGTATGAATTTGGTATTGGGGAATACTGGGGTTTATTAGGTTAATGGCTGAAGAATAGGTTGGGGTAAAATGGGTAGTGTGTGTTTATGTGCGTACCTGAGACATAGCCCATTGACGGGGAGAGGGTGTCAAACTTCTGATCATGCTTGTTTCTCTCCTCTGGAGTGATCGCCCATATATTTGCACCACCTAAAGAGAAAATGGAAAGAAGGTGGGAAAAAAAGATGTCATGGGACAGATACATTTTAAAGACGATGTGAAGCACTGGACACAGATATCATATTTAGATGAATACCAGGCCAATCAGCAGCAGTCTGTTAGATTTATCTCATGTTGCTGAATAAGAAAGAATAAGAAACATATTCTGGTCCTCACCATGTAGCAAATACAAGCACACACACGTATACACACACAGACACACACAGACACACACACAGAGATGAGTTAGGGTGAGAAATGAGACAGAATCCCAAAGGTAACCTGCCTCAGTGGTGGTGAGGTGTTGTGCATGCACTGATATTGACAAAGTGATAATGAATCCCAGAGTTGTCAGTGCTGTTGTCAATTTGTCCAAACAGGAAGGCCAAACAAGCTCACCCTTTCATCAAAATGTACCCAATCAAGGCCGACTACACATCACTGTTTACACCATACTCCAACAGCGGACAAAGTGAATGGACAGTTTACTTCAATGTAACAAAACACATATAGCTGGAGCTTTTGTCCTGTAACCGGCACTTTAAACAAAGCTGTCAACAGATATGGAACCAACATCAAAATGACTACAGAACATCTGTACACACACACACAGACACACACACAGGGAATTATTACTAGAACTAGCACTGTGTTGGCCTCAGCAGATCTGCAGAGCCAAAAAACACATAGCACTCTACATACATACACACACACACACACACACACAACTGCAGTGGTCTTACCATTCATATTTGCAGGTGGCAGAAACAGAATAGGGGAACTCCCGGTGGCGTCCTCAGCTACTGCTCGCAGCCATCTGCAAAACACACAGACACAGCCCAGTCATCAGTCACTATCGCAGCTAAGACAGGACAGCGCTCTCACTGAGCACTGGGAGAGAGAAACAGAGAGAGAGAGAGAGAGAGAGAGAGAGAGAGAGAGAGACAGATTTTGGTCAGTCAGCAGAGTCCAACAGGGCTTCTCCTGTTCTCTTTAGTCGGGAGCACTCTGGCCACGTCCCAAACCTTTGAAACACACTGGGACAGTTCCAATACTATCCACACAGACTCTGTAGAGACCATAGAGCACTGCAATATATACTATACATTAACGCTCAAAGAAGACATTCACACTCATCGTCCAGATACATTAAATACCATGCTGGCTGGTTGTGTGTTGAGAAGTTTTACACTTTAATAGTCATGATATTAAATATCACACTGTGGAGAACTGATTATTTGTTATAGCACCATCCTTCTCACATCCCAAATGTTTATCAATGAGTCTCTCTCAAATAGAACAAACATTTTGTGGAAATTAAATTACTCATTGTACACTTATGAGAAATGAGTCATGTCAGCCATGATCATGCTCTTTTCAAAGTCGGTTACATCATGCTTTATATCCATACTTGTTGAGTCATGCACATGCAAGGCAAGGGTTGAAATGCAATTATTATGGCATAAACCTGTTTTATGTAGCAGGTAGGTAACGCCATGTCATGGGGTTTATACGTTTTTTTCCGTACAAGGGTGGAAAATACCCGTTTTACCAGGTTTTCATTTTATCTAAAGAAAATAAGTATGGATCAATGTGTTCAGATGACAGTGCCTTGTATATATATATATATATATATATATATAGGGGTTATGTTTGTGGTGAGTTGCTACACACTTGACAGCATGTCCACAGATCAAAATGTACCTTATTAGAGCTCTCTGTTGACAAAAAGGCCAGTAACTTGCTGGTATCATGCTGGGTTAACCAGCATATTTAGAGGTCTCCTCTGTGACTGTAGCACAGTCTCACCAGTTGAAATACAACCACCACAAAACAAGACATGTTTGGATGTAAAACAGTTTATCATTGTAGAACAAATGGTATGAATGTCAGGTGGTTACAGTACTGTACACGAGAGATTAAAAAAAGGTCATATGTTTTAGGAGGACTACATTTTACACAATTAATTAATAAATGCAATGCAACATTAAATATAATGCCCGGTTTGTCTTGAATTTTCTTGCACACACTCACATTGACTTCATTGCTGGCATACTCAACACCTGCTTCCTCTGTGTTTTTATCTCTCTCACATCAGCCAGTGAGACTCACATGATGAAGTCAGCGGAGGAGGAGAGAAATTCCTGCTTCTGCTCAACCCTTCCTGACCGGTGACCAACGGACACAAGCATTTCCTCATCCAAGGTCAGGTGACAGGAAATGATCGTGGATTTTGGCAGTGTGACAACTTTGAAAATATGACTTGTCAGTCTGTAATTCTCTTCTCCTTTGATGCAGAGTGATTTCAAAGAAGCATAATGACTGATGACTGGCTTGCTGGGAAGAGCTTTGTGTAAGAGAATATGGATGAGATAAATAAAGAAAGAATGAAAGAGAAAAGTAAGTGAATGAGAGAGAAAGCATGTGGCTACTGTGGATGTGGTCTGATCGATGCTCTCACAAGGGGCAGAGTAACAGCACGGGACAACTAATCTACTGCCTGCCATCTGTCGCTCTCCCTCTCTCATTCCTCTCCTCATATACTCTTTCATTCTGTTCTACTTTATGTTTGTACATGCCTGAGTGTAAATATGTGTTAATATGGCTTCAAGCCTTTTTTAAAAATACATACATAGATCCATCCATGTGTCAATACATCAGTCAAACAGTATTAATCTAACTTTGGTCAGGCTGTAGTCGTGAAATGTAACCTCTGGTAATGGAATTATTTATGGAATAAGTGAGAGATAGCAGTAGACTTGATATACTGTCGGTTTTACGGTTTACTGTTTCCAGGGTGAGAAAGGAGTCTGACTTTTCCTTCCTGACTGGATGGCTGCCTAACCAACTGAAGGACTGTGAACGACTGACTTCAGTGGTAGACACCATCCAGCTTTGCAAACCTCATGCAAATCCTCTCTGAAACATCACTTTACAATGAAGCGTAATGTTTGATGTAGAGTCTACATACCCTCGCACACATGAACACACATACAAGTGGTCTCTATCTCAGTAGAAACCTTGAGCAGTCATGTGGGACCATAAAAACACTCAAAACAAGGTTAGAAAACTGAGAGTAGTCTACAGGGAAGGGGCTGTGACCTCTAAAGAGAGGGAGGCATATGTAACACACTTACACATGGCACAAAGTTTTCATTTTTACATAAAGGTTTGCATGATCTGCAATCCTTTCAAACCACACTGTAAAGTTTGGACAATTAGTCTGTTTAACGCATCCAGACTGGCAACTGGAATGTGTTCAAGCCTCCGACAGCAAGAACCAGTCTGCTGATGTGCCCGTGAGCAAGACACTGATTTCCTCCCAGCTATTCAGACCATTGTGTGACAATACATTTAATTTATACTATAGGAATACACAAGACACACACCCTGTCAAATTTGAGTTACTGTCTGTGGATTCAGTGGAATACTGTGGAGTTTGATTACTCCTAGACAGTGCAAGTCTAAAATAGCACCGTTTGTTCCTGCTTTCCAAGGACTGGACCCACGCTGAGAATGTGTAAGCACATCCTGGTGCCAAGACACGTCCCCTTACTGTTGTCATGTAGTAGACTACACAAATATATATGACTGGTATCAAACTGTTGTTTATGAAACAGTTGGTGGAGCATTCAAGTACAGCAATATCACAACTAAAATGACATTATTGGTCTGATTGGTTCAGACTGAGACTAGATTTACTGTGAGTCAGACAGGTAGCCCACAGCCAAGGGAACATTTTACACATCTTGTCTACGTCTGCTAATTTCCTATCAGTTTTACAGTTATTCCTGTTTTTCTGTCAATATGAAATAATATTAAGTCGTAAACGCAACTAAAAATTCTCAAACTTCTTCCACCTGGACATTTCCTTTGGAGTAAAACACAACTACTACACCACATCAACTACTTCCTCTTGATTCCTAATGCCTGCTCTTTTCATTAATGGCCTTGTTATCAGACCTCAACTACTTTAGTTCAGCTTTGGTCCTTGTTAAAAGACTATTTTTGTCCCTCAATTAATATATACATACACAACTAGGTCTGGGCAATATATCAATATTATTTTGATATCATGATATGAACCTCATTTGTTACAATAGAAACGTTTCAACGCACATATCTCACCGTCCTTCTCTCACTGCATCAGTCCATCTCTATGTGTATCTGTGTAGAGTGAACTCTTAATAATGCACTTTGTTTACATGTTTACATTGAAAAATAAGGACATAAAGAACACAAAGAAGAACCAGACATAGATGGATAAAACTATGGAAAGGAATGACTGATGTTTTACAGTGACCATTTTTCCCCTTCTCTTGATCACTCTGTTTCCTCATCGTCTGTATATTCATGTCTGCTTTTATGCCCCTAAATCTAGACTACCAGTTGGGTGAACCCAGCCTGTCCCATCCCTACTCTGTTCAGAAACAAGCACCACCCAGACGGCTAGTGTTCAAATGATTGATTTTCAGCTTGCTGACCTCACACCAATGACATCAACTCTATCCACAATGTTCTCTCTACCCTGCGATTTCCCCTCTTTGTGTCTGTTATCTGTACATACAGTGAAATCACCCTGACTTACTATCTGTCTCTTCATTAGTCTCTTCTGCTCTATTATTTCATTCAGTCTTTTTCTGACTGCGGATGTTCCCAGTTCCTACCCACTACAGACATACTGAATTGCCACAGCAGGGAAAGCACAGGTCTCTACAACTTTAATGATGGCTCTGTTCCATTTCGGTGTATCAGTAAGTAAATCCAGTGTGACAACATGCACAATACAGGGCCCCACAAACCTGTATGTAAATTGAGCACAGCCCTGATGTATGTTATTAATTACACCTGTGCTTTCCCTGACATGTTAAAATAGTCTGTTGTGAACAAGCTTTTTTCAAGTGTTTCAGACTGGGTTTGACACTGCTGTTTGCATTGCCTACTTTCTGTTTAATTAGGCTCTCCCTCCTGAGCTCTGATTAGCCCCACCCTGATTTGTCCATACTATATCAGGATATGACAGAAATGAAGTACAGTAAGTTCTCTGATAAACTCAGTAATATGAAGTAGACTTTAAAATGACTCATTCAAACTGTACTGTGTATACATCTACATATGTTTCATCATCATCATCACCATCTTAGGTCAGAGGTCAGCTGCAGCTGGCAGGCAGTAAGTGACTTGGCTAAAGGATGCTTCAGACTGGCGGACATTTGTAAATATGTGGGTAAAAACAAGGTTTTCATGACCCTGCTATGCTGGCCAATAATAATGGTAGAAGAAAATGAAGTCTGGTGTTCACTATTAAAAAGACAGACAGTCGTGAGGACATATAGGAAGCTGTTGCAGGCGGAACCAGCGAGTCTGTTACATTACTGGCAGCGACAGACAGAGACACTGTAAGAGTTGCTATTTCCCAAGCCTTCAGTCCTAGGACTAAGCTATATGCATGACTGAATATGTCACTTTAACAACTGAACATGCATGCAGACTGTTGAGACCACTGTTATATTTTCTGGCTTGATTATAGGTGTAATCTCCCTTTTCTGACAGAACAATGGATACTTCCCATCCTCTGTAGGCTCTCAGCATGTATCTCACATCAGGACGCCCTTCACACTGAATTATTATGCTGTGCACTGTAATGAAAATTTCCATCTCTTGCCATCTATCAGGCTTATTTATTTTCCAAGTAAATACTCCATGAAAAAAAACAAATAAAAAAAAACAAAAAACCTCTAAGGCTCTGAGCATCACCATTTCAGACAGCTTATTGATGTCAGACTGCCGAACAATGCAATTTGCATGGGGATGGATCAACATTACATCTGACAATGTTAATGACTTATTTATTTTACAATACTGCATTTGACAGAGAATATTTATAAGCAATTATAAATTGAATTGTGTCATTTTTCATTTGGATTTAAGTCATCTGATCACCAGTAAATTTAGTCCCTTGTAAAAAGAAATAAAGTAAAATCGGGGGGCTAATGAGTCAGCATTTTTGGATGTCAGCATTTGCACTGGTGTCCCAGTCACAACTATAGTACTAAGCAAAATCGACTTGAATATGCAAAGATGATCAATTACTATCGGAAAAATGTAATAATGCAGATACCAGTACTGCTTTGTTGTGGGTTGCTTGTAACTTTCAGTAATGTTGGAGGTGATGTTTTCTCTCTGGGAGGCTCTGATTGTGTCTTTTCTTGGATAAATGCTGTAGCAAGAGACCTATAGGTCAATTAGAAATATCAATAAAGACATTACTGAGCACTCAGATTCTATTGAGAAGTGCAGACTGTCATCATTCACCATCTCAAACTAACCCTCTTTCTGTAAATGAGATAAACTGATACGGTAACATTCCCTGATCACTTGTCACCAGCCAGATACCTGCCTGCAACCTGCTCAACTAGTTTGAACCGAGAGGAATTTAGGAGACTTTCCTGCAAATCTGCCTTTACAAACATACTACCTATGCGCTTACCTTGGCTTACTGGAGTAGCAATAACTATCCCTCGTCTAAGTACCAATAACATCCAGCTCCTATTTTTGAACTCATATATGTAACTTAGCTTGCTAACTCCCATCCCAGGTTGTTGTTGTGTAGACAACAGCATCATCCCCCTTTTAAATTTTAGTTTTACTTGAATCAGTGAAGATAAACATAAACGATATATAGTTTAAGAACCTATATGAGACATGTAAAGATTCAATTAAACATTACTATAACAATATCAAACTTAAACGCATGCTTAGATAAGCAGTTTCGCTTGCGTACCTCTCTCACCAACGGCCAAAAACACAAACTTCAGAGCTTTCGACGGGTCCAAAGTTATCATCCACCACTTCTGAACGCTTTCCCGGACACACCGAAGGGTTTTGTATCCAATGTGAGCAGAAAATTGCCCCAGAAATGTTCAAGTTTAGCAGCGTTGAGTTACTACTCAAGAGAACCTGTTGCTGACAGCTCAGTGTGTCACACCAACAACATGGCTGACGGCGAGTGATCCGTTGGTGTGCGGCTGCTGTTAACTGCTGACCGTCCGCTGAGGGGAGGAGAGAGACGAGGAGAAAAGAAAGTTGGAACAGATGGAGAGGGAGAACAATTGATGTAAGAAAGATAGGGGAGACGACAACACAAGAACTAGTCTTCAAAAAGCATATAAAGTCCCACATTGACTTCAGTTACTGTAATGTTGTCATACATCGATATAAGAACAGAAAGTCATATTCCTCTTCTCGCCTAATTCTGGTTTACGTTTTACTAGATATAATCTCCTGTACCAACAGCCATACACCTATTTATGAAGTAGAATATGTAGTCCTGATAAAGTTGGCCTAACAGATAAATTAATGGGCCAGCATTGCTGTCTAATACCATATGTGACAATGTTTTAATTTATAATACAATTTAAAAGTCAGAACAGGGCAGAAAAAAACAAGCTCCGTAGCCTGTTTGGTACATTCACACTACATATCCCGAAGTGCATTGCGCTGAGTTTACGTCCCATTTGGCGACTTCTTCAAGCACGTTACGACGGTTTACGTTAGTTCTATTTTGCAACCAAGCTACTTGCTATTACTTTATGGTTTGTAGAACAAAATGTTCAACAGAAAGCCCCGGAGGAACTTTCGACAGAGAAAAGGAGAGTCCAGTGACGAGGAGGAAGAGCAGCATAACCGCGAAGATGGAAGGGAGAGCGAGAAAGCAGCAGTTGTGGCAAATAAGCTGTCCAAAGTTGCCCATAGCCGCGGCATCTCTTGCAGTTCTAAGCGGGAAGCGACACCACCTAGGTCGGACAGCAGTGACGGAGAGGACGGGGATACGCTGGAACTGACAGCCGAGAAAGAAGAGAGGAGGAAAGACAAAGACGGGCTTAAGAAGAAAACAAATGCAGTTCTCAGTTTCTCTGAGGACAAAGAAGGTAACTGAGTTTAAAAGTGGCAGGGCACTTGGTCAGTAGGTTTTAGGAATGGGACTAGGTCATGGACTTGGACTAGTCCCATCATCTCTACTGAATCTATGATTTTCTCTGATTTTCTTTTTTACACATTCAGCCCTGGAACCAGAGTTTAGACTGAAGAAGTCATCTGATAAAGCTGTGCTGTTCCAAGTGAGGAGGAAGGAGGCTCCACCTGCCAGGACCATCCACAGCACTGGTGGGTACCTCCCTGGATGTGTGGGCACCAGTGACCATTGATAGGTCATTATGATAGATTTTACATTACTGGCACAAATCATACCTCTCTCTCATTGGTGTCAGTATCGTCCACTTCCACTTATTCCTGGTGAGAGATGGGACAATAACTGATGTATGTATGCAGTACCTGTCAAAAGTCCAAATTTACGAGTGGTACTTTATATATATTGATAAAAATACAAACACCAGGTTATACAGTTATTTGCTCTTATTTTTAGGTTTATTATTATTATGTGGCAAATATATATTTATGGATTCATTGAAAAACATGGGTAAACATAATGCGTAAAGTTCCCCCAAGACATGTTTTAACTATATAAAATACTCTGCTGCTGCTTTTGAATAATAATTTGTTTCTGTTTTTTACTAAAAGAAAAAAAAAGAATTTCATCCTGTCTTCCCTCCCAGTACGAGCAGGTGGAGCTGTCCCACCATCTGGTTCTCCCAGACAAGATTATGGCAACCAGGCTTCACCACATAATCTTAATCAAAGTGATGATGATTATGATGATGATGATGAAGGTGGTACTAGCTCTTCCTCATCTAGCTCAGACTCCAACTACTCTGCTACTAAACCAGGTATCTGTATTGGTTTGTTTATGTTATGTATAAACTCTGCAGATGTTGGTGTGTGCACGTTAAAGTTTTAGTACTGCATGATATGCAGAAATATTGTATAGAGTGTGCAATAAACCTTTTGGATATTACATTTATGCCCCCAGTGCCCATTGGCTGTGTTTTCGTCTGCCTTACATGTTCCTGCATTAATATTTCATTTGTTTTGCATCCAGTAGTTATCCCTAATGCTAAGGAGATTGAGGCAGCCCGAAGGCAGCGTCGTGCCACACGAGCTCAGAAAGAGTTCATCCCCCTGAGTAAAGATGGCCAGAGCTCGCCTGGTAGCACCCCAGATACATACAGCAGGGATGATGATGATGATGATGATGAAGACAGAGTTGACGATGATGAACCAGACGATCATGAGAGAAGAATCGAGTTCGCCCCACGATTAAAAACCATCAGGGAGAGGATTGCTGCGAAACTTGGTATGAGAGAGGGACAAAAGGGGAGATAAAATGGAGAGAGGAGAAGGAGAGGGAATCCAGTGGAGGAGGTGTGATTATAGAAGAAGACAGACAGTGAAGGGTGAGCGAGAGAGTGCCTCAGAGAAAAGTAGGGGGAGGGGAAAGAAAAAGGTAATATGTGGGAAGGAAGAGGGACAGAGGCAAAAGAAGAGAAGACTAAAAGAGCATGTAAAAGTAGATCTTTATTGTTAGGTGTATTTTAGGAATTGCAAAACAGAGTGCCTGAATGGTGCGCCTTCAAGTGTACCATTTTGTGTAATCTAGGAGGGAGTGAAAGCAGCCTCTTAGGATCTGATGAAGAGGAGCAGGAACTTTGGGAGGAGACACAAATTGGGAAGGGTGTCAAGAGACAACCAGGCGGACAGGTAAGAAAATCCATTAAACATCCTGGGTTTTTTTTCATTTTCTTCCCGCTCTTTCTTCCCCAGTCTTTCTCTCTCTTTGTCTTTCTCTCTATTTATAGTTTTCATTACTTGATCCATCAGTTACTATATCAGGTATTTTGCTGCTGTGATTGTGTCATACTAGTATCAACCATCTCCCTCATCAGCTGCTCCTCTGTACTGCAGCTGTACCATTATTTTCTCTTCATTTTCTTCTTGCCATCAGAGTCCATCTGGCAGTGAATCCAGCAGCTACAGCTACAGTAGCAGCAGCAGTAATAACAGGCGAGACAGACAAAGACTAAAGAAGAAATCAGCAGGGGTCAATATCCCAGAGACACTTCCTTCTATCACTGTCTCAATGGTGAAGAGGAGGATCGCTGGAAAGTAAGTTTTCCTTTATTTGCCTTAATATTACGCTATGTCAATAATTTGACATATTAAATATCAGGTTTTGTAACACTCCAGGAATAATACCCCTCAGGAATCATGGTTTGTAGGTGTGGCTAGTGGGAGAGGAGGGATGTTCTTGTTTTTGTTGAGGCTGGATTACTCTGTAACGCATACAATGTATGAGCCTGTATATATGATGTGATATGTGAAAATATAATAAGAATATCTAAGAAAAAAAATCAGGTTTTATCACATTTGATTCAATATTGTAACAATAATGTTATTATTACATTCACAGTCATAAATTACCTTTTCCAAGCTTGTACTTCATAATACAATTTCCAGTTTCTTTAATTTTATTATTTCACATTTCCAAGCAGTGCATGTGTTGTAATCGCACATAATGTAACACTTTCTCTCCAGACTGGCCTCTCTGAAGGAGGTGCACAGAGCACGTCGAGCTGAGCTGAGTCGGATGGAGGGTGATGTTGAGAGTGCAAGAACTTCTGCAGAGACTCTGGAGGAAAGTTCCTCAGAGAGCCAGCTCAGGTTTTACAGGGCCATGACCTTCTATGCCCACAACATGGTGGAGTGTCTACGGGAGAAGGTAATTAATAGATCTGTTCTGTTTATCTCCATAGTTAACTGTTTATCAAATAGCAGAGTGTCTTTGATTAAAGGTTAACCGGTGGAAGAGCCTGACAAGTATATTTATGTATATTTATATGGCATGCTATACGGCTAATGATAAAGTGATGGCAAACATGGTTAAATATATTTTATATTACACATTTATTTTTTCTATCTCCCTCTCCATCTGAAGTGTTCTGTCACAGTTTTGTTGAACACCACCGTCTTGACTGAAACTGGAAATTTTGACATGTATAATTTGCTGACTGAATACAATTTTTTGACTGCAGTTTGTTGAGATCAACTCATTGGAAGTAGAGCTGCATACTCTACTGTCTGACCAGATGGAGGCGCTGCTGGCTAAGAGACGACAGAAGATCAGGGAGCAGGCTGAGCACCTGCAGCAGCTCAGCTGTGAGTGCTGTAGTGTGTATCCACATGTTTGTTCATTTGTGATAAAACTAGAAACTTTACTTGTGTTTTTTTTATTAAGAGACGACATTTTAACCATAAAGTTAAAATCCTGATGATTGAAGCACTTCAAATGTTTTAGACTTTCTAAATCAACATTTGAGTGTTTACATTGGTTGCCCATATTATCATTTTTAGGCCACAGCTCTCTGGTGGGGTTAGGAAAGGTCTCGGAAATAATTAATTAATTAATTAATTTTAAGATGCTCTGGCAGTCAAAGGTGAAATGATCATGAAGCAATTGACTGTATTCTGTAACTGTATTTAAATGTATTCTGTATCTCACTTGTAGATGGTACAGATGAGCAGAGCAGGCGCTCTCCCAATGGAACAGAGACTCAGTAAAAAATATATTTTATGATTCCTTCTTTGTTTTGTTTTTTTCATATATTATATTTAGTAAAAAAAATTCCAAAGAAAGTATTTATAACGTCTGTGTAATATTTGTCTGATATGTTGCAGCAAGACAGACACTGGTGTTAAAGCTGAGGATGACTGTGATATACCTGAAGACACACAGCCATCAGAAGAGGAAGAAGCTCAGCTGCAGAAGCAGAAAGGTGACGAGGAAATCAATCTGTTTAGCCTTTTATCAGTTCTACTAAAAGCTTCAGCTTATCAAGCTTCACAGTAAAAACACTGTATCATCCACAATATTTAATTCAATAATTCAGATAATACTCAACAATAGTTGAGTTAATTGTCAGGTCACACTACTGTAGTGTCCAACAAAAGATTAGCAGTGTCACTTCTCCCATGCTTTCCCCATACTATGTGCTACACATGAACTCTCTTACTGTTTTTCTGTTTTATCAGTTAGGGCTCCCATTGTCCAGGCTGAATTATGTGATCCCTGTGCTGCTATGTCCTCCTCTCTAGCTGATATCCTATTGAGGTCCCAGGCAGTATTTTCTGATGTCCAGGACGAGTTCTGCGATGTGAAAAAGATTCTGTCTCGCTTTGAAGAATGGAGAGGATCCTACTCTGACTCTTACCACAGTGCCTACATCTCTCTGTGTCTGCCCAAGTTGCTGAACCCCATCATAAGACATCAACTGCTGGCGTGGAACCCTCTAAAGGTACTTAAACACATTAACACACAAACACAGAGGCTGAATCATACATACACACAGCAGTAATCATCTGTCTTACAGTATGTGTAAGGTTTTTGTTTGTGTGTGTGTCTGTCAGGATGTTAGCGACGACATTGAAAACCTCCCATGGTTCACAGCAGTGGAAACCTTTTGTCATGGACACGGCCATGAGGAGCTAGAGCTCACAGACAGACAGACACTGTCTAATGTCATAGAAAAGACTGTCCTGCCCAAAATAACAGGTAATGCATACTCTCATCCACACATTGGACTCATTTGTCAGTCATACAAAGAGCTGCAATATATAGTGCAAGTATAAATGTAGTGAAAGAGCACATGAAGGCTAGAGCTTAGAAATAATATCTGTAACTTCACAATGAAAAGCAGGCAAACATGTTGTTTTTCTATTAAGTTTGCTGTAAATTTTGTACAATCTCTCCATATGCCATCTTCCACCTTATGAGCCTGTTTTGGACCACAGATGTGTCAAATTTCAAAAGCCTCATACATTTGTTTTGCTCTTTCTATTCAGCCTTTGTACAGCTGGTGTGGGATCCCATGTCCTCCCATCAATCAGTCTGTCTAACTGATGTTTGTCACAGACTGAGGGAGGATTATTCAATCTTTGAAGGAGAGCAGAGCAAACCAGTCACGGTAAACACATACAGCTTATATATAGCTGTCAACACTGAAATCCCCCTTACAGCTTCAATCTTGCATTGCACTTTATACATTTTTAACTTAAATGTTAAGAAATAAGCCCCAAGTTATAATTCTATATAATGTTTTTTTTTTGTTTTTTTAAACTTCAGAGAGGTGTTGTAAAACATGCTATGAAACTGCTGTAACTCCCCTGGAAGTACAATATATAAATAAAGTGTAATAAAATTTAGATAAACAGTACATTTACATGTTTGTGTTTATGTGTAATTGTGTCCCATGCAGACACTCGTAGAGGCTGTGGTTGGCCGGCTGAGGAGCTGTGTAGATGAAGATGTCTTCATCCCCCTCTACCCCAAAAAGTCAGTTTTTTTTTCTTTTGAAACATTAATTAAAATCAGTTCAACCAAAATAGTCTCTGTTTAAACCTTTATGGTCTTTCCTATCTGTTATTTTTTTATGTTTTTTGTTTTATTCTGTTTTTAAGGTTCCTAGAAGACAGGTCATCTCCTCAGAGATGTTTCAGGGACCAACAGTTCTGGATGGCCATAAAAGTACTACTCAAGAGCAAACACTTTTTCTTAAAACACATGATTTATAATGTAATTTATACCGTCTCAGTCTTTCCATGTGACCAAGCTGCTATTTGTTAATCAGTGTTTTTTGTTTGTTAGCTGCTAGGTAATATGGGGAAATGGGATTTGCTGCTTCCTGAGTCTGTTTTGAAGGAACTCATGTTGGAAAAACTGATGAACCGATATCTGATCATCACCCTGTGCAGTCAGACACTGTCCAATATTGATGTTCATGCATGTAAAAAGGTATTTGAAATAACAATTGCAGTGTCTGTATTTATGATGATGATGATCTCAATTTGTGTTCTTGATAATAATCTAGTTGTTTGTGGTCGGTCTCTCTAGATAGCAGATAGTCTGCCGCTCTCATGGTTGAGAGGAGAGAGTGTCTGCTTGCCTCAGCTCCAGTCTTTCAGAAACCATCTAGTTCAGAAAGTTCATACCATCTGCAAACAGCAGCCTCCTGAAGATCCAAGCACTAGGTAATAAAACAGCATGTGTGCTTCTGTGATGCGGGGGGAAAAATGTTTGGAATTGCTGTGTGGTCAAGTTAGTCACTATGTGACTCCAAGAAATCATTTATGTATCTTGCATTTTAAAACAAGTCCTGTTATATTTACTTACTTGAAAATACTGTATCTTTGTCTCATATGTGATATGCCTCATATCATCAGCTTCACAATGTTCAGAGTAACGCAAGTGCCTAACTGTTACAGCAAGTTTTAGTTTGAGTGGTTGCATTTATAAATCCATTCAGATATCATGGTGTTTCTCAATACATCAATAACAACATGATTGTAATCCAGACGTGTTTCTTTGTCTAGGTCTGCTGTGGTTGAAGTGCTGCAGATTCTGAGTAGAGTCAGGTGCTATGACCAAATTATGGCTATAGCAGAAAAATATCACTATGAAGATGTCATCTACTCTCACCAGCTGCTGAATCAAGAAGAGACAGAATGAACAGCAAACACTGTGGACGTGAAGATGGATCAATCAGAAAACATAATACACTGTCATTTTTAAAACGGCAAGAAATGAACTGGGTGGTTCTTTGCCTTGTGTAAGAAAGAACAGTCATCCAGTTCTGGGTTGTTAAATTGTCTGGTGCATTGGATGCAGTGTACCTACATTCACTTATGGTTAGTGAAAAACATATTTCCATTGTCCTGCTTTATTTTTCTGCAGTTGCTGAATTAAATCACCCAGGGTAAAGAAAACGAACCATATGGGCAAAAATATTATCTATGACATAGATTCTATGTGCTGTGCTACTCAGACCAGCATGTTGGCCATTAAATGCTTACAGGTCAGAGATGGAGAAAAACTAACTACAGAATAAAACATAAATTAATTTCATAATGCAGAATATATTCATATATAATACTACTTGTGAGGTGCAGGTAATATGACAACAAATTGCCTCTAAATTACTACCAGCAAACTGCAAACAAACATTGTGTGGGGTAAAAAGCTGTCATCTGTTAACATTTTTTAGTCAAACAATTTGCTGTCTTTTTGTACGGGAGATAAATGTATTTTTATGAATAAAAATTTGAATTTTTATGAACATATCTAGATTTTTATTTTTACTCAAATACATTGCTCAAGGTCTGAGTTTGGAAGATGTGTTAATACCTACATATTTCTCACTTTGATGGTGACATGACATGAAAACAAAGTTATGGCTCA
Source organism: Pampus argenteus (assembly GCA_036937835.1). Classification (NCBI taxonomy): domain Eukaryota; kingdom Metazoa; phylum Chordata; class Actinopteri; order Scombriformes; family Stromateidae; genus Pampus; species Pampus argenteus. The sequence goes on along the minus strand of CM072862.1, from coordinate 12,511,856 downwards.
GCCACTTCTCTAAGATGTGAGACTCATTTATATAGGAAAGTGTCCACTGTGAGCCAGCATCATATTTATATCAACTCAATAGCACAAAGTATAGAATATTATCCTCATTATTACCTGGATTGGAGATATATAAAAATAATATATTTGTGTAAATATAACAATGCAGTTCAAGTTAATATTCTGTTACATAATGGGTTATTGCAAATCATCACTTTGATTATAAAACATGTCACTAATCCATAACCATACAGTGACAAATGACAAATTTTACCATTGCATTTAGCCCCAGTTACTTTTTCCACCAACAAATACAAAGTCAAAGGTTGTAGCCACTTGTGGTGAGGGGAATTATTGTTAAACTACATTTACCATAAGAGCATTTCTTAAAGTTATTTCTGCTCATCTAACCTTGAGGCGAATGCTTTCAGGCGAGCTTCCAGCCCTGTGCAAGTAAAGGTTGGACTAGTCCACAGATATATCCCCAAGGATATTTAAAACAGTACCTGAAAACACAATTTGCATATTCAAACATTGAATCATCAGCCTTGGTTAATAATTGCCTCTCCCTCTCTTCGCTTCAGGGAACACAGAAGTGAAAATCCAAAATTAGTGTCAAGTGGTAATGTCAAGGCTGCACATGCAGTAAAGCTGTGCTGCAAGTCCCAAACAGTGGAGTATGTCATAAAACAGCCAGGCTGTGGAGATAGATTTCTTTAGTTAGAGCTCTTTAGTTCTATGACTAATAAGCCAAACCACCTACATATTAGCTGCAAGGACCACCATAAAGTTACTAAGCAGGAAAATGGATTGAATAGAAAGAACAGCGTCCTTGTCACCTGGCAGCATGATGCTACTTTTTGTTTTGACAGAGCTGTTGAAAAGACAATCACACAGTTTAATTGTGGACATTTTCCTCATTGCTTCAGTGTAGTTTTTCAGGTTGTAGAAACCCTTCGATGTCTATAAGTTTGACAGCTGTTCACCTTTTGAATCTTGAGGTGTCTTGACGACTTCAAAACCTCCTCCGGCAGTGCTGTCCGTGCATGTCACTTACCTACTGTTTCTCTAGGGAAAACACTCAAACTATCTTTTCAGCAAGACATGCTTAACAAATACCTCGGTTTGACTGATCAATGGCCTTTCTACTTTACAGAAAATGCCTTATGGGCATTATCGGTATATTTACTGATCTGGAAATTTGATTGTGTAATGAATGTTACAGGAAAGACACAAGACTCATGTCTGTTAGCAGAATGGCTTTATTTATAAAACGAAAGACAAAACCCCAAAGCATAGTCTGTCACATGCGTCGAAAACAAGTCTTAACTGAGATAACATTATCACTTTATAGAACAATTCCAGTCCATAAGAGCGACAAGATCTTCTTCAGACAAAGACTCTTTACACACACACACACACACACACACACACACACACAAACAAACAAACACACGTGTTAACTAAACAGCAGAGAGGATGTTTCATGGTAACTCGAGCCATTTTATGCACGGGCAACTGGATGCATTTTCTGACGAAGCTCAAAAGCAAATGTTTGAATAGGTGAGTTGTTGCTACGAAAAAAATTAAAATCCAAGAAAACAGGATGACCTAGTGATAGTCCAACCATTAACAGTCAAAAACCAAGCGATAAAGGAATTAGCAGGCCAGGCCAGGAAACACAAGCATGTGCGTGCACATACAGCAGGCTCTACTGACGGCTTTACTCCAATGAACCAAAACAACACAAGCACAACTACCTTTCTAGTGCTACTTAGGAAGAAATGCGCTTGTATATATATAAAGCTACTAGAGACTTTTTAAACTCATGTTGATCTACTCCTGTGTGACTAATCCCCAGCTAGACTGCATCAAGAGGGTGTGGCATCAAAGGATGATCAATATCCTGTTCGCATCATTAGAACTTGTATTATGAACCCTTTTCAATCAAATACAAATATAAATTACGATTACATTTTTGGTCTGGGTTTAGAGAACTGGTCCGAACCGAATTCTGGAATGAATTTTCTTTCCATTAGCAAAAATCATGATAGTGATGGACCAATGCTAAACCCATATTCGCACAACTATCTCTTTACTATTCTTGGCTTGGAAATGCTGCTGCAGTTGTGCTATTTGTCTTACAAGCAGAGTTAATAGTATTCAAGCCAAAGTGAGGCTGGCAAGTTTCCGACTAATCGAAAAAGGATAAATGCAGAAAGCATCATCAAGGACATTGTTAGAATTTAATCTGATAGCGTCTTCCATCCCTAACGAAGGCTCTCGTTATGATATAGCTCTCTTTTAAAGTTGGAAACTTTCCAGATGTTATTCTGCATATACATAAGTGCTGAGAAAAACCTGGAATACGGCATCAGAGAGAGGACAAACTTTAGATGATGGAAAACTGGATGCCATGTGTGTTGAGGCGTTCAATCAGCGTGGTTTTTGCAAAAGCAGCTCCTGGAGTGTAGACTCCTCCCCTGGAAAAAGATGAAAGAAGAATTTTATTAAGACCAAAATTCAACTTTGAAACTTTATAAAAATATATGGGTAAGTGCTTGATTTAATTGACTGGCTTGATGCATTGGAAAGCTTTATTCTCAGAAAACTCCACTCACATGAAAACCCTCAGACTGACAATAATCTAAATGTGTGTCCCAGGAATCAAGTTAAGCACCTGTTGGGTACAACTCCAAATAAGAAACCATTTTTACAAAATGGGTTGATTTAATTTGGATTGATAACTCACTTCTTGGGCAAGGCGGAGGATTCGTTGAGGATTGTTAGAGCAGCTTGTACCATGGCGATGGGTGTGGCCACATATCCACACTCTAAATAATAACACAATTAAATAACCATTAGTCACATCAAAAAAAGGCATTGAACAGGTCAGACTGGGTGTGTTGACAGCCTTTGCAGGAGAGAGTTAACATTAACATGACTCATGTTCAACTGACTGTAAAGCTATTTCATATTTTGTCAATAGAGGCTTGATAAAAAATGTCATGCTACTAGAACATCTCTTAAAGCCAAATTATGGACAAAGTCTTGTATTATAGAAAGGTTGTGAATCTCCAGTTACCTGGTCCTTGAACCAGTGTTCGAATCTTGCCATCAGGTTTTCCATGGGTGGGGTCCTGTCCCTCTGTGTATCCCTCTCCATAGAAGGCAAACCGGAAGGATGAAGCTTCCATCTAATACGCATATTGACACACACATAACACATATCATAAAACAAAGCATCTTCTTCTCAATTTTACAATCTGAACCAATCTTTATTTCAACTGAGTGTATAAGTGTTGTACATTTACCTGCTTCCTGGTTGGCCCAGCCTGGGAGAAGAGTCCAAAGGAGAAGAACTCTGGGTGCTAAAAATCAACAGAGACACATTAGCACCAACATATTTCCAAGCAATACGTCTACTCTGAATTATTTGTTTCAGTAACGGGTAGAATATTCAGTCATAGACATTTGTGAAATGTAAATCATGTCATGTGTATTGTTTCTATGCATGTCATGATCATTTACCTTGATGAGCAGGTTGCGGCCAAAACTGAACTTGACTAGGAACCAGAACATCATGCCAGCAAACATCAACTTGATAATGCTGCCAATGCCTCCTATGCCTGCGTATGCTCCATACTGAACCTACAGTAGGGTTAACAACAACAGATTGTAACAGTATTAGCATTATAATAGCAGATACAGTAATCCAGTAATGGCATTAATGGTGGTACAGTCTTCTGAAAACAAGAGAATTAATGAACAATGATCATGACTCTCTGTCTTAAGTATTTAGTTTATTCCACTTAAAGACTTTCAGCATTTACACCAAGTTAGACCATCATTTGTTACACATATCTCATAAAAATGAATATTTTCACACTGCCATCATGAATATCAATCATAAATGGTTAAAAAAAAACAAATCAGACATACTAGGGCCTCCACAATGGTAAACTCAAATAAAGGAAGATGAAGGGGAAAGATGAAAAAAAGGGGTAAATAAAGGCAAAAAAAAAAAAAGAAAAAGACTGACCGGTGTGGCCTGATATTCCTCCACCAGGAAGCGCTGGCTTCTCTTGACAACAGAGGGATCAGAGCCCATGAAGGGCACTGTATACTGCTGGATCTCATTGCTGTAGAACAATGAACCCCTACAAATGAAAAGAAAACAAACATTTCAATGATTAACACAACTAACTGTCGGTCAAACTGGTTTTGTGGGATATAAAACTGAGACAAAAAAACCAAAAGCAAATGAATGAAATGTGTCAATGTCTTTGTTTCATTTTTCAATTATGGAATATACAATTTCAAAGATTTAACAGTAGTGGTTACTTGCTACCTACAATCATGATGTTCAGAAATGTGCCATTACCCAACAAATGAATGAATGTAAACATATACAACGTAATTTTTGTTGCTAAAATGCCTAGTGTCCTACATACCTGCGTTTAATCTTAGTACCAACAGTAGGCAGAGGTTTGTGATTAAACTTCCTCCTAAGACTCTGAAGCTTTTGGCCATCGGCAAAACCGTAGACGGCCGACTGCCATGTGCCATCATGGATACATCCACCCTGACAGGGGAAGACAGACACGCACATTCAAATGGAGAGAAAATGTGACAGAGAGCAGAAATAAAAAGGAGGAGAATGTGAACAAGGAGAGAGATATAACATATAGCATTTGAGATAAGGAGAGGAACAAGTAATACAACAGAAATCTTTAAAAAAGGGAGCGATCAAGGTGAAAGAGAATCAGGTGCAGGCACTACAGATGTCAACAAGTTGGTCTATTGCATGGACTTATGTGTAATATAGTTACATACCTCAGCCCCCGCGCTGACGGTCAGGAAGCTCTCCACTGCAGTTAGTGTACCTGCACACACACACACGCACACACACAATCATGTTTTCACCAAGGCTAAGATGAAGATATATTATTTATTTATAGTAACAGAAAGAGAGAATGAACCACTGCATGTCAGTATTATTTTTATTTTTTAATGCTTCTGTGTGTATGTCAATATGTGCGTACCCTTGAACTGGTTCCTGGTGTAAAGGACTCCCATGTCTGCAGGAATGGAGTCGAATCCACAGCTTCCTATGATGTACACACCTTTGTCAGCTGCCTGGTTGTTGTAGTTTAACTGCATGCCCTCCAGAAACTGCACACAGCCATACAAGAACAGACATATAGGTGTACAGTTGAACAATTAGACACATACTGTGCTTTCTCAGCACACTTGTAAAAAAATTAACGTTTATTGTGTGTAGTATTAAATTAAAATTCAGCTGGTCTACTCAAATTTTATAACTTTTTTTTTACTTTTTTTGTCTGATATGGAGATGGTGATTCAATAAAAAAAGAAGAAAGTCTAGTGTAACGGTTGCTTTCTTAGGAAACTTCTGTCATCTACAAGTTAGGCAGTCAGAGTGCTGACTACTTCAACGAAATCTGCTGTATTAAACAGACCGAGCATCTAACAGTGAGAGAAAACTGCTGTCATGCGCCCTAGTGAGAGATAATTAGGTCTAACAAGGTACAGCATGAAACTCAGCATGTCTTTCATTTAATCTGAACACAAACAACAGCAAAACTAAATGTTAGGATATCTGTACTGCAACATCAATGCACTGACCGGTGACAACAAACAGGTGTAGACAGCTTTGGGCACTTTGGCCACATGTAGTGATGACACGAAAGGAGGACAATGTCAAAGCAGCTCCTTTTATTAAATGCATAAAGAAAGGTTGTAGTGGTAGTCATAACCAAAACAAAAAGGACAGATAGACAAGTACAGTAAAGAAATACTACAGTATACACATACCTGAGGCTCTCCACAGATGTCAATATGGTGGGCTCCATTCTCCACACAGGCTTTGACCACTGGCTCACCATAGAACCTGTACTATACACGCAAAGAGATACACACTAATTAAATCAGAGAATCACATATTAGCTTTCTACACAGAAACACTGCAAAGTATTTCATGGTGCACACTGCAGCAGGGTCGAGTTACAACACACAAGGTACACTCTTTCTTATTAACACTCATTGTTCCTGTTTTCCATATAATATTATGCAAGACGTGTCGCTGACAAAATGGTATGTGGTCTACCCTGCCCTGATAATACCAGGTTTATTATATTTATGCTCATACAGTAAAATACAAGTGGCCTTGTATTTCAAGATTAAACAAACAAAACTAACTGGTTGGTCTCCTTTGGCTTCAACTCTGTGCTGCCTTAGTTTTAAGATGGCACAATTCTGCTGAATTCAACAGTGGTGGTTACTGTAGTGGAAGAATTTAGTTTGAAACAAGAGCCTAAATGATGCACAGGATGCAAAGCAGTGCTGCTGGAAACCTACTCTCTATTCTGACTTGAGCACAATATCACTCATTGTGTGCTGTAAGTCAGCAGCCTTCATTGTATAAATGAAGGTTGCTCTGTGTGCTTGTGTGAGACAGAGAATAAGAAAGACAGGAAGAGAGAGAGAAAGGCTAGTTTAGCTACACTGATGCCAACATACCAATGTTTTGAGACAATCTGAGGGAAAATTCAGTTTGTGTCATGAGACTAAACAGCGTTCAGTGTGTCAATGGAAAAATAATACAGGCACAAATTTTTCTGTGGAACTGTGTACTTACAGGCCCCACACAGTTGAGAACAATTACTGCCTGTTTGCACATGGCTGCTAAGGAGTCTGGTTCCTCTACATCTGCCACGATGATATCCACCTCTGTCCTCAGCTCTGGTTTACCTGCAAACACACACAGTATTAGAGTAGGAGCTTTAGTATATTTTCATCCAAATGTTTGCCATTCAACTCTGAGACATCAGCTTTTATAGTCACGTATAAAATTGTTCACAATTCCATGTCTGATGACGGCATTAGTTTCACTGTCTATTAGTTTAACTGAGCAGGATTACCATTTTTATGCCACTAGTACTCAACCAATGATGCAAAGCTACTAACTTTCAAGAAATTATTTTGCTGTCATCAACATAAGAAAATGACACATGAAAGTCAATGTATAATTAAGAGAATAGACAACAGTTATCATCAAATGTGCAAATTAAATTATTAAGTAAGTAATATTAAGTCATGATTATTGATTAAACTGAACTACTACTGCTGCTAAATGAAAAGACAAAGATGGAGCAGGTTGAGTAGTTTTATCAGTTTGAAAGAGGCATCAGACATGGCTGTAGGAAGCAGCAGTCATAATAATTTAACCCTACAACATAAAATGATTTCATGTACCTTACACAATATATATATCTGCAGGTGAGTGGAAAAAAGAGGAATAAACAGAGTCACTGTCATGGAGCAATAAAGTCTGTGGGTTAGACAAACAGGCTCTCAATATAATACATAGTTGAATCAGAAATAGAACATGTATAAATAAAAGACATGCTATAAGAATTCAGATACTGTGTGTGTTAGATGTAATGTCTTGGATAAGGTCTTTAAAAAAAACAATGTAAGCTGTTCTTAAATAAGCCACTAAAGCTGTTTGGGACCTCTGGGAGAAAAGACAAATGTCTGTTTAAAAGACAAGTTGCTGTTTTTAGTGTTTACTGAATGACTGGAGTATCTGACATGTCAGGCTGTGTGCCGTTAAAACGAGATTGAACAGTGAGCGGGTATGTTCCATCAGCTGTTGTACACTCCCTGAAGAGAAAGCCAAACGGGAAGGGACAACTAAATAACCATCTAATCCTCTGGAAACTCACATTACTGTCATGACAGAAATGCTCCCTGATCCTAATCTTGTGATGGACTTAATTTTCCATGTTTAGAGTGTTGCATAGATACAAATCATCAACCTGGAAAGTTACTGGCATCGTAGAAATATTTTGTAAATATTTTTTAACACACTCCACATGATGATTGCATTCAGGTGGATTACATCAAGACCTGATCCATTTGCTTACAGTTTCAAGAGCTCTTTGCTACTTTACTTTTTTTTTTTAATATCATGATTTCTTTTGACTGCTGGTTAGAGTAGGAAAGCAAACTTAGACATACATGTGACTACTTTTTTTAATATATATATTTGAATAATGGTAACGCCCACCTGCACACGTACTGCGCAGAAATTTTACTCTTGGATCCTGAGAATTGTTTTCCAATAGTCTTGCACCTAAACATGATGATGTTCTCTCCTAATTACTGTCCTTCTACGTACAGTAATAATTGCCAGTAAAAGATAATAATTTCAATGGTTAACTTGTTGCTGACTCACGTGTACTTTGGAGTTCTGTAGATGAGTTCAAAGTCGTGTCAAAAATCGACACAATCAGACAGTCTAATTAAGTAGATAAGTCATTTTGACTGGCAGTAATCCAAGAGTAAAAGAAATTCAGAATATATTTTTTGTTAAACCAGATTACAATATACTTCAATACAGTTACAAATTAATGTAAAACGTTCACTATCAAAAAGCTCTATTCGTTGTGCAGTAACATATATATATTTTTAATTAACAGTCTGCTATAGTTACAACATGCACAAGATAACAAGATACACACTGAGGACTCCAGCGGCCTGCTCCAGGACTTTATCCAGCTTCTGCCTGCTCCTGCCGGCCACGGCCCACTTCAGATTCCCCTTCGGACCCTCGGAAACAGTCCGGGCCACCTCCTCCACCACGAACTGTCCTGTAAACCCGGAGGCTCCGAAAACGACCAGATGGTATGGTCTGCTAGAGGATGTTTCTACGCACGCCATGGTGATAACAGACAGTCTGCAGGAGCTCGATGCGACACCGTCAGTTCAGGCTGAATGACAGGAGAGATAAGCGCGTGCGGGTTTAACACTCTGTCTACTTCCGTAGCAACGTTGTGCTAATATGAAAATTCAATAATCTTTAGCTACCGAAACACTGACACGTAAAAAATAAACCTACTGCACTCTGTATTTATTTTATGAGCAATTTATATCTTTATAGTAATGTATTACTTACGCCTATTTCCTGTTATTTTATTTAAGTATTAACAGTAGCATGATTCTAAAGAATAAAAAATAAACAAATAAATAATGTTTTCCTTAAAATAAAATACATAAAATGTTGAATGAAAAAAACATGAAAACATGTTTGTTAATAAAAAGCATTTAAAAACACTATTTCCTCATGTTTTCTGATTGGTCGCAGTTGTCGCCGATTAATGACGACTTTCACGTTGCGCCTGCAGCACCACGAGAGAGTTGTGAAAACACTTATACGGAGGGTCAGGATATAGGGGGCTCAATGTCATACAGCTTTACCAGCGGAGACACATCCAGGAGACCGGTTTAAGTCATTGCCATTGTTAGATCTGGATATTTTGGATAGGCTGCATTAAGGTATGTCTGTTTATTCCCCGAAACTTCATGAAATGCATTTTAGCCGTGAATAACGTTAGCGTGCGGCTAGCCAGCCGGCTAACATTGTAGTATCCTCGCAGAATCTTATGTGTGTATAAAATAATCTGAGAGACAATGTCAGGTTATTTATTGGCTCTTTGGCGAGTAAATGTGCAAAGTATGTGAATGTAACGTACGGGTGAGGGACATTGAATAATTATTCAGTGAGGCTAATAAAAAAACAAACGTTAAGTTAGTTAGTTAGTTAACCTCCCCTCGTGTAAACGGAACAGATTGTAATCTAGTGGTATTATTATATAGTGTAGTTTGAGCCACTTGGTTGACTTTAGTTTATCTGTTGTTTTGACACGTTTCTATTTCATTACATTTCACTGCGCATCCATCTCAAATTAAAGAGCCGCTCACAAATCCACACAGTCAAAAGAATAGTTTGACTTGTAAAGTAATACAGCCAAAGTATACAAAGAATATTAGTGCTTTTATAAGTCAGGAAATGTCACATGGATGATTGTTACATGAAATTGTTTTTCCTCATAACATTCCTTGTCCCTTTTTTTGTCCCTTTACCTCTAGGCAGTGACCTCTTCAGGAGGTCCATCAATCTCCCTCCTCTGTCTTTTGTTAGACATCTACTGGTCCACCATGTCCACCCAGATGTGTAGAGCGGTGGAACTGATAATGCGCTCTGCTTGCTGTCATACCATCAGGAGTAGATCTTTTTTGCGTAAGGCAGTATTGGTTCCTGCAGGTCCCTCTGGCCTCAGTGTTGCTGGGGCCCCCGTCCTTCACAGAAGGCCCTACAGCCTGGAATCTCTCTCCTCAGGCCCTGGTCGGCCCACACTTGGTACAAGCTCCCAGCTTCCCCGTGCAGAGAGGACATCCCCCTCCTCTGCACTCACACACAGGAACCTGTCTGCTGTGGCTGTACAGGTCAGAAGTTATCTTTTACTAAGCTCAATTCAAGACAATAATCTTTTACTGCATCTTGGTGTATGTGTGGTTCTATTGAAAAAGATAGATATGGTCTATAATCCCCCATCTCTTCACCTATTTACAAGTAGGTTGTTTTAGTTGTAGTGACAAAGAGCAAGCAAAATATCTCATTCCTTTCCCCAACACTGTCCACTGGCTCCTCTTAGGGATCACCAAGCGTCTGACAGGCTTGTTTGGAGATGTAAAACCTCCAGTATGTCTTGAGCCTGCCCCTTAGAATAAAGGATTGTCACTGGTTCTCGATGTATTGTGAGTATTTTTTTTAATTTTTTGATTGTACGTGCATATGTTTTTCTGCAGGGCCAATGTCGTCCTCTGTCCCTTTATGATTTCCTGGACCTTGGGGAGGTAGAGGAGAATGTACGTCGTGCTCAGGCCTGTAAAAAGAACAGATACTTCATAGTGGACCCAGAGCTGGCTAAGCTGGTAACAGAGCACCTGGGACCTGACCTACAGGATGCTAAAACTGTTATCTTTGACTGTAACCCAGGTATGTGTTTTTACAACGTAAGAGTGGAAAAACAGAAATAGATTTCTTCTGTAAGTGTCTAATGTTCATTGGTATAGACATTGACCAATTTATTTGTAATGGGAGTCACTAGTATATGTGTGGTTACATTTTATAAGTTTGTGCAGGATATGTTATTCTTGTCAGTGAAAGACCCATCTTTTGCTACAAATGGAAACAATTACTTGACAGGCTGTTTGTCTTCCTTAGGTCCTGGGGTGTTGACTAGGACACTGCTTAATGCTGGAGCTCAGAGAGTTGTGTCTCTTGAGGGTGATAGGTCATTTGTACATGAATTACAGGTAACACAAACATCTTTAAGCATCAAACAGCTTTTTGTATCATTGCCCTGAGTTTAATCAATCCCTGGTTCTGTAGCAGTTAGATAAATTAATTGTTTTAATCTTGTAGGAGTTGGAAAGTCGCCTTGACGGTCAGCTGCAAGTGGTTCACTGTGACTACTTTAAACTGGACCCCATTGGGAATGGAAACCTCAAACCCCCTGTAATGTTTACTGACAAACTCTTCACTGATCTTGGAATATCAGAAGCTAACTGGACTGATGGTGAGAACACAAACGACAGCAAACCTAAAAGTGTTGTGTTATTTTTTTTACACACACACATTCAAAAACAAAAGTGCTTTTGTTCCTTTAGTTAAACCTCTCTATCTGCAAACAAATTCCACCTCCTTAGTAAGAATTATTCTAATCCCTCCACAAAACCTTAAACATACTGTATATACCTAAAACATTTGATTGGAGTGACTCAGTTTTTAAGAATTGAGATCAAAGTTTTAGAATCAAATAATATATTTTTTTAAATAATTAAAATCACATCAGAGTAATGACTTAGTATTTAGCTTCTACACAATTAAACACGGAGGTCTTAATTGAATTGCATTGCATAGTAGGATCCCTCTTAAGTGTGTGTGTGTTTTTGTGACGTATGTGTCTTTGTAGATGTCCCAGTAAAGGTGGTCGGCATCCTGCCCCAGCGTAACGAACGAAGCATCCTGCTGAAGTTGGTCTACGCTTTGTTTGAACGGCTGTCTGTCTACAGATATGGAAGAATTGAGCTCAACTTCTTCATGAGCGAGAAGGAATATCTGGTAAAAGAACATGAACATTTTATGCTTTATGTGTAGACGTCAAGAAGTACCATTCGATCAGAGTATGACCTGGAATGTGTTTATCTGCACCCGTTTGGGGCAGCTCTGAGGTATACGCTTAATTAGAGCTACAGCAGCCAGTCAGCTAACTATAACCACCAGCTTGGTGATCTATCCATATCCATATAGCAATACCATCAGTTGCTGCTGGGCGACAATAGTGTCTGGTATCTCTGTGTGTTTGTTTGGTCTTTGTAAAAATATTAAACACAATTATTTCTCCATCAGAAACTGGTGTCACGTCCAGGTGAAATGATGCAATACAGAGCCTTTGGCGTCCTCTGGCAGATGGCCTGTGATATTGAACTACTGCACAAGGTACAAAATGAGGGAAGGTGGCAGAAACATTGTTGTGATTATGCAAAAGTATTAAAGGAAGTGAGGTATTTTAAGCAGTCATTTAAAATATTTTTCAATGTTGGCTGTAAAGTAAAAAAAAAAAAGGCACGCCACAGTGCTTAATTGTGTGGTACTTGACTTTGTAGGAGCCTTGGGAGTCGTTTGTGACGTCTGCAAGACGGAGTTCACCTTCTGCTAAAGGCATGGTAAGGAAGAGAGCAGACTCAGTGATAGCATTGTAAACTTGTATTTAATACAATGTGACATTCACCCCCATTCTTGGTCTATTTTCCCATTAACTTCTCCCCTCAGCTTCCTAATGACCACTTGTGCCTAGTGCGTCTACGTCCACGGGCTGATCTGTTCTCTGCAGGCCTCACACCCTCCAATGCATCCACTCTGCTGATGATGGTCAAACAGTGTCTAGCAAAAAGGAAGGTCAAGCTTATTGACAGGCTGAAGTAAGCAATGCACACACAGATGTTGAGAAATGCTGCACAGACACTCTAACAACCCAATTATTATACATGTTACATGATGCATCAAAGATCTTGTGCATTTCTTTCGCTTTTCTTACTCGGCCTCATTTGTGTTTTTTCTGTAGTCTCTGGTCACCAGATAGCGGGAGTAAATTGTTATCTGAGATGGACATACCGGAGGACACCCCAACAGGCCATGTATATCCAGAGGAGTATCTTCGGCTGTTCCAGCTAATGGAAAAGAGCCAGGAGTTCACACAGAGCTGGCTTTATGAAGAGATCCTGGAGAACACACAGAGAGAGGGATGGAGCTAAAGTGTATATACACATTAGGTCATGTGCATAGATGTATTGAAATCGAAGACAAAACAAGTACGTACAAACACATGTATAGTATAATATAATGACAGTGTAATACAGTGTCTGCTTTTATGAAACAGAGATACAAGAGATTCAAAGAATGCATATAGAGATATCCATGAAAACACAAAATATTGTAAAAAGAAACATGTTCATGAAATGTACAGAGCAGAATAACCTGACTGCATAAATACTTGTTACCTGACATCATACACTTCTGTGGGGAATGACTGGATGATGGAAATGCTTGTGTTGTTACTGTACTTTAAGGAAATGGAGGAAGATCTTGAGATGCTACTCTGTGATGTCCTGGACTGGAATTTCCAGGAGTTGAATGAAATATTTCCTTTTTGGGCCTTCACTTGAGATTTGTTAAAACACTTTTCTTATGATTCTTATTCACTGCTAGTGAAAGGAAAGTTGAATTGTAAAATGAAAGGATTTAAAATTGTCATAATAATGTCAAAATAATTTAAACAATATTTTAGAAAATGCCTAAGGGGACTTAAAAAAGCCTTGGTCACGTAGATAATTCAGGAGTGCACATATACTGTACTCATAAATGATTGATAAAACTGCAGTTTTGCTAAGACTGTACTGTGACAACAGTTATGGCAAATTCAACAGAACACAGCTCTGCTGTAATATTGCTTAATTTTCTAAACAAGCAAGAATTGTGCTGTACAGGTTATTGCATATGAAAATGAATTTACAACAGTTTGATGATGCACTGTCACTAAATACCTATATGTCTTGTAAAGTATTGTGAGTTTTCATTATGAGTGAATGACCTCGTCTAAAAAAATGTCTTGTTTATTGAGTGTGTGTTGCATGTCTAATATAATTTTTAAACAAATGTGAATTTTGATACGTGGAGTTTGGGTGTTTTGGCCCAACAAAATCTGTTCTTTTTCTTCTCTGGTTGCAAATAGTGATTGATTATGGTTGCATTGTGGCACTAAAAGGACTGTAACTTCATATTAGCTTCAGATAACCTTGAACACATTTTTGTAGAAAAAGGCTTGTGGATTTGGTCTCCCGTCATTTACATTAAGTACGCTATGAAGAGAGTTTCTAATGGTCAGTATAGACAGGAGCAATGAAGAAAGAAAGAAAAGACCGTGTCAATGTGTATTTGGGCATCTGTACTTTTTTAAAGACGGATTTATTAAAAATGCGAACTTGTCCTTTAAGAACTGTAACGCGCAGGGAGAAAATCCCCGCACTGATAGCATAGAGACAGAAGATGGCGACACAGCGCCCCTGTCCGGCAGCACAGGCCCGATGACGGCGCTGACAACGACCCCTGGCTGTGTGTCAGTAGCACCTACCGGCAGTACAACAACATCCCCAGCAAGGTGTCTCATGCCCAAGCTTTCACCATTCAGCCAGCCTTTTCAGCTGTAAGTACTGTTTGACTCTCATATCGCAGGAGTGGTAAATGTCTAATTAACCGAAAGCTAGCGCGCTTATGTAAAGCAAATGACGACTGACGATATATTGTAAAGGTTTTCGCTGCGGTTTGGTGGTCACATGTGTTTACTATAACGTTATTCAGCAAGCTAACTTTAGCTAGCAGCAACATACAGTAGCGTTGTAATGTATTGCCGTATCGTTAGGTATTGCTATGTAAGCGATGTTAGTCTAAAACTGACGGATGTACGTTAATTATTAAGCTAGCTCGACTCGTTTTCGAGCAGTTTTATAAAACTGAAAAGACTGTCGAGAAGCACAACGTTGACGTTAAAACAACACTGCTTGAACAGTAAGTCACTTTAATAAGAAGCTATTTACAGTTAACAGTTAGCTAACGTTAACGGTGGCTTTTAGCAAACCTGGATAGGTTAATCAGCTACTAAACGGTTATCTTTACGTTATCTAGTCTGTCAGTTAATTACAAAATCAGTCTCTTGTCACCGGGTGTGTTTTGTGCCGCTGCCTGTCACCTGCTTACGTCTAAACCACTGTGTTTTAGACGTAAGGTTAAAAACTTGGATAACTAAATATAATGTTACTTCGGGTATATGGACATATACGGTAATTCAAGTCAAACATTTCCTTTCAATCTGCAGACAAGCTGCAGATTTACTGGCCAAACGTTAAATTGATGACTCGCCAAGAATACAGATGCCCCACCTCTTTGAATGGCAATTACTGCATCTCTTTTGCCCCTCCTGACTTACTAAAATTTTAAAGAAAGACTAATTTAAAAAGCTACTATATGTAAACCAAACCTGGCATGTTTTCTTTCTCCCAATATGTCTGACTGCATACATTTATTTTTAGTTTATGTTTCTGTATGTATCTCTGCTCCTGTCTGTCCAAAGTCTTTTTAATGGCCTCTCTCACAGGACAGTGTCAGTCTCTTCCACCTTTGTGTTTGTCCTTTTGGCTGAATGTCCCTTCTTCTGTCTTTCATTATTTATGGTTCCCTGTGGAGTAGGGCACAGACATAAAGAGGAGAGGATGGATGGTTGTATGGACATATGTGCTCAGTGGGAGAGGGACAGTGAAGGATACTGTTGATTAAAACACCTTCAATGTATAAGAAAGAGGTATGGCAGGTATGACAGCTGCTGTGTGTGTAATGTAGAGGTCATTATTGCATAAGCCTTAATTTCACAGTTGTTTGTCATGCTCAGGGATTGTTTTATGTTCCATTGGGACATTCAGACTGGGACTAAGTAGACTCCAAAACAGTCTTATTATTCCATAGTGGGTACCATTTTTATCCCACAGCTTGTTCCTCTGAGATACACTTTCATTAGCCTGTATGTTTGTTGACATAGTTTAGGACCATCCTTATTGCAGGCAGAGATAGGGGTTAAGATTACTGCAGTCATTTGTGTTTAATTATGTATTATGTATGTTAAAAAGTGTGTATGTGCCTTGTGTGTATGCTGAACTAGCACTTTTAACTGCAGTCTGGAATAATCCACATGATATTTCTATGATAAAGTTGTACAGTATCAGTCCTTTATAACTGTTGTGTTAAAGACTTGAATGTAGACTGCATGGGTTTACATTGGATAGTACAGGTAATGTCCAGAGATTTGGTACAAGTGTTTGAGAGAAAGTTTTGCCATTACTTGTTTCTGCAGGTTTTGGCAGCTGTCTCATTTGCAATAAATAATTCCTGCATTAAATTCTCTCTTTGTTCATCTTAAAATATTTGTCTTTGTTGACAATGTGGCTGAGAGGTGTTGCTTTAACTCTATGTTCATAATTTAGGCCATAATTTGTAGTGTTGTTGTTTCAGATTGCATTTGGTCATGGTTTATGATATCGCCCCCTCATGTATGTACTGTACATGTGTATATTAATTTACTGTACCTTTGGCCCTTGTCTCCCACGGGTATTTTACTTTTTGACTCTAGATTCACATTGAAAATTGTTACTGTTACTGTTCTTCCTGTGTCTTAAAACCTTCCTCAATCATTTTTCCCTTTTAATTAAAATTACTGTAAAGTAATTTGTTCCAAATGTGTCTTAAATCTCAGTTGCTGCTTAGATACGATGTAAACTCTGATTCCACATATTGAATCCTCTTAAGCCACATTGTTCAGTGTCAGGCCGGTTTCTTGAAGGTTTTGGACTTGTACAGGGTTTTCATTTGTTCTGTTGTTTTTCTCTTTTATTGGTTGTTAGGTTGGTGTTTTAAGAGTTATAAAGTGTGTTCTCTATAATATCCCTGTAATTTCTACTCACCATGTACATCATTTCATTTATTTGTTTACAGCCAATGTAACAGCACAGTGCACGATGATGATTGGACGGTTACACTGTGCATTTTGTAAAATCTCTCTAGGTAGGCCCGAGGTATTGTTTAGCAATGCAGGAATGGTGCTAAACCTGTTTTGTGTCTCTCTCTTTCTCGTTTTCACTGAAATCCTTGAGTGGAGTCTGACTATATAAGTCTCATTCTTTCTCTCATATCTCTCTATCTTGATATCTATATTCTGTCTCAGGCTTGAAGAAGGGCTTGTCTAATAGGCAGCACTGACCTTTAGGCAAGAAGGTCAAGCATTGTGAGTGGAGCCCAATGGATCATGGTGGTGAGTGTTTAAATATAGCCTAAACTCAACACATTTAAGTACAACAACTTCAAGACCACAAGTGTCTCAAGTTGCAGCTGACAATCTGACCTCTAATTAAGTTAACTCAGTGATAACAATATAGTAACATCAATTGTTTAAGTTTCCTACTGTATCAGTGTTCTTTTAACTGATTCTTTAAATACTTTTTGTGTCCAGGTGAATCAGAGAGGGAGGGCAGAGAAATGTCACAAGTTCTGGTGTGTCAGGATGACCTCTGTGATAACCTACGCAGTCCTGAAGCTCTCAAAGCCCAAATTCCAAACATCAATGAGACAAACATGCTCACACAGACTCAGACTCGCTCTCCACAAAATGAGGATGGAGGAGGATGTAGGCTCATCCAAGGTACAGACAGAGAGGAGGATGAGGAAGAAGACATTGATGAGGTGATGGAGGAAGAGGAGGATGAATCTGAGGGATCGAGTTGTCTAATTCACTGCCAGTCTCCAGACACTCCTATGACTGATTCCTCCTATTCAGAAACTGGTATGGGATGCACACATCCACACATTCAAGGAGAGAATATATATATATATATATATATATATTCATTCTTATTTGTCTGTCTGTTTGCTGTTTGACGTCTTTCTTTCCCTCTGTAGGCAGTCTGTTGGAGACTCCATATCCTTTCAGTCCTGCAACCAGTCCAGAGCCTGCATCCCCTGTCAGTCCAGTGGTCAATCCAGAAACTACATATCCCATCAGTCCAGTGGAACTGAGCCAGAGTGATGCTGAAGTAGACTTGAATAATTCCAACACTGGATCAGTTGCCTCCACCACAGGGTCCATTCCCTGCACATTAGGAACCACCTTCACCACAGGGCCTATACATTCTACTACACTAACTATAACTTCTGACACAAGGCCCACCAGCCCAGATGGGCCTGCATGTATCACAGAAGCTACAGCCAGAATAGCAAAAAATACTAACCTTACCTCATCTACAGAGCCTGTCTTCAATTATGGGTCCACATGCACTACAGGAACCAACAGTTCATATGCAGAAACTCACCTCACCTCAACTGCAGAGACATTTACAGTAACTGCTTGTACCACAAGGCTCAACACATCCATTGCTTCTTCTCCTATGAGTACAGCAACAGAACCCATTACAACTACAACTACAACTACAACTACCGGCACAGAATCCACTTCCACCACAACCTCAAATTGGGATCACATTACCTCCACTCCAGTACCCACTTGTTTTTCAGACTCCACCTGTGCCACAGGGCCTATCCCAAGCTCTGCTCTACTGGCTTTTCTGGACCAGTTGGCACAAAGAGGAGATGACACTCACCTTCCACAATACCTTCATCAGGTAACCTGTCTGTCATGTTTCTGGCAACTCTCAGCTAAGATATGCTGGAAATCACCACCAATTCTCTCTCTCTCATTCATGTAATTGTCATTCTTCTCTTGGTTATGTTTTTTTCTTGCTCACTTTCTGTCATGTCACTCTCATAAAACTCTTGCTCTAAAATAAGTTTTTACACATCTGTTATCCACTCAAAGTCATAATTAGAGTACCCAAAGGCATGTGTGTCTTCAGTATCAAAACACATAAACTCAAACAGACATGCACTCAATGACACACCTAAGCCACGTGTACACTGCTATTCTCTCCTTCTTTTTCTCTCACACACAGACCTGCATGACAGAGCATGTATGTTATGGGGCGGGTAAATATTTTTGGCAGTTTGACTTAAAAATAACTAGGGGATACCTGTGTGTGAGTGAGAGTATGACGGGTGATTTCTAACATGACACATGGATGTGAACACATACATGCGTCTGTACCTTTTTTTCTCTTTATTTGCATTATTGCCAGTCTTTGTAGAAAATGTTTCATTGCATTGAATCAAAACATTCAAACAACAAGGAAAAAGTAAACATTGCTATCTACAAGAAGAACAATAACTTATTGTTATTAACCCAAAGCTTTGTTCCTGTATAATAATACCACATGATCCATCTTTGCAGATGTGTGTCTAACGGTGTAAATCTCCTTTTATAGAAAGCTCCTGTAATTTGTTCAGACTGAACAAGGTTAACAGATTAATGGATTGTTTTCATTTGATGGTCTGCATTTATCTGACCACTGTTACTAAATGAACTTGGTACAGCTGTGGTGACCTGTGAAGATATTAACTCATCAGAACTGTTTAATGAAGTCTTTCTACTTTCTGCAATCAGTAAGCTGTAAAGGAAAGTTTAGTTTTGACATGAGTGCGTCTCTGGCAACAGCTTTCCACTTGAGTCAAATAATGCCTAACCCTCAGGCAGCTTTTCTAAAGTCTAAACTTAACCAACCGAAGCAATTATTTAAAGGTTACTTTAAATACTACTTAAAGGTATTTAAAGGTTAGTATTCTAATAATCTCTTTGCTGTTTGCATTTCATACCTACTTCTGGGTTCTGTCTACTCAACAAGACCATATTATGATCGTATTTATGCATGTTGCTGTTGTGTGGACTGTGGACTTACATGACATAGTTTACTGAAAAGTAATAAAGCATGAAAGGTCATGTAGATAGCTGAAATAAAGCACAAGCATGTTTCTGCTTGTATTGGCCTTTTTTATTCACACTGTAGTCCGTTAATGGTGACAATAGTGAATGTGTTATACTCACCCAGTGGTCAATATTACAATAATAATGCCAGATTAAAAATGTGATTGAATGTTTACAATTTTAGTGTCTTTTAGTGTCTAAAAATTCAAGCCATATGAATGGTTTTACAAAAATAACGGGGGAGAGGGAATCGTGTCATGAATGACTGGAAGTTTTGTTGCCAACACAATTAACATAAATATGAATTGTTGGAGAAAGCCAGCGAGGGCCAAAGAATGAACAAGTGGTTCAAAGTGTAGAGAGGCTTGAGGACTGCACTGGATAGAAAAAGGCAGAACTACACATAATAATTTCCACATTGGAGTGTTTTCAGGTTGAAAAAAAATTCCAAAAAGATACACATTTCGATAAATCCATCTTATTTATTAAATTAAGCTTTAATGTATTTGATGGGTAACAAAGTACCAAACATGTACCAAATAACAAACATTCATGTTATGAAAGATGGGGAACATTACACATTTATTGCCCATCTCACAATGTTGGGTTAAAAAAACTTTAAATTGGATTGTCCTTTTAGTAAACACATGTGCCTTATTTGTGGTGTAGCTGGGGTGCAAATATAGTCAAAAAAACAAATGAAAACACTTTTTTCCAATTCAATGCCCGAGTCATGCTAGTACAGCTACCTATGAGGGGTCATTCACTCGTCACCGCCCCTTACTTCATTAGATATGCAAGAGCCTTTTGTGCCCGCCTTTCCTCCTCCGCTTTCTCTCTCTTTCTTTCTCTCTCTGCCTCTCTCTTTCTCTCACACACACACATACACACTTCTCTTGTTCTGTGATCAGCTGAGCAACATGAAAACGACACTTGCTGAAGAGAGGTAGAGTGTCTACCATGGTATCTAATTTTTCTGTCTTGCTTCTCACTCTCATTTTCACTCTCTCCTATAAATGCTGTTGACTGTGTAACTGTTAACCAAGAGATTGTGTGTGTTTTTCTGTCATTGTTAATGATTATAGGTAGGATAGATATCGCAGCAGTAGCAGTGAAATTATTCTGTTTGCCGATATTCTATATTGGCACACCTTTACCTATTTTGTTGTACATACTGTTTCAAAAGCTCTGTTTGTGGGGACTAGTTTCAGTCAGGCTTTAAACCCCTGATCAGATGATGAAGCATGCTTTTTATTATTAAATGTTATAATCTCCCTGTCTCTTTGCAGATTGCCGAGGCCTTTGTCCATCATGAAGATTGTATCCTTTCTATGGCTGTCTTTCTACTATTCTTTGTTTTATATTCGATACTATTTCAAGCACTACACATAGAACCTGCTAAATGACTTGTTGTAGAAAAGTTACAGTGCATTACTTGACATCTCACTGACACCACAGACAGAGTAATTAAGCAGAGTGCAAGAGTAGAAAATGACTCAGGAAAATAGAAAGAACCAAGGAAGAGACAGAATAGTTAAGGAGAGAACGAGAGAAAAGGTGAAGCCGAGATATGAGAGGAAAACATCTGTAGTCACTGAGCTGGCTCACTCAGAATGAGTGAGGTTCACAGGGTCGAGAGGAAGGGCACACACACACAGAAGTAAGAGCTTAAGACTCATGAAAAGAAGAAAACCTACAGTATGTTGCCAAAACAATATACATATCCAATCCAAAGATTGCAGCATTTACAGGTAGTTCACAAGTGAAGAGTAAAATAATAAATGGCAATAAAGCAATTCACTAAATTGATTTATTGGATGTGGTTTGCTCTTAATTCTTTTTTGTAAAGAATCATTCTATTCTCTACAAAAAAAAGGATTGTGTGCAGCACAATGAAATAGTTTTTAGGACTGGTAGAATCTTTTAGGGAACTTTTTAGAAAGTTGTTCTATAGTTTTATAGTCAGGCTGATTTGTTGATCAATTCATTAGTTGATGAACAGCTTTGGGAAACAGTGATCAACATTTTTCACTGTCTTCGTTTATTTTATAGACCAATTAAGAAATCAAGAAAATAATAGTCTGGTTAAGTGATAATTAAAATAATCAGTTGTTGCAACCCTTTTGTATCCTGAAATTGAATGATGCTAACAAACTGAACTTTTTATCTTTTAGCAAATCAAAAGTTTTTTTTTATGTCATCATGAGTACCTGGGGTTCATTATGTAGACCCCAATCTTAACCAAAGAACCCTTTGTTTTTAAATAGAAATGCTGATTGTTACAGTAGAGTCCATACAGACCCAAATATATTAAAGACACTCAGAAAGAGAAACTCTTATATAAATATAGTGGAGAGTGAGCATCAAAAAGAAGTGGAAATTTGGACAGATGTCTAATGAGATGAAAGAGACACAGTGGGAGAGTCAAAGAGAAGAGTAAGCTAGCCTTGCTATGTCTTGCATATATAGAAGGTTAGTTAGAGAGAGAGAGAAAGCATTGAGCCATATCAAAGAAGGATTGTGTTTTAGCTGCCCATATCCATAAACATGAGACACTGCATCCTGGAGCGCTTTCTCCCTCTATCTCTCCTGGCCTCTCTCTATTTCCTCTTATCTCTGTCTCACTTTGTCCTCACATTTATTCAGTTTTTAATCCTCTAAAGCAAACCACTCTCTGTAGAGCCATGTATGTATTTTGTGTACGTGTGTCTGTTTGTATATGTAGATGTTACTTAACCTGTGGTGTTCAGACCAGCGGGCATTATGGTGCATCCAATTAGAGAGAATCTATCACCAGAGAGTACTGGACAACCTGAATGCACTACAGGAACAGTGGGGTAACATGCGCACACACATCCACCCACAACAAAAAAAGCATTTTAACTGAATATGTATTTTAACCAGAAGGGTTTTAACTCTGGTTTGGATTTTGGGCTTCACATGAGACTTCATTGCTTTTTGACACGTTCCTGAGTCAATGTCTTAGAGACCTTTCTGCTGCAGTAAATACTCACTTAAACAATATTGAGAGGCTGACTAATGCTTTGTTTGCGTCACTCTTTTCATGGGATTTTTTGGCAATAAGAAAAATATGTTGTTTAGGATTAGGGACTTGGATTGCATTTAAATGCGCATTGGTTATACGGCTCAGCTCTCAAAGGCTTCTTCAGTTTTAACCATGTTTTTAACTGTATGTCTGTCCCTCTGCTTCTGTTAGAGAGTCAGTGTAGAAGAACCACCTACAATCTGGCAACCCAACATCTGGACACTCTTAGATACATCTGCCAGACACACAGTCGGTCAGTCTGCATCTGTCTCTGTCTGTGTACTCTTTACAACCTAATCCATTCATTATCTGGAAAGTAGAAAAAAAAGCATGTTTTTTTGTCACAAGAGTTCTCTCAAAACCAAAAGTAGGAGACAAACATTATTTTTAATATGTACTTGAATTGTTATACTGTTATATTATTTGTTTTCCATCACATGCCGATAGATGTAACATAAAATGTTGTCACTGTGAATTCTGCAGCAGTCACTCCACTAAGTGACTTGTGGTTAATTGTAAAATATGAATAAGAGTGTTGTGTTGGATTTGTAGAAATATATGTTTTAACCTAAAACCTGCATACTATTATTATGTTATATTTTGTTTAGAAAGCATGAATGTTGTATGGTGAGGTGTGTGCTTATGCGAGTGGAACAAATTAGTGAAGTGAAGACCACTTTGGGATTTTTTAATATTTAATAGGAAGTCGTCTCTGTAGCAGTACCTACCAGACACACACCCTATGGCATCATACACACCTGCACATACTACATGCTTTAAGTATGTACATGTGTGTGTCTGTTTGTATGACTGTAATTATGTATATCTTTGTGTGTGGTCAGTACTGCAGTGACAGTTTAAACATCTTGCTGCTGCTGTTGCACTTTCAGACATTTGAGCCATCATGCTGCTAAGGTTTCACTTTGCTAAAATCACACACACATACACACACTCTCACATAGTCTCACTCATGCACACGTTGTAATAGCCAGGGAAATGTGTTCAGGCTAATATTAGATTGCGAGAGTAGAGAAGGGTCACCCATCTTTCATGTCTTCATTTACTAAAACCAAGAACAGACTTCAATACTCACCATCTCACTTTGTCTCTCTTTCTCTCTTCTGTTGACAGACCGAGGGCAAGAGATGCTGTGGTAAGACATTCACCATTTTGTATGTGTGTATGAGAGAATATATATGTATATATGAAGGCAACAAATGTGTGAATGCTTTTCAAGTGACTCGCTGATGTCATGTTAGCATGTTATATGTAAAATATATCTTAATTATAAATGCTGTATAAATACATTAACCTTAATATGCATCTACCCTTGGATTTTAGTCATGTGCAACTCCCACATTACTTAAGTTGATTGTGTGTAAATGTACTGTATCTTTACATATATATTTGTGTGTGTGTGTGTGTGTGTGTTTACAGTGTGCGTCTCTGGACATTTTGAGGCCTGCATTTGATGAAAGTGTTGCACTGCCTTCATGTACCTCAGGTGAGCGAGTGAAGGACTGAGTGGGTGTATTTGTGTGAGTGTGTTAATGCTGCTGGTGGTTTTGCATATTTAGACCACTAACTACAAATCACTTTACTTAACATAACTGCCATCCAAGTTGGACATTTTTATACCTTTTAAAACCACATTTACACAATAGGTCCCTGGAAGGTAGGAAATTAGCATTCAGTGTTTTGGAAAGTGTTTGGTAGTTATGCAACTTGTTCACTAGTTTGGTGTTCTCTAGTATACACTTAAGGACTAATGCAATCACCAGTCTCACTAAATGACAGAGAGAGCTGCACAAAGTCTCATGTGTCCACTGAAGCCTACTCCTCATCTCTGCTTGAGGGCAACGGCTCAAAGCTGGATTAGCTGCTACTGGTATAACACATCCTAATTACCAACTGGACTGTTGGTGGTTGAGTTGCATTGTGGATAATGTAGCTGCCATATATTGACTAAGTTGCATGAAATTAAAAAAAGACAATATTTAGTTCCTGCATCAATTTTGATACTTTTGTTTTTAACAAACTGTCCATCATGAGTCAGAAAATGTTATATAAGCGCAATGCTGAATTGGTAAATTCTAAATTGCTACTTTGTTTAATATTTTTATGTTGATTTCATACACTGGAGGTGTTTCTTTTCCCCAGTTGGTAGGTCATCTAATACCTGTACATATGCACAAATTACATGCAAGTTTCAGACAGTGGATGCAAGCAAGTCCTATTGCCTTGTACAGTGACTGTACCTGTGTTGAAAAGAGTTTTTAGGTGTGTCTGTGAAAGTTTGTGTTGGTCTTTGATTTGAATCACTGTTACTGTGGTACATTTACTGTGATTCTAATGAAAATAAGGATATAGAAAAGAGGGTTTTTGGTTGTCTTACAGACAAATTTACTTATCCAGCATTATTTTCTTTTTTTTTTCTGTCCCTCTTTCTCCTTTTTTTTGCATACTTGATTTATTAATTTCTTTATATACACCCTACATACCCCACTCTTCTACTGTCTGTTTTTCATCCAGTTCATCAGATTGAAGGAGGGATGGAGAAGAGAGCTGAAGACTTGTCCATTTCTCAGAGCAGCCATCCTGTCCCACCCTCCATTAATTTTGCAGATAGTCTCAATTCCCCTGAGAAGTCAGAAAAGGACAGGGGAGAGCCAGACAAATTAGACGAGAGGTCCGGTTTCCATGGAACTCACCTGACTGACAGGGAGGGACAAGGAGCACTGGGATACACCATTACAGTCAGAGGAAATGGATCACACACCCCTACAGCTCGCAAAATAGATCAGTCCAAGCCTGCAGAGCAGCAGGGAGGAGATTTAGGTTCAGTACAGGAAGAGGAGGCAAAAAAGGAAGAAGAGGAGAGAGACGTGGAGGATGCAACAGAGACTCTGGAGATGGAGGATGAGGCAGAAGAAGAAGAAGAAGAAGAGAAACAGAAGAAAAGAGACTCTCCTTTTTGTCAGAAAATACTCCCAGTAGAGACTCTAGTCAGTGGGGCAGAGGTGGAGGTACAGCAACTGCACCAGGAAGCTCTAGCTGATGAGAAGCTACAGGAGGAGATCCAGCTTTGCCAAGAGACCCAGGTACAGATCAGACCTTGTTGTCTACACAACAGGCACTATGTTTAGCTTTGAAGATTTTCTTTGCCAAACCTGATCTTAAAGTCATCATCTGACTTCTAGCTGGTTTATTTTTGCAATAATTTTGCTCTCTATCATAATCTTTTTCTCGTGATGTTCTTTAGTTATTGCTATTATAGCAGTTAATGCTAGCTACCCAGTTCCTGTATTTATTCTCAATAAATCATTGTTGCTAAAACTGGAAATATGAAACTTATCACTTCCTTTATGGCAGATAATTGTTTTCCGCAGAACAAATGGTCACTGTTGTTTTGAGCAGTAATGTAAAAGTGCATAAATGTTTAGATTTCAGTACTTGAATCACCATTGTCTCGTAGCGGTCAGAGAGAGGACAGAGTGAAGCATCAAGATGGGTGTTTCCATAACTGTGTATTGATATACTATATGCAATCATTTCAGGAGAGCAATAAAACCTGCCTGCACCAAGAGACACACCTACCAGAAGAGGCTCATACGAAACAACAGGAGCAGGGAGAGGAAGGGGAGGAGGTGGAGGAAGAAGAAGAAGAAGAAGAGGAGGAGGAGGAATATGAAGTAGAGCAAGTTGACATCATCAGACAAGCTGCCTCACTAGATGACATGGCTAAACTCATCACTGTAGAGGAGGTTTGTCCATTATCATGATTTTATGTGGGTCACTTAGAGAGAGTAACATGTTTTAGATTTTTGATATGTGAAGCACATTTTGTTATTTTGCTTGTTTGTTTATTGGCATTTGCATTTGGTACGTACATGTATTGTATGTAACAGCATGTATATAGCCTGTATCATTACTTGTATCCTGTATGATTGTCTACTTAACGTCTAACGTAATGAAGCTTTTAATCATCCTTTATTTTACTTTATAATGGCTTTACCTACTCATTACTGTGATACCCAGACTATGGATTAGCTTTGTGGATATGGAAGTCAGTTTATCATCTTCTATATGGAGGAAATTAGACTTATATAGATACAATTAGATAGAAAACTAGCAGAACATGAAATGTCTTGCAACATGTAACTGATCAATTATTTTTATTATTTAAATATTAATTTTAATTAAGTAAGTAATTCTTCAGTATTGGTTTGAGGCTTGATTTTGGTTTCTATGTCTGATGTGTGAAGAAACAAGCTTCTATTTTCAATTTGCTCACCATTGGTGGCGTTATCACTGTCTTTAAGCTCAAGTGCTGGTTACTGGTTTATTTTCATAGTCAAATCTCTGTAAAAGAGAAGAACATGAAGACAGACATAAATCAAAGTGTCCTAGTTTTGTCAAACACAGGATGTAGAACAGCCAGGATAATATTTTCACACCCAAATACACTGTCTTGTTGGTCCAGCACCCCATACCATAAAAATAACGTTGTTTTTTTTTCGTTATCGACACAGCAAGAGGTTTATCAATATTAATACCAGTCTTATTATCCACACAGCAGGTGAATGACTGTTATTACTACATGATAAGTATATACTAAATACAGTATGTAAGGTACTCTGATTGGCTCTGATAGTCTGCCATCACTTGGCCCAAGTTTATTTGCAATTTGTTGTTTGAAATTTAAGGCGTTGCATTGAGTCTGATGATAATTCGGGGTGTGCGAATGCAGAGCATTCAGCTTTAGGAAGCAGTGCCTGGTACAATACATAGCTAGTAAAAATGTTGGAGGGACAATTTAGGCAACTATTAAACAAAAGATATAGTTACTGAGAGGCTAAGTAGGGGAATGGCTTTACCTGGCGTACGCACTGGCTGTTCCATAAAACATTGCTGGAGTTCTGATTTGTATATTTATTAATGCGGAAACACAAGCAGTGAATAATCCAACAAGCCATGAAATCATCAGTCAGTTTGCTTCCAAGATCATGCGGTCAGCAAAAGTTTGACTTCCCCCCCCTCACCCTCTCAATTCCAAATTCACGGGTGAACAGCTGATTTTACCACCTGACTGACGCACTACCACGTGACGGACATCCCTGTGACCATAGCAACAACCATAACAATATTAGCTGGCATCTACAGGGAGCATTGATAGTGTGGTTCACATACAGTGTTACTCAGTGTATGAAGATGAGCAGGTGAAATTTGACATGGTGTGAATAGATATGATGATCATATTAATGCTTGCGTCTGTGTGCTTCTTCTCATCTCAGGTATCTCCTGCCTCTGGCCTCGTCTCCATACTGAAGAAGCGCAGCATACGAGTGGATAACATAAGTGTGTCCGCGAGTTCAGAGCCCCAACCTGACAAACCACCCGTCAAGAGACGCGTCCGTTTCAAAGTTCCTGAT
Source organism: Pampus argenteus (assembly GCA_036937835.1). NCBI lineage: Eukaryota > Metazoa > Chordata > Actinopteri > Scombriformes > Stromateidae > Pampus > Pampus argenteus. Next base: position 12,483,537 of record CM072862.1, on the reverse strand, counting down.
GACAGCTATGAGCAGGGTGTGTTTGTGGAACTAGTTATAAGTGGTCTAATTTGGTGGAGTTAGGTTTATGCTTAACAAACCTTACACAATTTACAAATCTGTTGTGACAGCATGGCCAAAATAGTTACTTATTATAAGTCTGTGATTCTTTAATTTTCTCTCCATCTCCTTATATCTCTCCGTCTGTCTCTGTTTCTCTGTAGATGTCGGCGGCGGGGACTCCTGCCTGCTTCTCTTCCTGCTTTGTCTTGTTACTGTAGTGATCAGCGTGGGCGGCACTGCTCTATACTGTGCTCTGGGTGATGCCCACTCCTCGGTCTGTCAGGACTTCTCCAGAAATGCAGATTTCTACATTGGCCAGATTCAGCGCGGGATAGCTCATATCCAACACTGGTTCACCCCAAGGTCGTAGTAGCAAATCGTTTTGTCAATATTGTAGAGCCACTAGTGTTTCTGTTAATCAAGTAGCATTTCCTGTTACTTTGTGTTTTTGAGGCAATGGTGCCCAGCAACTGTTCTGGTTTCTATCTGGAGCAAGTGGCTGGCATGCTGCCAAATTGGCTAAACAATTATAGCAGATACAGTTGACATTTTTAAGTATGCTCCGCTGCATTTTATTGCTCTTTGAATACTATCCTGAAGTTCGCTGAGACTAAAAGTCACAGGTCAAATCACATGTCATTCCCTTTACAACCCTAGTTTAAAAGGGAAAACAGAGCAGTGTCAGAAAGATGACAACTGGAGAATGCATAAGAAAAGAGGAGGAACTGACCTACGGCTGTCACAACCCTGTCAAGGATAAAAATATATCCTCAAATTATGTTTAGAAATGGTTATTGTGATTTAAGTGTTCTAATGAACTAGCTGAGAGCGTCTCCGCTCGCACGTTCACGGTCAGCCAGTGATACTTCAGTCTCAGTCACTAAATCAACCAGGACTGGGAGCTTTGACTTCCTCACTTAAGAATACTAACAAAGTGAGCTTAAACCTGTATAGTTGTAAAGAATGATATATAATATATAGTTTAACTGGGTCGGAGAGATGCTCTGTTCACACATACTGCACAAATGGGAAGTGTCCCAATGGGCATTTTACAAAACATTGCAACTACTGGTGTTGCTTTTATTGTTGACTTTTTTAAAATCACATATGAAATTTTAAAATGAACAAACCATTCTGTGATTTACTACTTGGAATGAAATCATTATGTCTTAATCATGAATGAATGCTTGTGGAGTTAAATGTTACATTTTGAGTCATCTGTGGAACATTTATATATTGTCAGAAAGACATTAAAAGGGTTGAGGGTTTTTATTATCTATCAAAACCGAGCTGCTTCTGGACAATAGACACATCAAATATAACTCATGGGAGAAAATTACACAATTTTAGTGCAAACAACTGAGACCTTTAGTCATGCATTGCTTTTGCAACAAGCAGTCATTGAAGAACTCTATATCAACTTTGCTCTATTTATACTGTACTTTTCTCCCCTGCACACATTTGACACAAGTGTCCTGTCGCTGCCCTTTTCTGTAAAACAATGAGCTGACATGGCTGCCACTGAGGACTGAAATATCTCTTTCAATGAACTTGATTAAGCACTGCTTTGTGAAGCATATGCAACATGTACAGGAACACAGTATGCCTCTGTATAAACTCTCAAGAATGTTTAACATGTTGCACATAAGGCTGGTACGATTTTTTTTTTTTTTATAAAGATATTGCAATATTTTGTCAGGCATGTTTCTGTTGGCCCTTAACTTAACACATGCTTTATATGATTTGATCAAAAAAAATATATATATTCATATCTGCAAACTGTTTTCAGGTTCAGTGTGAAAATATCTACCAGATCAGACATCTGAATAGAAAATACTCAATTCTTAAGGGTGTCTGGTTAAAAAAAAAATTGTGAATGACAATTGTGCAACTCATAATAATTAATTGTTGATGGGATCATTTGAAGCACTGTCTCACTTAACTTAAATCAAAAGGATTTTTTTTTTGACACAGCATGGTCTTCATCAAGAGTCATCAAAATAACATTTGCCATTTTTCTTAAACCTGTGTCTTGGAGTAAAACTAATTTCCTTTTATGAAATGTGTTTTCTTCTAGGGCTGAATCTTTGTTCATGAAACCAACCTTTTTTTATCACACCATTACAGTTTAAATAACATTTTGGTCTTATTGGGGTAATTTTTACTGCTTTGCCTTATCGGGCATCTATACATGTTATGTGTTATGTGTTATTTCAACGTATGTCGATGGTGATGCCATAACAAGTGCCCTAGAAAAAACACATATCTCACAAAGGTCTTAATTGTCAGAAACAAACAGTACAGATCTGTCATCAGAGAGGACAGATTCCAGTGTCTTGCCTATGCATTTTCAGCTGTTTATGATAAAACAGTATTGTTTATCACTCACAAAAATCAGAAAATCACTCACAGGATGTAAGGAATAGTAGATTCATTCTTCTTTTTATTTACATGTGTCCTCTGGCTGGTTCAGATGACTCAGAAATCGTCTTATTTAATCTGTTGGATGATTTTAATTATTTATGATACAAACGATGCAAAGTGTAAGAGGAGATGAAACATATGAGATGCATCTTTGTGTTTTTTGTTTGACATCTTCACTTGATTGCTATCGTTCTGTACATTAAACAGCTTTTCATCTCTTATATTGTCTTAAGGAGGCTTTGACAGAGCTTATTGCATAACCGAACTCTTATTGACACCATCGTCTAAGTCATAATTGTTTGTTTGTTTTCATTTTCCATTATTTTTCTCCTGAACATGATTTTAAATTAGCAGTCATATTGCTCTCATTACCACACACATATGTTCCAGGTTTTTTCAATTCATAAATGTAACATGTTTCATTTGTTTTACACAATTGGTTTTTAACATGACACTGGAAATGAGCAAATGAAAAGTCATGTTTTTGTGTATGAATCAGTCCTATGTAGCACCATTATTGACATGTGGAAAGGTGTTTGATGAATTAGTTCACATTGTTCTTATAGATTGTTATAAAGAGATGAGTTTTTTTGTTGTTGTTTCTGAAAACCACCTTTGTCTCCTGTTAAAGCCATTAGGAAAAAAAAGTTGTGAGCCTGTTTTGTCTCTTTTGACCTTTAACTGTATTTCAAATCACACTGTAGTTGTGAATGTCTCTGTCTTGTAGCAAAATATTTAGGTGCTATGACACTTCAGTGCAGTTTGTGGTTCTCAGGCTTGACGTTAGCATCATGTGGAGGAAATGCTGACAAAATCTTGCTAGGGCTATGAAGTGAAATGGTTACAAAATTTGATGATTTTATGTGAAGTACAACCTGATATATATTCATTTATTTATTTATTTATTTATTGTAAAGTTTGCCAGAAAAAAAAAACCAGTCTGACAAAACTGAGCTGTATCACATTTAGAAGTTGACTACGTAACATTGCTTATAATAGTTTTTACTTTTGGTCACAGAGGATTGCACTTTTTTATTCAGTATTTTCCTCTTGTGAAAATACTGAATATACTATTCATACTGAAGCAAAGTATGTGGGTTGAGTGGTTGTTTTTACTACACTGGTCCTCTGTTGTATTTTTCCCAAATTGATTAACGAACACTTTAGGCAGTTCTTCATGTCTCTATATTCATCTGAACATTTCACTGACTCCTTCATCTTTGACCACAATTTTCAATATTCCCAAAGTAGACCTGAGACAAGCAGCTTTTTCCATGCAAACAGGTAAATGTCCAGGATCTCCAATACAATTTAATAGGAAAGTCTTCGATGAATTGGCCCAAAACCTAATTGATGTTCAAACTCTCATACAAGCTAGAATCTCACTGATTTTAAAGAAGGGGATCTCTTGTATGATTTATTGTTGAGTTATTTCCCATCGGTGGCCAATATATACAAACAAAATTAGTTTTGTTTGTATATATTAGCCTGTTTTATAATTAGTCTTAATTGAAACTTGATAAAACAAACAAACAAATTCTTCCAGGGATGCGTAGTACAAGTACTGTAGAGTTTCCTCGAAGTTCAGTTATCAATCATCATGTCTGCTAAGACATTAAAAGTTGATCCTTGCTGTGAGGTCACGTGGTTAACATTTGTCAGTGTTCTGTGTGGATTTCAAACGAAAACAAGCAATCAACAAAATATTTTTAACCAAAACAGCAGAGCAGATCATTATCTGTGGCTTATAGTTTACTCAAAATTAGTTTTTCTTTCTAGCCATATTTCATAAAAATGGATTATTCTCAGCAGGATTATGAGTCTGACATCAGACACTGGAACAGGAAGAAATGCTGGAAATACTTTGTCGACAACATATTCATGGTCTCAAGTCTGGCTGCTGTTGTCCTGGGTAAGAAGTTTAAGAAATGTCAACTTAAAACTAAAACTTAAATGTGTATCAGGACGCAGCTGTATAGTTTCTGTAGGTTATATTAGTTAATTATTGTCTCTTAATTAGTTACTAGTTAAAAAAAGACACCTAAACGTTGCTTGTCATTGTGTAAAACAAGGTGAGCATGATGGAGAGAGATTAATTTTCTAAATTTTAATAAAACAACACGTTTTGTTGCTATGGCAACCGCATGACGCAGTTTGATACTGATTATGACGGTTGTTGTGCCGCTTCAAATTTATTCCGCAGTCAAACTCTGGTTTGGTGTCGCAGGGATTATCTGCTGTTTGGGTTCATGTTCACATGACAAGAAACACGTTCACATCTGTGCGGAGAGAATAGCTGTATATATTTATATTAATTCATTTAAGAATAAAAAGAGATCAATAACAGTGTTAAGTTTGTATCTGAGGGGGGATAAATGGCACCAACACATCGTTTCTGTTCCAACTGTGAAGAACAAATCTGTTTTAGCTTTAATTTCTGGTAGGTTTAATTTCAGCAATAATTCATTTATTATATACTTCAGTTTAATATATCTAATATTTAATCTAATCTAATATTTAATATATCTTTTTAGGAGCCATGTTTCAGCCTAAATGTGACATTTTAATTGGTTGATGAGACTCTGATAATTTCTGATTACTCTGAAAATGTAAAAGAAAAAAAAAACAGCCTTTTTGTGAAGAAGGTTTTTAAGTTTGCACTTGTTAGCTTGTTAGCTATATTCTTAGATATTGCAAACCACTTTATTTGTTGAATTGCTAATAAATCCTTATTATCCTTATTTCCTTACAGGGATCGCTTTGGGTTTGGTTCTCAAGACCTGCTTCACTATTCCAGCCCTTGACCATCTCTACATTAGCTTTCCAGGAGAAATACTCATGCGGATGCTTCAGATGGTTACTGCTCCTCTCATTGTGACTAGTGTGATAACAGGTGAGCTATATTTCTCCCTCTGTTAACTGTTACATCAGGTTATACTGTATGCTGTAATTTTCCATCTTGGAGTCAATAAAGGTTATCTAGCTATCTATCTTATACATGTCACACACACACACACACACACACACACACGTCTAGAAATAATGTTAAATATTTTTCCTTCCTCCTAAATTATCTGCATCATCTGGCTTTGGCTGTTAAACACAAACCCTGGAGATTATCTCAGAGTTATTAAAAACATGAGCTTCCACTAATAATATTGCTCTCACCTCCACTGTGGCAGCAAAAGACTCAGCAGCAAATATCTCAATAAACTGAGAGTCTCTGCATTGAGAGATAACACTGAGGTTAAGTGGCAATTTCTGTAACTTATAGACATTTATTAGGGCATAATTATGCGTGCACAGGCTCTGATAATCCAACCAAAACACATTTAGCAAATATACGGTAATCACTTCTTATTAAGATGTAACTGTCTAACTTTCCATTAAAATTATAGCTCATATATGAGAGTTTATGTTATATTTTTTTATAGGAGTTTCTGGTCTAAATGTTGGCACCTCCAGAAGAATAGCTGTGCGCGCTGCGGTGTACTTTGTCTCGACAACTCTTATGTCTGTGATAACAGGTAGGAGACATATTATTCATTGAAACATATTTCAGTTACTTTCACTGTTTAATGTGCATTTCTTCGTTCAACCACATCATTTGTGTGGCTTTTTAAAATAATCGAATACCTTGTAAAACACTTCTGGAGAGTTGTAGTAGATCCTTGTGAGTTTGGTACTATATTTAAGTCTTGTGTTGTTCTCAGATCATCTGCTAATCCTTTATGTCTAATCCTGGATTTTGTGCTGTAGGAATGATATTGGTATTGTTGATCAAGCCAGGGGTTGCTTATACTGCTGATAAAAGTGATACAGATGAGGAGGAAAAGTTCTCCACTGTGGATGCCTTGCTGGATCTAGTACGGTGAGAAGAAAAAATAACATTAGGTCTGAGATTAGGCAGAATTTTCCTGTATAGTTTATAAATATTTACAAGCTAATATTTTTAAATATTTTAAACAATTTCATGATAGTAGTGTCAGCAGCCAGACTTTTTCCACTTAATAGGAACATGGTGCCGCAGAATTTGGTCCAGGCTTGCTTCCAACAGGTATGTTTTTGATTACACACAGATAATGATACCACCCTTTTCCTTGCCTTTCAATAAAGTTGACAATATAATATTAACATTATATGTATTTTTATCTCAGTACAAGACTGAGAGGATGGAGTTTCAACTTCACACCTTTGAGCCAAATTCTAGTGTGGAAACGGTAAATAGTTCCCCCTCCTCACTATGAAAATGATTTTGTGATGTTTACAGTGATAACTGATGATCGATGAAGTCGCTCTCAGACCACTGTTCTTGTTGCGTTACCCATCTTGTTTCAGGACGCCATTGAAGTGCGACTAGTGGAACGCTACGTTGAAGGAGCCAACACGCTGGGCCTCATCGTGTGTTCTTTTATTTTTGGACTAACCCTCAAGAGGATGGGAGATAAAGGGAGAGTCCTTGTGGAGCTGCTTACCATCCTCAATGGGGCCACAAAATATGTGGTTAACTTAATCATGTGGTAATGTTTGATAGCATAATCAATATAATACTCTGATTACAATCAAAATGTGGAATATGTAGGAGCATTGCATTTTTAAAATATCTTAGTTAGTATTTACAGAAATACAGCAAACATCCCGCCCTGTAGTGTGTATCTCAAACACTAAAATAACTGGGATTTGTCCTCCTACAGTATAATACCATATAGCCTACAGGAATAATGTTATAAGAGCAATAGGCAACTGTCTCAACAGTATTCCCTGTATCATTTAATTCCTTGTTTTTTCCTCTTTCCTCTTTTCAGCTACTTGCCTGTGGGAGTGCTGTTTATGATCATAAGCCATGTTATCGAGGTTCACGACTGGGACACTACGTACAAACTCGGAAAGTTCATGGCAGTGGTTGTTATTGGGTATGTTGTCTTTTACTTGTATAGCACTGGTACCATAATGGGACTTTACCAGCTTTACCAGCAATTTACCAGCCTGTCTAACTTTCTTGTTCTTTGGGAGAGGATTAGGTGCAGAGTGACTGGTCTTTTAGTGTAAGGCCTAACACTAGACAACATGTGCATTTCTTTTTCTAACAAATACACAAAATCCAAATTGTTCACTCACAACTCATTATGAAAGAAAAAATACCAACTTTAAGTCTACATTTGGCATTTGCTGTTGTCAATAATTCCATTTGATCATTGTTCATTTTGTATTAAATTGCGTTTGTCAGGCTCATAATTCATGGAGTCATTATTCTGCCACTGGTGTATTTTCTGTGGGTGAGACGTAACCCCTGGACAGTGATTAAGGCGGTTTCTCCTGCCTTACTGACTGCAGTGCTCATCTCATCCAGGTAGGAGGATCTTTGTGGAATCAGTTGTCATTTGTCTAATGTTCGCAAGGTGTGTTCATAACCAGAGCTTATTTTTTTATGTTAATTATCAAAGCTGACAGGTTTTATATGATTAGTGCACTAAGAATGGATGTGTTGTGTCTCTGAGCTCTGCCACGCTGCCCCTCACTTTGCAATGTTGTGAAGAGAGAAATAACATTGATCGGAGAGTTTCTCGCTTCATGCTGCCCATTGGGACTAATGTCAACATGGACGGAACAGCCCTTTATGAAGTGGTCGCCGCTGTTTTCATTGCCCAACTCAACAATATTAATCTGGATTTGAGCCAGTTAATCACTCTGGGGTAAGTCACTATCACATAACTTTAACTCTCTGTCTCTATTCTTGTATTGATTAAACCTTTATGTAATGTGTGTTTTAAAGTTGGTTCAAAGTACACACTATTATATGTTACATAATCAAAAACTACGTGGTGTAATTTCATAGTACTGCATTTAAGTCATTCACTCAATAGTGTGTGTGTGTGTGTGTGTTTGCTTGCGCTGCAGAGTGACAGCAGCAGTCTCCAGCATTGGTGCAGCAGGGATCCCAGCTACAGGAGCGGTCACCACTCTCTTTGTTTTGACTGCAATGGGTTTACCTGCGAAGGAAGCTTCTATTCTGGTGGTTGTCGAATGGGTCCTGTGAGTTTAACCTACAGTTTAATATTAAATCTGATCTGAATAAAGAGTTGACAGGGATTACGACAGATGCATCTTCTGCTTCTGATGGTCTGATTTGGAAGAGACAGAATTGTATTATATGTGGTATGACCAAAACAGTGTAAATAAGCTATATTTTCTGATTTCATAAAATACTGTCATTTGTGTCTTTCAGAGACCGCTGCAACACTGTTGTCAATGTCCTCGGAGACTGCATAGGCGTGGCACTCATTGACCAACTGTCCAAAAGAGAACTGAATGAAATCAGGTGATATACTAGATGTTGTCAATATTTTTGCATTTTCATTTTAACTTTATGCATTTGTAGAGAACGCTGTGTTTTCCAGCATTTTCCAGAAAATGCTATATATATATAATTTAATATATAAATTGGATGAAAAAGAGAAAGTTGTCACAGTTTGTGTCACACCAATAATGGCTTCATTGTCTTTGCCTGGTTAGGAGGAGTGTCCAGGATGCCAGCAACACAGAGTCTTTCCAGAGTATTGAGTCCCTTTATATCCCAAGTTAATCACTCTAAGACAGTGACTGTATTTGACTATATATGGTCTCAGCTCAGCGACTGGTTATCAGCCAAAAGAAACAAGATTCATTTTGAAGAAAGTTACTAAGTGCTTAAACATTGTTGTGTTATTATTTGCTATCACATTTAATTTGTTTTGGGATAGACATGAAAGTGTATTCTTTTTTGTGTCAAAGTAATGTAGCTGCCTACTGTATAATAAAAAATACAGACTAGTATAGCTATATTATATATTATATATATTATAGCTATAATTAATGTACGTAGTTTTTAAATTCAGTTGATTTGAATTTATGTAAAAGATGTAGTTATTGAATTGAACAGATTTTGTTCTGTTTCAATTAGCAAATAAATATCAAGAAACTTGATTTTTTGTTTGAGTTTGTTTTTAATTCCTGAGAATATGGGCAACATCTCCATTGAGATAAATCAACGACCCAAGATTTCTGTAGCATCATCAAGCAATTATTTAAGAGAAAATGTTGTTTGAAGAATTGCATTCAACTGTTTTAAAATTTCCTGTAAATGTTCTATAGATTAGCAAATGTGTCCAATAACTGGTTCTTTTAATTAATAAATTCTATTTGTTGGATAGGAAATACAGATGTGCTTAATCTTGGATGACAGATTGGGTCTTTTAGGAATGAACACTAGGGGGGAAAGATAGTTTTGAACATACTGCAGAAACTTGCTCATCTCATGCCATCCCAGATACATACCTGTCAAGCTAAAAATTAAATCCAGTAGAACAAATGGAACATACACAGCTGTGGATTAAAGCTAAAACAGCACGTAATATGAATGAAATGGATAAAACAGTGCTCTGTGTATGTACTTATTTATATGCACAGTACTGATATGATGTGTTTCTTATATCCAAACTGCTGCAAAACAAATGTTGCTGTGAAAACACACAACTTGAGTGTGATTTTCCAGTGAAAAGCCATCTTTATTAGTGAGAAGGGGGTTGTACGCATGTGCGTGACGTCATCGCGCAGCCCGTGCGTCTAGTGCGGATGTAAACATCTCTCTGTTCACGTGAAGGGTGACTACACGGACTATGGCACCGAAGCTGGAGCGTTTTGTGAGCCCGGGAAAAGGTAACGGAGTGCGGGCTAAAGCCGGCATCAGAAGAGGGGAGCTGCTGTACTCAGCCGAGCCGCTGGCGAGCTGTGTGTCCAACAAACTGGCCGCAGATATCTGCCACCACTGCCTCACACGGTAAGACAGCCGGTCCAACTCCTCCATCATGCAGCTGGGTAGTTAGCAGTCAGGTCAACACAAGGACATGTTTGTGGCTTATATCACGTCGTTTATTATTGCGGGCTCCTTTCTCTGTGTGCATGTGTGCGTATATACGTGTTGATGTCTGTGTGTCTTCATATAATTGGGTCTAACTGTGTGGTGCTTTCTCAAACCTGCCACTAGATGGCGCTATGGTTCCTTTAAGGTTTCAAAAGAGACAAGCAGCTGTGGACCTACCAAATATTACATTTATTACATTATTAAATCTCTCTGTAAATCTGATTATTGCAGGTTATTGACAGTTGGAAATCTAGGGTTTAGATCAGCATGTGCTGGTCTATATGGATGTTGTCTTCACAGAGACACCTATAAAGTGATCATTTTAGATTCATTTTTGATTGATTAAGCTTTCAGTTTTTTTCTCGATTAGTCGTTTGAGCTATAAAATGTCAGCAAATGATGAAAAATGACGCTTTCTTTTATAAAGCCCAAGGTGATGTCCCCAAATGTCTACTGTTTGTCTCGTCCATAACACAAAGATATTCAGTCTACTATCATAAAAAACTAAAGAAATCAGAAAATATTTCCATTTGAGAAGCTGGAATCAGAGAATTAATTAATTGATTTAATTGATTATCTAAATCGTCAGATTTTCCATTGTCTGTTTTAATTTTCTAACTTAATTTTCTATCTTAAATGTCGATCAATTAATGGACTCATCTTTGCATCTTTACCACATTGATTATCAATTAGTATTGGATTTTTATATCATTATTTTAAACATTGCCAAAAAAAGTTACTTGATTGTCAGATATTTAGTTATCTGGATTTGCTATTTGTTTTTTAATTGATTTCCAATAAAGTTTCCGATATCAATTTTACATGAAGTGACACAGTACAGTGAAAGAGGATGCTATCCATATTGCCTGCTCCTAGTTTATAGATTTAACATTTATCTGCCTTGATGTGTTGATTTGTCCTTTGTTCCATCTCATTTGCTTGTGATATTCATCCAGCTGGATGCTTAATGGCAACACTGCTGCTTTCTCTTCTGCTTCACACTATCAAGATAAACAGATGTATGTGGATTTAATTAGACCGGTAAGGCGAAAGACAAGTGTGCTGATTTCTGGTGCAGGAAGAACAAGGTGAATGAAGGGTAAATACTATGGACTATATACAGCATGTATATGAGCCTCAGCAGCAACTGGAAGATGATTAATGATAGCCGTTAATGCCGATAACCTCTGGGAGAATATAAAGCTGCAGCTCACGTCCAGTTTAGATTTTCACATTAAGACTATGATCAGTTCAAAAGCTACTGCACACCCTTTCATATTTCTTATGACTCCTGATGAAAATAATCACCCCTTCACTTCTTTCACTGTGTGATTTTGTGCAGTCTGGAGCGCCTTGTGTAGATCAATACATCACATAGATCAAGATCAATTTAAGCTCTCTATGTTATGATATTCGCAATACAATATCTGGTGACAAATACAGTATCTGAAGTGTATCTGTCCTTTAGTGGTGAAAATGACTGAATGAATCAGCTGCTTTGTCTGACAATATGTTTTCATGTCGGACTTTGGCTCGAGGCTGTAGAGGATTTGGAAGATTATACGTCCTCCTGGTTTACTTTAGAGACGTGAGAAATAAGAGGAGATGGATATTTCATGAGACAGAGTGATGGTGAGAGTACTAAAATGTGGACTGACAAAAAGAAAACACACAGAGAGAAATGTACTTTAACAAAAAGAGAAAATGGCCATTAACCAATGGAGATAATAACGTGTATATGTTTGTATGTTCAAATGTTACTAACCCTTAAATAAGGTTTAATTTTCCAGCAACTTTCCATTACAGCATTATAAGCTTTAGTCATTTTGTCTGACTAAAGAATAGCTTACAAATGTCAAGCAGACATGCAGAGATGTAAATGTGTAGTTGCAGCTACGTGAAGTAACAGCAGGGCATTATTATTTATTTTGTGTAATTTGAATTTGTTCCTCCATTTAGGCCCTTCGCAGACTGCCAGTCATTTAAAGGTTGACGGCTTTAAATGAGTGAGTTTGTATGTATTATAAGACACGGATGTGTTTGTGTGTTACACCAAACATGAGAAAAGCAGGCTCTAGTTTAGCTCAGTATTTTACATTATGACATCAAGTAGAAGCAATCACACCAGACGCACAAAATAATTTTGCTAAATGATTTTAATGAACGACTCAACACTTTCCAGAGGTTTTCTATATTCTTTGTCACACAGCCAGGCCACCTGTTACAGCACACAGTTTCAGGACCACTGTCTACAAGCCTTAAGCCATTGTACTTTGACATTTATTCAATATCTCAAAAAAACATATTCACCCTCACACACAGGAAGATGGAGTTATAACAAGAGAAATCAATAAATAAATTAGAGTTTGTGCCTCCACTGAGTCACATTATTATTTTTTTTGAGCTTGGGGCAAATAGAGGCGTGTGTGTGTGTGTGTGTTTGTGTGTGTGTGTGTGTGTGTGTGTTTGTGGGTGGGGGATAAGACGGAGGCCATGTTGTGCAGAGTATGATCATGTTTTTGAGATATTGAATACATGTCATGGCTACATCTGTTTGGGTTGTGGCCAACACTCATCATCCTGAGTATCAGGATGTCTGTTGTGCATCTTTTATTGATTTGGTATCAGTGAGAGATCTGTGTGTTGTGTTGGTGTCACAGAAACACAACATAGGACTTGTTTGTACAAACGCACACATACACGCAGTTGCAGCCAAAGGCAGAGATCGGTCTCGGAGGTGTCAAGTGTGTTTTCCTATTTTCACCAAAGCACAATTAGTCTCACAGCATGACTGAGTGTTGAAGAATGTGTGTGAATCTCTGTGTGTGTGAATGTGTATTTATTTGTGTGACTGTTGTAACGTCAACAGAAAGAAAGAAGTGCGTCATGCGTGAATGATTGCATGTTTCTTTGTGTATGTGTACGTGTATGTGTGTGCAGGTGGGGGTGCATCAAAGCTGGAGTTAATTACAGGCCTTGAAGGCTGTATGTAACTAATGAGTGATAAACACTGAGGGACTATATACTCGCTCTCACACACACAGCAGGATTCAAATTGCCAGAGGTCAACAAACAAACAACTATTAGATGTTCTCAGACTCGCAGAGAATGTTGAGGGGGGCAACAAGAAATAATAGGCAGAACAAAGACAGAAAAAAAGAGGGAAATAGGTCAAATAGAGTCATTTAATTTTTCAAATGGTACAAATGCAAAAGAAACTTGTACCCGAAAAGCATATAAATTGCTGCATTATTAATTTGAAAACACTGTATATGAAGATTAATGTAGTAATGTGTGACGTCGCCCTTTTGTTTGAAGCACAGAATCGCTTCTTATGGTCACAATCCTTTCATCCTTTGGAAACATGCATGTGATTGAGACCATAATGACTCGTTGGAAAACGTTATTGAATTAGTATTTCAAGAGAGAAGTTGACACTGCGGAGGCAACTTCTGACTAACTAATCTAAAACTAATTGTGTATCTTTAAAGTCTGTGTGAAATTTATCAGTGATAGTTTAGCTTTTTTAATTTAGCTTTTTTTTGTTTGTCTCGTACATATGGAATATCAACTAATGTTCATCTTGTTTTTTGTCCACCTGTGAATTTACCTGTCAGCTGTGTTTTCTATTATCGTTGTCCCAGACAGCATTGAGGCGTCAGATAGGGAGCAATGTTGTTATGTTTTTAGGAAAACATAATAAGAGTTACCAGTTGAAAAACAAACTGATTTACTTTTTTTTTAACCTTTTTGGTATTTACTTTTAATCTGTGGTTATGTTTTTAGTTGGCATTGTTGGAAGTAGCATCACTGTTTACATACAACCTGAGAGTCACTGAATCTCAGTCACAGTGACAGATAAAGCTTTGCCTTAATACTGGGGGAGAAAGAAAAGGAAGTTCCTGAGTAAGATTGAGACAGAAGAGAGACGACACATCGTCTCTGTTGGACAGACATCACATCAAACACACACACACAGTTTTGACAGACCAAAGAATAAGTTGGATGTGTTGCTCTCTGCTGTCAGGTTGTGTGTCTGTGTGTGTGTGTGATATTATCTCTGTCAGATGAAGTCTTTATATTTGGCACCAATATTTCACTCACTGTCTCTTTGGACCACACAGAAACACGCATGCAAACGTGCCCAAACACACACACACACACTGCAGAGCAGCTCCAACAATGAAAAACAAATATATGAAACTTTTGTCTTATTTATAGCGAGAAACTTTTGATTTAACGTCACATCAACCAATTTTCAAGGGATCTTTGTTAATTCAAAGAACATAAAAACATATTGACAGACGGTTGACTCAAGAGTTTTGTTCTAATTTCAGCTGGATGTGCCTGATTTTTAATGACACACATCATGACACTGCCGTTTGAGCCAGTTAGTGAAAATATCTTGTAAATTTTGTGAGTGTGAGATCAACAAACAAATTAATGTATGGAGACAAAGATGGAGCGCTGTTTTCACATTCATCTCCTGAAACTGGAAAGTTTTTCTTTGCTTAACAAAAAGGGTTTACCTGAAGGTTTTCTGTTTTTCTTATTGACAATAAACCAACAATGAATCAATCCTGCTTACATGTATGGTGTATGTATCCAAAGCCTGATATATCTTTGTCCTCTGTGCTGTAGACCTCTGTTAATGTCAAAAGCTATTAAAACATATCACTGAACCACACTGCTGTACTGATGCTGTACTGAGTGACATGTTCCTTCGTCCCTGAAGATGTGATTACGATTTGTTTAGAAACGACTCTAAAGAGTAAACTAGCAATAGGATTTTAACCCATAACTAGTACAGAGTCACGCAGTTGTGATGTGTAGCATAACAAGCTATCAAATCATAAGCTACGTAACCACTGTCTTCAAGGACGGAGGAACATGTCACCCAGTGCAGCGGTGTGACTTGTTGATGTGTTTTTAATAGATTTAATAGAGGAATAAGACTTTGATACAAGCACAATACTTGTAAGTAGGATGAGTTCATTGTTTGTTCAATCAATTCTGCATGTAAGATTTGTTGACAATAAGAAACATATACAGATATTGCCAGCCATATCCTTTGAGGCGTGTGCCTATGAGTACAGCAGTTATCGTTTTAATGAAGGAGACAATCATATAAAGAATTTCTAATACACAATCATGTATGTGTACATTGAAAGTGTGTTTAGGTAGAACATGAAATGAATTCACGTCTCTGACTGTTGGACTTGTGATGTTGTTGTGTTCATATGCCCCCCCATGAACAGTCAATGTCTGTCTCTGTGTGTGTGTGTGTTCAGACACTGACTGATCTCCGAAGTCACCAGGAACTCCAGTTCTCTGTTATTTCCATAGTCTCTTCTCTTTTTCCTCTCGTCTCTGCATGTTTATGGAGCAGTTTCATAAATGCAACACATACTTTGCTTACCTCGAAAAATTTGAAAAGATTTTCATTCACACGCACTTAGAGCATCTGTTTGCGCCCACTCACGCCTTTCCATTGAATTTGTATGCAATTGCACCACATCTAATATTCACCTCACTGCCTGAACACCCTTTAGAGAACTCTTCAGTGTGTGTGCACCCACACACATCATCATCCTCGTCATATGCACGCACACATTATTCTTTTACAAACTGCATTCTGTTTGAATACTTTACTCTGTTTTTCTCCAACTCCATACACAAACTGAACGTATCGTACTTGCACACACACACACTCACTCTTTTTCAAACATATTTTATCTGTCACTTATGCACACACACTCCTACTTTTGCATATACAGTACATGTGTGTGGATGCAGTGGTGTATGAAGCATACAGATTGCTGCTTTAGATGCTGTTAGACTAGCCTGCAGAAAGAGGAGCAGGAGCAGATGAGAGGAGGGAAATAGTTCAATAGGCAAGTCAGCACTCCTCCTCCCCCTCTCACTGGTTCCCTCCTCTCGATTTATTCTCCCATATGCTACCTCTGACATCGTTTCCCTCCCTTTCTCCCCTCCTTCCACACTTTTTCTTCCTATCTGCTTTACGTTTCTCCTCATTCTCCCTGTTGTTCCTCCTTTTCCTCCATCTTATCATCCCTTATTATTCAGATACATTTTTCCTCTCATGCCACTGCCCCCCCCTCTCTCTCTGTCTCTGTCTCTCTCTCTCTCTCTCTCTGTCTCT
Organism: Pampus argenteus; assembly: GCA_036937835.1. Taxonomy (NCBI): domain Eukaryota; kingdom Metazoa; phylum Chordata; class Actinopteri; order Scombriformes; family Stromateidae; genus Pampus; species Pampus argenteus. The sequence continues at coordinate 12,467,008 of CM072862.1, read as the reverse complement.
GTCTCTCTCTGTCTCTCTCTCTCTCTCTCTCGCTCGTCATTCCTGATGTAGATTATTTTGCTTACATCTGCTTCTCTCGCATCCTCCTCCTCCTCCTCCTCCTCCCCTTCGTTCTCCATCTCCCTCCCATCTTTCCTTCTTGCCTCCTGCAGTTAGATACCCAGGTGTATTCAAACATCTTGGTGTTGGGAAAACACACACATACACACACACACACACACACACACACACACACACACACACACACACAGCTGTATCATTTGCAAACCAAGTAATTTGCTGTAAATTCTTGTTTGGGCACACTGGGAACACGCCTCCCCATGTGTGTAATGCTTGGTATTCATCAAGCAAAACATCTGTGTGTGTAATTTTTAACTCTACTTGTGAGAACGACAGGTCTGCACAAAAACATTTGAATGCAGTCCACAAGGAGGATGCATTTTTTTCTTCTTTAGGGAGTGAGGGATTAGAGGTTAAGGCTCACTGCAATATAATTAATGAAAGTTAATGGATTGTTCCTGCACGTGGAGAACTTACAGTGTGTGTGTTCATTAGAATATGGATAGATTTACATTATTCCACTGATCATAAGCAGTGCATCTGTTATGTGTGAGCACTAAAGGCAAAAATCTCATGACTGAACTGCAACAGCCTGAACCATAATTTAATCCCTGTGCGGACTTGATTAGTTCTGAATGATGTCTGAGATATAATTACTAACATATGATGTCTTCGATTTCATGGACCCATTCAGAAAAGATTAGAATCACTGCGTCTGTGACCAATCTGGATGGGTTCACTTTTCAGTTAGATATTGATAAGACAGTTTTATCAGTGGTTGATATCGTATCCTGGAGCTGTTTGACAAACACTGGGCTCTTTATGGAGTCATGTGGCGCCTGAGTTTTGGGTTTTTGTGGATTATTGTTTGTACTTCAATGAGCATATCACAAAACTGGCTCAGCTCTGTGAAAATTCTTCTGATCCACCATTTCATTTCAGGATACCAAAAATGTTATTGATGCCTTTATTGCAGCCCACACTAGGCTATTAATTCTCTTTTTACTTGCATATCTCAAATTTAAATCCTGGTTGTTCAAAATTCAGATGTCAGATGTTAACTCAGATCAAACAACATCTGCTCAGATTTCTCCCAGTTTATTCCCCTTACACCAGGTCCTAGTATGTTGTAGAATAGGTAATTGTATTCCCTTTCAAGACACTACATGACAGGGCTCCACATTGATCACTATACTTAACTATACATAAATTATTTACATTAGAAGACTGAGATTTTTCTCTTCTCTCTCTTCTTTTGTCTGCATTTGGGTGTGTATCTGTACAAATTTCAGCTTTTGTTACATCCTGTTTATATTACATTATTATATATAATTTATCTTATACTTTCTGCCTTAATATCTAATATACATAACTCTGTAAAAAAAATAAAAAAAATAATTTAAAGCTCCACAAATAAAGTGTATTACCATAGAAATGACCTAACCTGCAGTGGAGAAACTAATGCTTTCTGAGGCTGGCTTTAGACAATACAAAAACCAAAAAGTACTTCTTCTTTTAAAGAGATAGATATTCCCCTTAGGCCCACAGTGTGTGTGTGTGTGTGTGTGTGTGTGTGTGTGTGCGCGCACATACCCATCATCATGATAATAAAGCCATAAGAGGACTCATCTAATGTAAGTCCCCTCAGGTGTCAATGAATCATCCTCTAAACAACCATTAAGCAAGTCTGAAGACGGCTGTAGATACAGCACAGCTGGCGTTTCTCTTTCTCTCTGTGCCTCACACACACACACACACACACACACACACACACACACACACACTGCCAGCAGTGATTTACATGCCACTTACCAATCTACATTAAACCCAGAGTTATGCTCATGTGCTGTTGTGTAGCTGTAGCTGTGCTATGGATGCAGGCAGTGTATTGAGTGGGTTGGTAGATGTTTGTAGCAGCACTAGATGGCAGTAGTGTTTGTTACTTGTTGTCTTATGCCCAAATCTTACATTCTCTTTCAGTCACCTTGGCGATGCTTACAAAAAGAGGGTTTGTGCTGGAAAAGAGCTAATTTGTCAGGCAACATTGAAAAGGAGCTGTTTCATGTTGTCTTCACTAATGACAGCCACAGAAACGTGTTTCCATGAAACCTTAAAATGTACCCCAATAATTTCAAACTCAAACCATGGCGTGCTCGGTATTCCTCAAACATCATGTGGGAATCTAGCACTAGATTTATGTTAATATTTGTTTGTAATTTACTTTACATACATGTACTCGCACACCATTAACTGTCATGTGGGAGTGAGTCGCATCATGCTGTGTTAGCTACTCAACCTGGAAATGAGAAAATTCACTCAGGCACGACTGGACAGCCCAGAAAAGAGGACCCCACTAATTATTAACACACACACACACACATACATGCACATGTGAACACACAAACACACAAACACAGATCTAACTTGCTCTCATGGCTACAGCACAGCAGCCAATACTCACGGGAAATTAATTACCATGCCATACACACACACACACACACACACACACACACACACACACACACACACACACACACCAACAGAGACATGCTGAGTTAGGCCTAATTAGGTGTCTGATAGCATAGACTTAAAAGAATTGACCACATATACACACATGTAAGTGCACACATCCATGCTCTTGCATATCAATGTAGAAAAATATCATTTTTCACTCAATACATCACACTTCATCTACTGACAGGTTTCATATCCTTTCTTCTTCCTGCTCTTCTATTTTTGTGTTTCTGTTCGTGCTTCCACTCTGCCTCATGTCTTTTCTCCACACATTTTTGTTATATCATCTATGTCCTGCACAAAGCATTTCATGGTTGAAAATGATAATGACCACGTGTTTGAGACGTGTTTCAAACATCGGCTTAGTTGCAAGGTCGCATACATATACTGTTTGTCATTTTGAAAAATAAAACTGGAAACAAAGCACAGTACTGTCAGTCAGTTAAACTCAGTGAAAACACGTGTGTGGGTTGTATGTGGCCTTTAAAACTTGTTTAATTAAACTACCAATAGTTCCACCATTTCTAACTATTTTTTCAAAATAAGCTTATTTAAGTTTATGATAATCCATGTAGTTGTTGATATATTTTTTGATCGTTTAATCGTGATACTATGACCCTGCATGTGGTGCTAGTGTGATAACAGTTCATTTTATAAGATTAACTGTGTGCTAATGTGGAAGAGAATAAGGAAAGCATTGGGACATTGACATTGAGAGGAAGAGGAGGAGGCTGCAGAGAGAACGAGAGAGTCTGTTTTTTTTTTAATTCAGCCAGTCTGCATGTTCCTAATGAAACCCATCTAATGTTATTCATGAGTTTTCCCACTGTGCCTGCTGGCCAACCATGGACCTGCCATCCAGAAGACCATCACTTCACACAACATCTGACAGAGACACACAGGGAGAAGAGAGAGAGAGAGAGAGAGAGAGAGAAACGCAGTGGGGAAGAAAGTGAGAGGGAAAGAAAAGGATGAACAGTGGGAGAGAGATGACAGCAGAAGAGGGAACACAAGAGAACATGAGAGAAGATGAGACCAGTGTGCTTCATGGGAGGGGCGACAAAAATCTCTACAAATGAGTCATCCTTAATTTACAGTTTTGTGTGCATCACAGTTGTATACTGATGACCTGAAGTTTTTTCTGTCCGTTTTCTTTCCTTTATCTCCCGCTGTCCTTTCCTGTTTCTATCCTTTCTGCTCTGTTGTTAGTGTCCTCATCTACTTCATAGCAGTGTATGTTCCTGAACTCTTGTTGGTTCTTGCCTGGAGGCCATAGCAGAGTCATCTCTGTCTATTTAAATCTCGAAGTAATGTGTGTGTGTGTGTGACATGTACAGATTGTGTGTGGGTGTGATGTTTGCTGATCCCAAATAAAGAGTAGTGAGCAGTCAGTTGAGAGAACACAGTCGTTCAACTGTTGAAATACAGGATGTTGCTATAAAAAGGAGGACAGTTTTCTTGTGTTTTTTTTTTTTTTTGTATTATTGTTTTTGTTGTTATTATAGTGAGATGTTGATCAGCAGCACTACATGAATATATTTCAGATGCCTCCAAATCAAGCAGCAAGTTTCAGTCAATGTTTGTGTCACACACTGACTATCTTACAGTGTATCATAAGAATGAATTACTTGGATATACAAGATTTCTTGGTAACAGACAGAGAGAGACAGAACAGAAGAAAACATTTATCTTATACTGTTTATCCTCAGGAGGTAGAATCTGAATCGAATGAAGGTCTTCTTTCTTCATCACATTGCTTTCGCATTACAAACACCACGTCAGCATGGATGCCCACAGACATGTTTATGCATGTTAAAGTCAAACATCATTTCAGTGGTTGAGAAATGTAGCTCCTTGATATATTTAATGATAGGAATCCATTTTAATGATGAACAGATACTGTCCATGTTTACCCCATAATGGATATCATGATATAAATATACTAGATATCATATGACATGTACAGACATTTCCCACAATGTTAAGCTAAAGAGGGACAAGTAAAGAACTGAAAAGGGGGTCGTGGACGGCATCAGTCTTTCTCTCAGGGACAGACTTCCTGCAGCTGGCAGGCTGTGATGTGACCAAACTGTTAGTGTCTGAGTTATGTCCACAGTTCATCTGTTGAAGCTGCACAGGACCTGGCTGTGTTTAGGTCTGGGTTGGTTATATCTGTTGTTATTGCTTTGTGTCTCATGCTGCAGGCATGTGTTTCTTTTTAACATGTGGGTGGCTTCCTTGTTTCTGGAAGAACTCAACATGACAAGAATAGCTGTGTTTTCATGAACCTCCATCACAGTGTGAGACTATAAATTAACTATTGGGTTCCAGTCTGGAAAGGTCAGTGCAAATAGGACACAGCGGCATAACAGGAGTGTTTGAGCACAGGAAAGGGAGGGCAAGATGAGACGAACGGCGTGGGAGGCTGTAAATTATAGAAAGTAGGAAGGTGAGGAGGAACAAAAAAATGTTTGGGAGATTTATCAAAGCCTGGGGGGTTCTTGAGCCAAATACAACAGTCAAGTCTAGTCACACACTGATAAACTGTCTTAGGAAACACTTAACTTCTGTCGCTATCATTGACAGGCAGCAGCCTTCAGTCACATCAACACTGTGTATGTTCATATTATGCCTTAAAGGTTCTTATAATGTCATCTACAGCATTCATACGTATGTCCAATCTAATCAAATCTAGCATATTCAGTGCGATAAGCTTTGGGCTAATGTATTTACATCCATCATAATATGTTCTCCATTACCTCATTTTGTGTGTGTAAGCTCATAATACCATCCATTGTCAGATTTAATTAGCAAAATTCTATCATTTTCTGTCTCATATCATATGAACCCAACCAGAGTGATGTCTTTCTGTATATGAACTCATGTCAAACAAGCCTCGGGCTCCTCCGCTAACCTTGACTCCCCCTGTGCTTATATGCTGTAGTGCTGGAATGAGACTAGAAATCTTGAGAAAAAAACTTTGCACACACACAACATGAAATGCATTGTGTTAAGCATTCTGAGTAATCGTTGTTTGTACTTAGATATCTTAATTACAGCAAGTTTCACTGTAAGATGGAATAGAAATTGTGATACTGAGCATCTAACAAACATACCTCACTGAAGCCCAGAAAAATCGTAAAATCAGATTAACATGCTGTACAGACACACAGAGACACACAAACGGTCCAAAAATCTGTTGATAAGGAGGTGAGATTCAAGGTTGTAGACTTAAAAACCTGATGTGGAGCGTCCCGGCATCTCGTGGTCTAAGGCACATACTGTGTGATTGCAATGTCCTTGATTCGATTCCAGCTGCGGACCTTTATCACATGCCACCTCCCTCACTGTCTCCTCGTATTTACCTGTCTGTCTCCTTTATGTCATATTGAAATCTAATTTTAAAGACAGACAGCAAATGTCTTTTCAAAGGAATATGTTTAAAACATGACAAAACATTTATAAAACCGCATGCATTCAGGTAAAAGGAGTACATTTATGGAACAATCAATAAATGTTTATTTTAGTTACTGTCTGACATTTTTGGTCAATGCTAAAGTTTTTTTTTATCATGAATTTATGGATTTGTGGCTGTATAAGCACCTGGGTTCATTTCTGTGTTCAGTTTTTATTATTATTTATTTTAACTTAACTCGCATAAAGATCAGTTAATATCAGTTGTCAGTAGTAGTAGTATCTAATTAAGGAAAAATGCTCCCAAACCCTTCTGCAATATTATATTACAAGTCGGTGCAACACACTGGCCTCTGTGTGCACGCACGTACACGCGGTTTCTGAGAGTTCCTTGACTCCTAGATCTTCTGTGTGTGTGTGTCTGTGTGTTTTAGTGATGCACTCTCTACTGGCTGTAATTGGCTACGTGAAGCAGACAGACACTGCTGGCTTGTTATCAGACTGACAGGCAAACTGGAAAGGACATCAGTGTCACTCCGAGAAACACAGCAGACCTCGGAGGCAAGCAACACCCACTCACACAAAAAAAACCAAGCATAAATACCTCAAGTGGACTCACGGCAAGTGCAAACAGGCGCTCAGACACATGCAAGTGGTGTGATACTAACAGCCTGTGACAGGGAGGAGAGTGTATCTAATGTATTGCTCTTAGATGACAATCTGGAAGAAGATGGGTAGGTAGATAAACATAATGGATACACGTAATCGTCTTAATATAGCAAATAGCAAAGGTCTTTGCAAAGAAAAAGGTCAAGACAATGACAGGAAAGCATGCTTGGGTGGATATGTACATTCATTTAGTAATGTAGAAGTTTCTGTGAACTGTGACCAAGGCTGTTTTGTATTTGGAGCAGGGGAACAGTGTTTATTCAAACACTAAAATGATGCAACAGAAGTGAAAGTCTGACTCAGTGATTTCAAAATCTAAAATGCTGGTCCCATTTCTAGCTCACTGAGTCGTTCACTTCCAGAGAAAATATTTCCCTATCTCTGGCCCAGCGAGCTTTTTGGTAACTGTAGATCGGCCTTTGAATCCTTGTTTTGTGTGCCACATGTCTGTGTGTGTAATCTATGGACGGAGAATCTGTGCAGAATTGAACCTTTTCTCTGTCCTTCTGTCTAGGAGTGTGAGCTTGCTGAGGTGTTCCCAGTGCAAGATGGCTCACTACTGCAGTATTACCTGCCAGGTATAGTGTATGTGTGTGTGTGTATATTTATGTGTGTGTGTGTGTGTGTGTCAATTTGCTGAAATGCCTGTCTCCTGCAGAAAAAAGCATGGTCTGGCCATAAGAGGGAGTGTAAATGTCTACGCAGCATCCTACCCAGAATTCCCACCGACTCAGTCCGTCTGGCTGGGAGACTCATGTTTGCCTTGGTATGTTTCTGGTGTCTTTCACTGGCATTCACAGTTTGTGTCTCACACTCAAAAGTAATGTGTACAAAGATACAATAAAAATATCTCAAACACATAAACCGCTTTGGTCTGGCTATACATCTTCAGCTGTGCTGTAATACCCTTGTTTATTGTACAATTTTGTTACATTCATGTATCCGCTTAATGTGAAGAACGCAACCCCTCTGTTGGTTGAGAAAGCTTCACATGCTCTGACACTTTTTAGCAGTTTTTATTTGTTACTGGTTTTCATCCCACAGCCAATAATATGCTGCAGGGACTAGTGCAGTAATAAGGTGAAACAATAGCAGAAGAATGATGTAGTAAATGCTTGTTCCCCACTCTGTCCTTTGTCTTCTAGTTAAGTCCATCTAAGAGCAATTGTGAGGAGCTCTACACTTTTGAGGAGCATGAATCACGTAAGTCTGTCCTCAAAGAGTGTGTTTTTTGAGTGTGATGCCAGTGCATAAGACAAAATGGTTGCTCTCCCAACCATATAACAGCTCCTTCCAGACGTGTAAGAAACATGATGTGTGAATATCTGTCTCTGTCTGAGTCAAAGCAGTTTGTGCTGCTGAGCATGCTAAAGCTATTTTGAGACATTGTAAGACTCTCATAGGGACAGATAGATTATTATTATTATTATTTTTATTTTTTACAGATCTGAATTCCATGTCTGAGCAGAAGAAACAGGGTCTGTCTCAGTTGGCTTCCATGTTAGAGTTGTACCTGCAACAGGAAGTACCTGACGTTGCACAGGAAACAATGTCACTGCCACCTTCCTGTCAAGAACCTCTCAACCTTATTGCAAAGGTGGGCTGAATGCATAAACACAATATTTTTTTTGTATGGCACATACTGTAGACACATAAACACTGTGGCACACTGCACAAGTGAATACAAATACATAAGTACGGACATGCCTACCCATCCACACAAACCCAGACAAACCGACACAAGCAACTGTTTATTGCTTTTAGCATCCCCTACTGTGCTTGGATGTACCCCAACATATGTCTAAGATCTTCCCAACATCTGTGATTAGATCCCTGTGTTTGTGTGTGTGTGTGTATTCCCAAAACAACCTGAGGTCTTATTCTCTTAAAACACACCAGCTGCCTTCACAAGAGTTTTAAACCACAAATCATTATGTGTGCAAGGATGTGTTTGTCTGGATTTTGCTCTGCCTCTGTTATCTGTTAGCTTTTGTGACTCCTCTCTTTAGATTTTATGGCTGCAAGGTATGATTTGTATTTGACTTCATGGCCAAAGTTCAGTTTTGGTGTTCTAAAAATATGGTTTCAGAAATAGGTGTTTGACAGAAAAGATGTCAACATCTGACTAGTATTATGTGCTTAACATTACTAACATTGTCAGCATGACGATCACTGCCGCTTTTGCATTTAGTTCATGACTGCAGTCTCGCAGAGCTGCTGATATGGCTGCAGACTCTGTCTCATTGTTTCCTTCTTTTTCTCTTAGGGCAAAATCGCTGTAATATAGGTGCTGTAGAATTTAATGACACCGACACGCATGCACATTCTTGTTTGTGCATTTGTTTCTATGTTTTTGCATAATTTATTAAAGATTATAGAGGCAGAGAGAGAGATTATAATATCTTAGGTGAGATATAATAAGTAACTGTGTGTTTGTGTGTGTGTGTGTGGGGGGGGGGGGGGGGGGGGGGGGGGGTGTGGTGGAATGTGGTGCAAATTATTCTGTATTGTGAGAGAGACAAAGAGTGAACAACAGCGAGTGGAATAAAAAGAAGTGTGTGTGAGAGAAAAATGAGAGGGGAACAGAGAGAGAAGCAGAAAATGTACAGTGAGTCTCAATGTGAAATGTAAGCAAACACTGGAGATGATATCCTGACTAGCATGGCAACTTAGAGTCACTCAAGTCACAAATCGCTCACTGAGAATTAATTCAGCACTTAGTGTGACACAATATATTTATATTTTAAATTATTATCTATCTACTATCTGTCATGTAGGCAACTTGTAAGCAACATACATAAGCAGTACTGTTTGCAGTGATTTGTATACAAGTTGATGTGGATGACATCATAGAGTTGTTTACTTGGAAAAATTCTGTTTATTATTGTTCATGCTCATAAATTAACAGACACAGAGACACACAGACACAATATCACATCATATTTTAATTTACACCTGCTCATCCAGCATTCACCCTACAGTTAAATGACTTATCTGACAGTGTAATATCCTTCAATTTAAATTAATTTAAAACCAATCGAATGCTGGTTCAAGTTTTTTTTATTTTACACGCACGCACGCACGCACACACACACACATACACACACACACAGCTTAGTTATGTGCTCCTCGTCCGTGAATTTATCGTATATCTTGTGATCGGTAGCATTATCATAATGGCGCTTTATATTGAAGTCCTTGAGCATTGCTTGCAGATTAGCATCACTTTATCTGACTTGTGAGGTACAATGAAGTAAGCGTTGAACCATTTCCCCCAAAACGCCCTTTTCTTAGTACTGACACAATGTTTTTTGTGCAATAGTCCCAGCTGATGTGTCAAAACACATTTTTGATTTCTTAAATGTGAGTGGAGTGAAACCTTAAATTGTTCCATGATCATAACATTTTATTTATAAGTACTTCAATTAATGGTAGTTAAGCTACATAACATTATTTGAAGGTGTCACCATCAAATGTCTTGTTTTGTCTTCATAGTCTGAATCTATGCAGTTTATTAGAAACATCAATTTATTGTATCCTAATCATATGAACATTGAATGATTTTTTTGACCAACTCCATGGTATTTTTTTTAAGAAATAATAGCCAATGATCTATTAGCAACCCCAGCCTAGTCAAGCTAGCATGAACTGATAAATCTCAATCATAATCAGTCAAGGAAATTGCAATAAGTGCATCTCTAGTGTTACAGTTAAAGGGATAAATATAAGCATATTTATATTTACATCCATATAAACGAATGTCTAAAATTAAAGCCAAATGAGTTTATACAATACTGATTAAGCCAATCATTGCCAGGTAAATCTCTGTATTCCTCAATATACAAGAAATTTAAATTTTATTTAAAGTCTGGTGACTTTCCTGCATTGAACACCGGTAGTTTGGTATACTTCAACCAGCAAGTTTGCTCGCGTTTTTTCCCAAACCTGAGGATTAAAATATGACTGGACAGAACAAGACACTAGAAGCAAAATGACAGAATGACACAAAGACAAAAAAAAAAAAAAAAAAAGGTTACGTCTTTTCTTTGTCGTGGGCTCATCTGGCAGCCTTTGAGTCAAAGGTCAGGTTCTTCTACAAAAAAACAACAAAACATGAATGTCATGGTACCATTACTACAAAAATCTTAATGACAGATGCACTTATATACCACGGTGAGTTCATCTGATTCTTCAGCTGGTTCCCTCATATTCTTCCTTTTTAGAAACCCAGAAAGACACAACTTAATAGAACAATTGAAGATTAAAATATGACTGGACAGAACAAGACAGAAGCAGAATGACACAAAGACAATTTTATTTGTCTTTGTGGCCTTTGACTTAGAAATCTCAGGTTCTTCTACAAAAAACAGAAAAATGCATGTCACGTTAGCGTTATGTACAACATCCTTGTACCAGTTAGCTAAGACTTTTCCATTGACCATCATTTTAATGGAATTTACTTTTCATATTACATTTTCAGATGTTTTTATTCATATTTAATAGCATTTACTTTTCAAAAGGGAAGGAAAAGATAGGACATTGAACATGTTGTCACTTCTCATGTCAACACAAAGCACACAAATTAGATGATTAGTTTTGAATCTTTGCCACTGACAATTTATCATGTACATTTATTTTTTTTCTGAAGGCTGAACCCGGCCTGAAGGCTTAGTTTTGTACACCAGGATCTCCAGACCTAAGTGTCAACTGGCCCCAACAAATGTATATTAGTAATGAATACTGAATATTACTTAAATAATTTTAAACAACTAATGGTATTATGTACAAAGTTAAAGTTGGTCAATCCTGGGACTGTGCTGTGTTACAAACAAGCCAGCTGTGCTTTAATTTGACATTTAGTTTATCCAACAAATTAAGTTAATGCTAAAGTTAGCTAGGCATAGCCAAACACAGCCCCCTGTTGTGTTTATCCAGTGAGGTCCAGAAAACTAGTTTTTCCCATATCCCACGAATGCAGCACTGTACTTTGAAATGTTTGCAGGTGCCTTTGCTTAACTGGTGCCCCCCAATGTAATATGGCATGAATTCAGTTTGAGAGATATCTAAACATCAATCTATCAAAGTTATAATTAAGAAAGAACGAAGCACATGAAGACAGTAGGATTTAAATTTGAATGAAATCCTACTATCTTTCCTTATTGTATCTTAGAACAAAAGTGCAAATTAAAAAGAGACAGGACAGGGATGTTTTTGTAGTTGAATCGTTAACATTCACTACATATAGCCAGCAAGCTACTCTATAATTGGATCCTTCTATTAGTAAGAAGCTACAGCCGTTAGGTGTCGCTAGTTGTAGATGTACAGTAGCTAGCTCGTTACCAGGCATATACCTGGTATACATACAGGCATACCCTATGTTTTTATCATATATGATGATTATCAACTCACAAACTCCCCTTCCTCTGCCGCTTTTGAAAATATAATGCTGTTTTTTTTTATCTCTAACCTAAGTAGAATTTCAGTACTTGATGTATTTTTAGTACTCTTTTATGTCCTGTTAAAGCCTTTGTGAAGGGCCATAGGAACTACCGCAGAAATGAGGACTAAAATGTGAATCAAAGGGAGAGAGGGACAAACACAGTCTTGGTCTGAAATCGAGACAGCGTGCAGTCAGATACTCGGGCATATGGGGTATATGGCAGACAGGTCCTCCTTTGTAGTTGAATGTTTGAAGGACAGAAAGCTACCTGCTGTGCAGCCACTAGCTGTAATGAGCAGCTATAGCTGTACAATAACTAGTTGGCTACCAGGCATATACCAGGTGTACATGCACGTACAGTGGGGCAAAAAAGTATTCAGCCACCAATTGTGCAAGTTGTCCCACTTAAAAAGATGAGAGAGGCATGTGATTTTCTCTGTGATTTTTTTTTTTTTAGGCACACTTCAACTATGAGAGACAAAAAGAGAAAAAAAAGGAATTAAAAAGAGTAAGGGACAAAGACAGTACTTGGTCAAATACCGTGAATCTGTTTTATATTATCATAATGCCGTTTTATGTCATTGCATTCACCTGCTTGCAGATTAGTCACATCAGTTTATCTGACCTGTGAGGTACAATGAAGTAAGTGTTGCTCCATTTCCCCAGAAACATCCTTTTCGGTACTGACACGTTTTTTGTGTGATGGTCCTGGCTCCTCCATCTCACTTCCACAACAAAAAATTTAACTAGCCACTTGTGAGGTACTCATTGTAAACAGTAGCCAAGCAAGCTTTCAAGCTTTGAGGATATGTAGATGGAATGAGTGGACCTCCTTCAGACCTTCAGAGGTGATCGAGTTGAGTCGCTGATGTTTCTTGCTCTGGCATGCAGTAACTGGGACTTAGGAAAGCTGTGCTCAGTTTGTTTTGCTCCCCCACCTCTGCTGCTGTGTGATTGAGGACTTTTTCCATCCTTCCATCTGCTACATTATTGGGGTACATAATGATTGCGTGACATGGCTCAGTAGTTTGTGCCACATCCATCTAATGGAGATGCTGTTACAGTCAGGGGGTTAAATCCTCATCGGTACTGGAAGAATGTTCTGTATCGCCTTACAGCCGGAAACACTTTGACGAAGGAGTATAAATCTGGCCCTACGCATCTGCCGTCCACAGAAGTAAATGTGTTCTTTCTTCGTCTTTTCTTCTTGTTCCTTCAGTTTGAGCTTCACTGTGCAGAATGATGTATGCGCAAAGTTTGACACTACAAGGCTGTTCATTTATCTGCTGGAAGTGGAAAGTTTCTGCAGAAAAAATCTGATTTTTTAAAAGTAGGCGTATGAGTAGATTTTGTGACATCACAACTAGTTTGGAAGCCAATCCTGGTTCAGTATTCAACATACACAAGTGTGATGTAGAAACTTGAAGCCTCCAGTGCACATACACTGATCAAGGACTGTACAATGAAGTAGGAGACGTTTTTCCATTTGGTAATACTAAGTACTTTTTTGTGAAGAGGCTATATGACACATATTATTGTTTCAAGCAGAGTGTTTTTATATGTCTTAATACACAAGTTTAACTAAGAGCAATGTAAAGTCTGCCGATGTCACTGGTCAAGAACGTATTTTGCCACCAATAGGGGGCACTGTCATTGCATGGACATTTCTGTGTTGGTAATTTAAAGGAGTGTGAAAATCCTTCATTTTACTGTCTCTCTTTCTTTATCCTCTCTCGTGTCTTGTTTGTTTTTGTAGACTTGTATTGTTTTCTATTTCTCTCTCAGCTGCTTTAAATGTCCATGTATCTCTGTCCATCCTTACATCTTTTGCCTCGACTCTCTCCTCATTATTCTTCCATATATGTGTGGGTCTCCCAGTTTCTTCCTCCCTCCCCCTCCTCTCTCTCCTCCTCTGGTGCGCTCTCTCTCTATAATGGCTCAAGTATACAACAAATGAGGAGTTTATTATTCTGTACTTGGAATGTGTGCTTAACAAAATAGGTCATTACTTTGTGTGTGTGTGTGTGTGTGTGTTGTTGGGAGTCTAGTCTTTTACAGTCGGGGAGTGTTTTGTGATATAAAATCATTCTTTATGCTAATGGGTACTGCCTCCACTGTAGACTGATAGTGTAACACAGACACTTACACATGCACACTGACACACAGGATGAAGTAATGCTACAGCATCATTACTGCTCTTGATATACCCAGATTGGCAGTGTGTACATGTGTGTGTTTCATGTTCTGTGCAGCTATGTGATGCAGACAAAATGCAGTGGCATATATGTGTGTATATCTAACAGGTTCAGGTTCATTGTGTGTTGCTTCAGTCTATGGTAGTTTTTTTTATATGTGTGTACGCTTCAGATGATGATGAGAGAGAGAGAGAGAGTGTGTGTGTGTGTGTGTGTATGCATGCGCACACTCGCCTATTGGTCAGACTGCGGTGGTGCAATAAGCAGTGACAGATGAGATCTGGCTGCGGCACATTTTATTGCTTCCCTCAAGCAACATTTCCTCTCTGGAGTGTGTGTGTGTGCGTGTGTGTGTGTGTGCGTGTGCGTGTGCGTGCGCGTGTGCGTGCGTATAAATCTATTTACGCAGTCATGTTACACGGACTTGCCTGCCTTATAGGGACTTGGTTTAAAATTTAGGGTAAGTTAAGGTTATGGTTAAGGTTAGAGTAAGTCTCCAGGAAATTAATGTAAGTCAGACAGACTGCTTTCTGTCTGTGTGTGTGGGCACAGCATAAAAGCCTGTATATTTAAGTTTGGTACAGACTTTATTTTTGTGCATGTTTGATTTTTCCTGTGCCTGTATGTCTGTGTGTCTGTCTTTGTGTTTATGGGTCATTGTCTTTCTATGCACTTACCAAGTCGAGTGTGTAAAGACTTATTGTTATGCTGTATCAGCCCTTGCTGCATTGAGACCCATTTCTCACACACACTCTTACATGACTGACATGTTACCCCATAAAACACACACACACACACACACACACACACACACACACACACACACACACACACACACACACACACCTCTATCAGCTCTGAACCAGCTCCTCGGTGTGTTGCTGCCTTACTATCATTCCTCTACTTCACTGACATTCCCTCGTCCCTTTCATTCTCTGGCCAAGTCTCTTAAACTGTAACTTTTGATATTAGCGTTATATATATAATTTGAAAGACACCTCACAGGCCTGGTTTTATAACCAGCCAATGCCAGCATTTGAATTTAACATGGCCTATAAAAATACCAGAGATAAATGACAGTCTTTACAGCACAACATGTAGTGTCTAGTTTAAAAAGGGTGATATACAGTTTCATCAAATCTAAACTGTAAATCTTCTGCACACATTTATGCTAAGCTTACTAAAAAATGTAGGCGGTCTACTGTAGTGCCTAACAACATAAGTATTAGAGGATGGGCAGTTTGAGAATGCCACAGAATATAATTTTTCTAAAACAGACTAAGAATCAGCATCTTCGGGAAATGGGAAAGCACAGCTGCCTCATTTAGCTACATAACATGCTTCATGTACAGCAGATGTCCATCAACACAGCAACAGATACATATAACAGACCTTTTCACAGCAGAGTTTGACTTGTATATAGCAGGAAAACACAGGTGTTACTAATGTCATTAACATGGTTTAATTTAGGAGCAAATAGAAAAACTACAGAGACAAAGAGCAGAGAAATAGTGGAGGAAATAAAAAGGGGTGAGAGAAGACGAATGAGGGGCAAGTAAATGAAGAATAGGGACAAGGAGGACATACCATGCTCAATAAAAGGTTTGAAGTTGCTTTATTTATGGTTATGTGTGTATGAGGTTGTAACTGGGACTTTTGGGAAACACACACATAAACAATACAACACACTTTTCCACCGGTGACTCCCTGTGGGAAAGTGTGTTGTATTGTTTATTATCTATGTATAGAGATGATTTAATAACAGATACACACACACACACACACACACACACACACACACACACACACACACACACACACACACACACAACTACCTGATGTTGTGTGTGAGTGTGGAGCCAATAAATTTACACCTCTGCTGAAAACTGTTTTGGCTTCAATTACACAAGCAGAAATGTGTGTGTGTTTGTAGATATAATTTTCTGAGTGTGTGTTAACTCTCATTTTTTTGGTTATAATTTTGTGTGTGTGTGTGTGTGTGTGTGTGTGTCTGTCTGTCAGGGATTGTTGTAATATAACTTGGGCATATCTTTGTGTAGGTGTAAATCTCCATGTGTGCAGATGTGCACCGTAGATACGAGTGTAACTTTGTGTTTGTGTGTAGGAGTAATTTATTCTCATGGCTTTTCTTTATATTTATTGGCCATCTGTTGAGTGGCTAAATGGGATGCAGACACTGTCATACCAGCATACCTTAATAAATCTATAACCTTCCAAACTTGACGCGTGGGAGAAAGTGTCATATACAGAAGTACAACTAACTTTTTTTCTCAATTCATTTATTTTTTTATACGAAGGAAAGAGGAAGGGAAGGAAACAATGGACAATGTTAAAAAAATCGATAATTGTAAAAATAAGAAAAAATTAAAAATAAGCAATTTGACGAAGAAAAGTATAAAAGAATATTCGTTTGGACATTTGGGCTCCCTCCATTTGCATAGTCCTGTGTTTTGGTGTGTGTGAGTTTGTCTGTCTGTGATGTATAAAGTCATTACAATAATCCGTGTGTGAATGTGTTAGCATGTTCAGCCTTATCTCTCTAACATTTTCCTGGTCTGTTGTTGTAGTTGACAGTGCCATGGGCACTACCTAATTAGCTTAGGCTTTGCGTAATCACACACGCACGCACACACCCACACAGCTTAGTGTAATGATTTTAAGTCCATCATGAATGCAGTCAGTAGACAGTCACATACAGTATAATAGGAAGATAGAATAAAAACATTGTTTAATTGACTTAGATTGGCTATGTGTGTGGGCTCATGGGGAGAGGTGAAGAAGATGAAGGGAAAAGAAAAATTGTAAATGAGAGAACTGGAAAGGAAGGAAGAAAGCAGATATGGACTTGGAGAGCATTTTAAAGAGGAGTGATGAAAAAAAGAAGACAGTAAAGGGGTAGATCAAAAAGTCAAATCAAGAAGTGATGAGAGGAAGAGCGACTGAAATTCAGAATAATTTTAAATATAAATCTGGATGTCATTATTTCATTCTGTAAAGTGATTTGAACAGCAATATGTTGCAAGAGATAGGCATGTGTATGTGTGTGAGTTGGGGGTGGGGTTGGTTTAATGAACAGCTTTTGGCTCCAGCTGCGGCAGCTACTATCTCTCTCGTCTCCTTTATCCTCCCTCGCGCTTTCTCAGCTCTCTCTTCTGTCACTCCAACATTTATAGTAATTACTGTTCTTTGATGATTCAGAGGGATGGAAACATGGATAGAGGGTGACAAAATACCAAAATGTTTGTGTTTATATATTTTGTCTAATTTACTAAATGTCCTCCAGAGGGATGTTTCAGAGGGTGGGATTCCTAAATTAACATCAACACTGTGACCTGGGAAAGACACTCTGCTCCTGATGGGGTGAAACATGATGTTCACATGTTTCAACCTGGCAACATGAACCTGCTCCTGCACCCCGAATGGTAGACTAAAGTACTTTGTCTACCACTTTGGATTCAGATCCCATGAATTGTGGGTGCAGTTAAGCGTCTCATAGGGTTTGACACTCTATCCAAGATGATTATTAATGTCCTTGGTATTTAGTTGCTGTGGCTAATTTATGGTAGCTCTCAGTAGCTCTCTTCCGTTTTTGTGGCATTTTGAATGTATAGTGTTTACATCTTTTTACACATGATTTAACTGTGCAGTGTTTATAATACAATATGTATACATACACACACATCAGGATGGATTCTTCATGAAACAAGCTGCAAATGTAACATTTTAGCGTTAACCTTGGTTGTATGTGAGCTAAAGGTATGCACTCATCCGCCTACCCATCTTCTCTCCCTCATCTTCGGTCTGTCTCTGCTGATCATTAGCGAATTACGTGATGCTTCCATGAATGCTGTTTTTGTGGCACAAAGACACCGAAGCCTGTAAACTATCCAGCTAAAGAATGCTTAACCATCAATCCTTTTATTTCCATCCTGAATATAGATGAGTTTCCTCAGGGTTCATTCCCTCTCATCTGTCTCTCATCTCCCTTTCTCTGTCCCCTCTTCTTAAACCACGGCCAAGCACTAAACCCTCAGTTCTATTCAGGGACAGTGAGACGCACCTCACAGACAGAGTGTGTGTTTGCGACAGTTGTGTTTTTGCCATCTTTTAAAGTGCAAATGTGCGTTACAGACTTGTAAACCCCAAAAGCCTATTTGCTGCACCTCATTCTTGAGAGAGTATTATTTTTAGAGTCCAGGACTAGCCAATAAGTGTGTATCTGCTTCTGTTTTATTTGTTTTGAATTGTTGTCCCACAGTGGTTGAAGAGACATGAGTTCACTTGTATTTTGTAGTTGTGGTTTCTGCTTTCTTCTTTTCTGTGGACATTCATGCTGTGCATCCTCTTCAAAATCAGCAGTTCATCAGGAACACAACACAAATAAAACCACATTATGGATGCAAACGCACACGCACACACACTGTGTGTTAAATGTTATGTCTTAGTTTGTTTAATTTGTACAAAAACTAAAGTACATGAACGACACATGTTTAGTTTTACAGGGTTTAATGTGTTGGGCATGTCTCAAAGAAGTCATTACACCCTTGTTGGGACATATTAATCACTAAGCTTTAGAGGTGCTGCTGAGTGTATTTGTTTTCATGTTTGGACAGAGCCAGGCTAGCCGTTTCCCCGTTTTTCTTTACTGACTTTATTGTAAGTTAAGTTTACCATACAACTTATATAGTAATTACATGATTATATTGCTTGGTTAGATAGTAAGGTAAGGTAACAGAATACCTAATATCCTGTAAAAACGTACCTTGACGATTAAAGAAGTAGTAAAGAAAGACTTAAATATACAGTATGTACAGTCTCTTGTGTTTGTGCTGTATATGTAAATCAAACCACTGTAACTATCTGTGTATATATGTGTTTACAATAGTAGTGGTATATGAATATACAGTGCGTGTGCGTGTGTGTGTGCGTGTGCGTGTGCGCCTCCACAGTAGTTGAACTCACCAGATGAAGGTCAAATACACTCTCTCACATAGACGCTTACATGTACACTTGGCTCGTTTCCTGCTAGTCGATGGCTAGTGTTACCATGGAGATGAACAGTGCTAAACGTTGCTGTTTTTGTCTTTCGACTGGCTCTGTTTCGCCTAACGTCATTGGACCACAGAATATGTTTAACAATAAATCAATGTGCTATCTCTATGTGTGAGAGTGGTCATATGGCTCTCAAGAACTTGGCTGTTATTAAGGCCAGTATTGAGTAAGAGATAAACATTGGTGATTGTTCATTGATACTATAAGATTGTAAAAGTTACATTAAAATTGTACACAATAGTTTGAGATTTAATAACTATAGCTTGCGATGCTCAGTGGCCCATCAGTGGTATATGTGTGACCTTTTGGTTCTGTATTATACTGTTGTTGTTTTTATAAGTACAGTTCCAAGCAAGTACACTGTCTAAGTACACACAAAGTAATTAATTTTTACCTTTAATAAATAATTCAGAAATTAACAGAGCAGAAACAACCTATTAGTGTGTGTGTGTGATAGCATCTTTGTATTGATCGAATCTTCCATTGTAGGTTTAGTGGTGTCAGCACTTTTTCTGTCCCAAAGCGAGCAGGATAAAGACGTGGATGAGAGGAGGTGCACTGTTTGGTGTTTAAAGCGATTTTTAACCGTGACTGATAAATATAATCAATTACTAGAATTAACTACTCTGCTTGGTCTGTCCTCCAAAATGAGTCTTGCACGATTTTCTTCAGTGTTCTGCGTTCATTAAATGTATGTTCCACCTCCCTTAAAAGAATCATAGCGATAGAACAACCTTGAACAATGTATTTCACCCCTCAGTTAAGGAGACCTATTTAGGCATAATGAGCCCCTCCCTGGAAACACCCCCAGGTGGAGATGAAGATAAAGTATAAGAGTAGGAGGTGGAGATGACAGGAGGTAGGACAGACACACAATCGCTTGAGTCCCAGTGCACTAGTATATCTAACATAGTGTAATTACAACAGGGAGCTCCTTTAATTGACTCCTACTGCGAACCCCCTGAGTCTGCAATGTGTTTGTATGAGAGGCAGTGGGAGGGACAGGTCCCACATGAAATGCTTTAATAAACAACTTCAGGTTTATTGGTATGAAAATGTAGTTTGGGGCGTCATTTTAAAACTCCCTCTCCTTTCATTAAAGTTATTTTACTTTTGGCTTTATTTATTTTTGGCTGAATTAATAAAGAATGTGCCTGTTTATGTATGTGTACTACATCAGTGACATTATTACAACTGGGTTTAGTGCTTTATTTTCTTGGATGTCACATTGAGTTAATTTGACTTAAGTCCAACCTGACTCCCCTAAAGCCTTTGCATTTGTGTACATTGCATATATGGATGTATAATAGAGTCCTGTGCGTACAAAGTCTATGTCTACATTTGTTATGGGTTATATAGCCGACCCTTCACCTTGCTGGTCTGCTTTCACACTTGTTAATTGTTATTCCAGTCTGTGGTTCATGTGCTGAAGGCTTTGCTCATCAAATAAAATTAAGTTAACTACAACTAAGGGAAAGTGACTGTACATTTGAGGCCCCAAAGACATAAAAAAACAAGCGTTCCTTCTGGGAGACAGTGAAATGACAAATGATGACAGCTCTCTGTAATGAGGTGACAATGAACAACACTTTTCACTTCCAAATATTTCTGTCATAATAGAAACATTTCCAGTACAATATGCACTGACCCCCAGTCCTCACTGTGTGATTAAAGAAGATGATAGGTTGACGAATGGTCAGCCCTCCAGGCAAAGACTGTGTGTGCGTGTGTTTGTGTGTGTGTGTGCGTGCAAATCAGTTGTGTTGAATTGCTTCTTGTGAGTACTTGGTGCATTCATCTGTTGTGTAAATGTCATTAGCTGCAGGTTACATGTAATCTAATTGTAACACACGGCAAAGGTGACTCATAATGGCGATCACTCTGATATCGATTGACTGGTCAGAGGGAGTGAGTGACATGACAGATGGAGAAAAAGGTTGTGCTATTTTTCATACACGTTGCCTAGTATCACACACACACACACACACACACACACACACACACACACACTCACACACACACTACAGTAATGTGAGTCAAGGACATCTAATTTCACTAGATCACTAGATGGTTTCACAGGTGAGGGAACAGAGACTATTTCTGCAGGGATGAGAGTGAAGAGGAGGAAAAGGAGGGAAAAAAGAAGAGGGGGATGAGGAGGATGGTAAGTGAAGAGGGAAAACAAAAGGAGAAAGAGGAGCACGAAGGAGAATATACCAGGCAACAATAAATTGAAATCCCCTGAAAATGATACTTTCCCTCTCTGGGACAATCATACACAAATATCCCTACTTGTTGTTGTTGACCTACCAGTTTTAACAAATGAGTAAATGAGCGGAGGAAAACCCTGCATGGTCATTTTGAACGTGCTAGAGTGACGTGGTGAGATACCTCAATATTTGTGTCCAATCCATGTGTGAGATAAGGTAAGGTAAGAGATGCATACAATTTTGTAACTCTCAGTGACCAGCAGCAAGAGAGGGCAATATAAAAACAAGATAAGATAAAAACTAATTAATTAATAATAAAGAGATATCGCACCACCAGTTAGATATGTGCAAGTATAAGTGTTGGAGTGCATTAGCAGCTTGGGGGTAGGGGGCTGGGAGAAGCTAAATTGGTAATATGTACAGTCTGCAGGGGTAATGGAGGCTAAAGCTCTGGGCTCAGCTTCTTCAGTCTGTTGGTTCTGGCTCCGTATCTCTTCCCCGATGGCAAGGGGACAAAACGACTGTGACCTACGTGAGTTGGGTCCTCACTGATGTTGTTGTCCTGCTTGTGTAGACAGCTATCATACACTGTGTCCAAGTTTGGGAGCACAGTTCCCACAATCTTCTGTGCTATTTTTACCAGCTGGGCCAAGTCCTTTCAGTGCATATCAAACTGAAGTAAAATCTGTTGGACTGCCTGCCATGCTGGATCTCATTAAAACATTTTCTGAACTTGTGGTATAAAATTTAAAGCCCCCCTGTTGTCAGGATGAAAAAAGCCTTCTCTCTGTCTGTGTGGATGCCCAGTTATGACATTTTAGAGATTAGAGATTTTTGATCTTGTATTCCACATCACAATCTCTGCTCACCACACCCTTTTGCTGCCTCCACCCCTCCATCTCCATCCCCCAACCTCCCTTTTACTCCCTTACATCCTTTCATCCTTTCATCATCCTGTGCTTGTACGATCGAAGGGTACTTACTGTAGGCCTACACCTCTCTGAAGGAATGGGCAATGAGCTGATGATGAGCCGAGGAATAGTGGAGGAGAGGAAAGCGAAGAACAACAGAGGAGAAGGAGAGTGAGGAATGGGGAATATAAGAGAAAAGTAAGATGAGTGGATTAAGGGAAGGGGGGCGTGGAAGGAAGGATCAAGGAGTCGAGGGTAGGATGGTGAGGAAGGGGTAGTTTTTAAAGGTCTCTTTTATTATGAATTTGCAGTCATAGCACCGACACCTTTATCTTCCACTACTCCTCATACTCTCACTTTACATCCCGCTTTCTCTTTTTCTACTTTTTTTTTTTTTTCCTTTAAGGTGCTGTTAATATATGAGATGCTACACATGTAGTTTCTTTAACCCATTTATTCTAAGATGATTTGAATAGTGATTATTATTTTTTTCCCATTAGTATTCAGTATTTGTGCCAGCATGCAGATCCATTTTTATCGAATTTATGTGAGCTCCTGATATAAGATTTTTTATATGAATGCCTTAACTTCCTTTTCCTTCCTTCCTTTTTCCTTTTTACATACATATACATATATATGTATATGTATGTATAAATCCATTCATATCCAATGCACTGTTTTTCTCTTTCTCTCTTATTCTCTGACTCTGTTCCTGTTTCCTTCTCTGTAGAGGTCACCATTAATATCATATTCCTTAAGGGGATGTATGAATCAATAACTCAAAGGGATATGTACACACACACACACACAGTGTGAAGCGGAGAGGCCAGTTCTATGTAAAGGCATCCTACAAAAGGGACAATGACATTTCTTTCCCCATTTTTATTTTATTTATTTATTTATTTTTACTCCCCCCCCCCCCATTTGTCTCTCTCAGACTCATGTGGGTTTCTCTCTCTCTCTCTCTCTCTCTCTCTCTCTCTCTCTCTCTCTATCTCTCTCTCCCTCCCTCCCTTCTGTCCTCTTTACTTTTTGTATCTGCGGTCTTTGTCATTGCCCAAAGTGTTAAAAGGGACTTTGAAAAACACTGTCACAATTGATTACAAATCAGCTAGGGAAACTTTGTTGGAAAACACATACATATACACACACTTACCCAACATGGCTGGTGATGACAGGGTTAGCAGGGCAACCACCTCAGTGTCATGTACAGCTGGTGTGTGTGAGCTCCACTGAGCAGAAAAATATGCTCTTCCAGTACACTGCACAACTCACACACACATGCACACACACTGGTTGCTCCTATGCAGACAGGTTTTCTGGTATTTTATATTTTTCACATCTCTATACGGTGTGCTATACAGTGAAGTGTAACCAGCAACATGGCCAGTAGTGTAATGTGGGAATCGTAACACTGGCTTCAATTTCTGATTAAACAGACCACTGATTGCAAAATGAACTAAACTAGTTTCATTGTGTTGCGGACGGCAGAGGATGGAGACAGAAATGTGCAGCCTTATTCTCTAGAGGAGGATGGAAGCTGCGGCTCTTTGATGCTGAGACTGAAGGGTCATTTGTCCAACCACTGCGAGTGAAAGTTATAAGCCCAGCCCTCCCTCCAGAAATGTGTGCCTGTGTGTGTATCATGTTTCCATCATGCAGTTTGAAGCTGTTGGTAGAAGCTAGCCTCCAGTCATCCTCTCTGTGTGTGTTTGTGTGTGTTCATGCTTTGATTTTCTCTTTGTCTTTCCCCCTTCACTTTCTGTCTTTGTTTATTTTTTCTATCCTCTCTTTCTGCGTGTCTACCCCTTCTCTCCCTCTAGTGATGCCCACTTCTCTCTTACTGCCTTTGTTGACTAATGGACTCATAAAACATCAAACTAATGTGACAGCAAGACATATTTTGAGCAGATAATATTTTCTGAGTAATCAGGTTTGCCGGCATTTGCAAACCTTTTTAAGGAAACATGTCAAACAAATTTTTCAAGTGTTGGAGGAAAGGTTGGTTATACTTCTCACGTTTAATTGACACATGAAAAATATCCCACACTTTAAGCTCTTGTCTACATTTCTGGGTTATGAACCCATGTGACAGCATGGAGACATTGCAGCCTTGCAGTGGAAATAACAAGTTGATTGGTCAAATTAGTTTTGTCTCACTTTTGTATCTCAACATGGCAGGCTTACAGAGAAGTCCAGACCACTGATGAGGTCTGTTTGTGTTTGTTTGGTAGCATGGAACAAAATCTTGGACATGTCTCTGAGTCTGCACCGCATCACGATTACGCTCACACACACAAACACAGCAAAACCTTCAACTGGGATCAATGTCGGAAATATCTTTAAAGTGAGCCAACCCTTCAACATAAATTGACTGATTGTATTTCAGAGCCCAGAAAACCTTTGAGCTGACTTTAAGAATAACGTCACACAAATCATTTACAGAATTCAGAGATAAAAAAAAAAATAAAAAAGTCATCTAAATACTGAACTGTCTGATAATCTATGTTGCTATTATGCAGTAATGTCTAGTGACATTTATCAAACCATAATAACAAAAGTGTTGAATAGCCTTGTGTGTAAGATGCCAAATATCACAAGTACTGCAACTCCAGGTTATATTGCACCGAGTCAACATGAAACCTTTTTATAGAAGAGACCGATGTGTGAAGCAAAAAGCAGACAGATCAATTAACCCAAAAGATTTCTTATCAGAAAGGGGCTTAAGTGATAGATATCCAGTTAGCTTTAGTGCTACATGTATGAAGGTCAGGTCAGATGAAACAGCACTTCTGTATGAGATGCTGCAGTACAGTTGGCAGGATGTGTGTTTGTGTGAGTGTGTGTTGGATAGAACGGTCAAAAGCTTCATGAGAGGGGAAACAAAGTGAAAAATACTGAACTCACGTACACATACGTTACTGATGATGGGGGCCTCGAAATGGAAGCAATAAAGAGGTAAGACAGAAGGGAAGGAGAGAGAGGATAAAAGTGTTCACAGACTTTCATGTTGTGTTAACAGTAACACTAAATAACCCCACTATAAAAACCACAATATAAAAAATGAACAAAATAACTGAAAGGAAATTGAACCAAATGAGTGCAGTGTGAATTTTTTAATTTATTTAATAATTCATTCTGTGATTTTAAAGCATTGCTGCCCTTCAGGTTGTCAGGTGTTCACATATTAACAAGGACTGATTTTAATGACATAGTACTCATAAAATTAAGCAGCATTCGATTGGAAATGTCCTGATTAAACTCAGAAACTAATCACTGGCTAAAGATAATGCTGCTCCTCTTTTATTTCCTAGCACTGTAATCTTCCTCATTTTTTCTTTTTCTCTTTGATTATTATGTTCTTTCCTCTTTGCTGCTCCTCACACACCCTTTATTCTTGTTCCGAGTTTGTTTGTCTTTGTCTGCATCTATTTTCTCTTCCCTCCCCTTCATTATTTGTCCTTGCTTACTCCTCCTCTCTCCTCATCTTTCTTTTTGTAATGTTCTGTCTTTATCCAAGTCTCGTCTCTGCCTCTGGGGCTCATGGTTTGTTACTGAGACAAAAATATCAGCCACGAAGTTTCACTAATTAACGCCTCTGTTGTGTGTGTGTGTGTGTGTGCGTGCGTGCGTGTGTGTGCATGCTGACATGTCTCTCTCTCTCTCTCTCTCTCTCTCTCTCTCTCTCTCTGTCTGTCTGTCTGTCTGTCTGTCTGTCTGTCTGTCTGTCTGTCTGTCTGTCTGTCTGTCTGTCTGTCTGTCTGTCTGTCTGTCTGTCTGTCTGTCTGTCTGTCTGTCTCTCTGTCTCTCTCTCTCTCTCTGTGTGTGTGTGTAACAATCAGTAAAAGGGTTAGCTCTATTTGTTCTGTGGAGTTGAATAAATAAATTGGAATAAATAAATACATTATTGAATACTATTAATTATAAATGGGACAGCATTTCTGTAGACAACACACATATAGTGAAGTGATGAATAATGCACAGTTACGTAGTTACTTAGTTACACAACTATGAAAGCCCTATGTTTGTTGGAAAATAAAAAAACAAACAGGTGGCTCATTGACGTAATCTCTGTGCAACGCTGTGTATTTATTTGCTGCTTGATTACTGCTACTTGCTACTAGTTTTTAACTACTCTCTAATGGCATGTTGTCTATGATTGTCTAACTTCCAATCAATTTCTATCTGTATATTGGTTACCAAGTATGTGTATCTTACTTATACAGTAGATCCTGCACTTGCCAACTCAGATAACACAGAAGAATCCGGCTCTATTTTTGGCCTGTTTGACGACAGACTTCTTTTAACAGCACTCGCATACATTGTGTGCATTGTGTGTGGGGATGTTCCCGTGAGAGGGAGAGAGAGGGAGAGAGAGGGAGAGAGAGGGGGAGGTGGGGTTGGTGGGGGGCAGCAGCATGAGTAGGAGTTGAGCATGAGTGTAAGAAGGCTTGGGGTGTGAGGATGAGGTGCTAATGTTGTAGAGTGTTTAGAAGTCTGACAGCTTGTGGCAGAAGCTGTTGTTCTGATGCTGCGAAACCTTCTGCCTGATGGCAGAGGGGCAAACAGGCTGTGGGAGGGGTGGAGGGGTCCTTCACACAGCATGAGCCTCTAATATATGCTGTGGATGGAGAGAGACCCCTATATGATCTTCTTGGCTGTCCTCATTATACTTTGCTGTTTCCAAGCCGTCTGGTCAGGACGCTCTGCTCAGTGCCTCTATAGAAGGTGATAAGGATGGGTGACGATAGACTGTCTTCAGTCTCCGCAGCGAGTGGAGGCGTTGCTGTGTCTTCTACATAGATGTTGTTGTCATTGCACCAGCTCACCAGTTGCTCCACTTCCTCTCTATATGATATGGTTTCATCATTATTGCTGATGAGGCTCACCTCTGGCATATCATCAGCAAACTTGATGATGTGATCGGATTCAAACTTGGCACAACAGTTGATCGAACCACTTTACCATGATGGGAGTCAGTGCCACAGGACGGTAGTCATTGAGACATGTCACAGTTGACTTCGGGTCTCCAAACCATTCATAGAAGTCATTAAGTATGTCAATAAGATGGATGTCACTGTTGTTTGCCTATGATGTGAATTGTGGAACAGCAGAGGCTGTCTTCAAATGATCTCAAATGATCTCCCATAATTACAACATTAATTATGGGGTGAACAGGCCTGAACAATCTAATAAATTGACAATATCTCTTGATTTCTGTCCCAAGTTTCAAGTTTCCTGCTCTGTTTGCTTCACATCATTGATCTTATTTGCATTTGTTCGCACCACCTTATTTATACTTTATTGTTTTTGTCTTATGTTCTGTCTTAATAAGACTACAGTACCGCAGTTACCCATGATTCATTACTCTGCCAAATATTTACTTTTCATTATTTTGTATGTTCTTATTTTAATCGATTAGTTAAAGAAAACCATAGCGCTCACCAGGAATCTCTCAAAGTGCAGTACTCCAGTCTGTGACGACCATTATATCAGTGTCTCTTTCTTGTCCTGTCTGTGTGCACGTGCATGTACACTGTAGGAGATTGATGAGGGTAATTTCCATTGGCCAAGGCACCACTTTATCACTATGGTGACATACACATATCCCAAGGCATTAGTTTATCACTATACAAAACAAACACAGGGTTTTAAATCGAGAGCACATTACATTACACCTCTAAGCATGTCACACTCATGCACACACACACACACACACACACACACAGAAAAACATAGTCGGCTATCCGTATGCACAAGCACACATAGACACACTCACATAAAAAAAGGTGCTTGGACATTAACAGATGGTGGCCACAAGGGAATTCATACTGTCAGCACAATAGTTACAAGGTCACACTGAAGCAAACTGTAAATGGACGTGCAAACACACAAACATCCAGACAGTAAGAGAAAAGAAGAGAAGAAAAATAACAAGATGAAGTACCTGTAATTTGTTTTTTCCCTGCCATATCACAAACATTGTCAGTTTGTGAAAAAAAAAAAGTGTCTTGCTAAAGTTGTGGATTTTTTTTTTTTGTTAAATAGTATTTTTGAGATTGATTTGTCCTCTCTTTAGGACAAGCCTATTCATATTCACACTACTCACTGTTATGCTAATTCCCTGATTGCATGTCTCTATGCTAATGACACCAGTTAAATCAGAGGAGTCTCTGTTCTGTGAAGGACACACACAGATGGGCGTGTGAGCATGTGCGTGGATGAAGGATGTAGATGTAGATGACGGGGAAGTTTTACCTGATTTTGTATTACACACAAAAGTATCTTCTCTGTATATTCTTTGATATATATATATGTGTGTGTGTGTAAATATATATATATATGTGTGTGTATATATATATATATTTAAATGTCACAGAATATACAATCATGGGTCGCAAAAATCAGAATAAATGTCAAATGAATCACTTATGTCAAGCTGCTGGTTGCATCCAGAACAAATCACAACTCATAACTTTTCACTAGCTACATGCATTTTGGCAAGTATAAATCAGCTGTGATATATCATAATAAATCAGAAGGAACATTTTTCATTTCCAGCTGAACATTCATCAGGAACTCTATTTTGTTATTATGATGTATCAGATTGCCAAGTTACCACTTTATTTAGCTAATTTACTGATATCTGTCAGTCATGACAAGTTTTCATGTAATAAAGAGAGAAAAACTTTATTATTGCACTAATGAGTTTAAGCTTGCAGCTTTTTTAAGGGATATCTGCACCTTCGCCCTGCATTTTTTTATTTCCTTCTCCATGCACCTTGGAAGTAGGTGAAGTGGTGCTAGAAATCTCTACTCATGTTGTCACGAAAAAACACAGTAACAAAACTGGCAGACAGAGTTCACGAATGCCTTCCCTTCTGTGTTTTTATCACAGTGTATAAGTGTATATGGACCACATACACATACATTTTGTGTGTATACTTTTGTGTATACTTCCACCGCAGCTCAACAGGGAAACAAATTCTTGTTACATTGAGCTGCGGTGGAAGTATACTGTAAAAAAAAGAAGGAATTTGTCACTAACAAGACTTTACATTAGCTTTAGATGAAATTTTAACTGGCCGCTTGTGGATTTTGTCCCCCGTCACTTAGATTGTAAGTGCATGAAGGGATTTCTTGATGGTCAGTATGAACCAAAGAGACGCATAGAAGACATGAATTATTAGAACTGAGAAGAGGGACATTGAGTCTGTTCAGTTCAGTAGTCATCTGAGCCTGCACTTAGAAAACAGCAAATCCCATAATCCTTTTCCCTTAAATTCATCCTTATGTCACTGAGAAGGCAACATCCAATCAACCCTTGTGTGGCATGAACATATAGTACAAACACACACACACACACACACACACTCTCTGTCTTTAATGTCTGTAATGGGAATTATGTCATTATTAGGATCACTATTGATTAAACACTATCTTCGTCATAAAAACACCATTATCATTACAACCTAGTCCGCTCAAAACATGCAGGGACACACGTGTAACATATAAATGCAAGAGCTTTGGATGGTATGATTGCAATGTGTAAGCATTTAGACATGCCTGTACACACACGCAGATACACACAGAGGTATACACACAGATAATTGGATGTAGCATTTGACCTTTAACCCAACTGGAGTGGGTAATAATTGTAGTTTTACAACCTCGGGGATTATGAGCGTGTGCGTGTTTGTGTGTGAGAGAGACAGAGAGATGGGGGGAGAGGGAGAGAGAGAAAACCCAGCAACAGAAGAGCTTTATGTGTGTATATAGACATTTATTTGTATGTGTTCCTCTAATGATAGTGGGGTATCTAGAGACAGGACATAGGTAGACATCATTCATAATTCCCTTAAAAATATCTATATTTAAGCCATGTGCTTAAAAATTTTTTAATTTTAAAGGTGATTATTTCACCTTTATTTTTCAGAGTATGCTCTATTATTAAATCATTACAATATACTCAATATAAAATATATATTCCCAATCAATCAAAGCTGATTTGTTTGTTGATCGGTTAATCAGCTACTACTTTGGTTTCAACAATGACATGATTGCCTTTGTTAGATCGTGCTATGGTCGATAGCCAAACCAACAAACCAACGAAAATGAGCTTGTAAAATTATCAGACACATCTCAACATCTCATTGCATTCACATTCTTTAGCCTGAGGATTAAAAATCATTTTTGACTCATCATTTTGGCCTTTGACATTACTTTTTACATGCATCTGACTGATTGCATTGATCTTATATTTGGTGTCTCAGACCTTTTTAAAATGTAATATATATACACATTTGTGTGGTGGAGTATAATAAATCACAAACCAAGCGATAGACGTGCAGCAGTGATCATGTATAGAAAGTTCTGGCATTTAGGATGAGAAGTTAATGCATGAAAAAGTACCAGAAGTTGAAAATTAGCTGAGATCAGTAGTACCCCACAGCCCTGAATAGGAAAAGTGAGTGCTAACATATATTATGTAAAAAATGTGTCCAAACTCACTATTTGTATGCCTTCGGGCTTGTTCTGTAATGCATACAGCCGATGGTGTTGATTCAGTTCAGTGTTGACATCTCTCTTGCGAGTGTCAGAGCCTCCTGAGGGCACACACGTCAATCAAACATCCCACAGTAACAGCAATGATAGCTCTTCATATACCAGCTTCAACACATGGAAATCAAATAAAGGACAAGATGGCACAGAAACATCAATGAAGAGGAAGCTTTTAAAGGACAGGTTCACAATTTTTTAGTTCTGTCTTAAAACAATAGCTGGGTGTCCAAATTAACATTGAAACATGTGTCATTCTAGCTGTAATCAGTCTTTGTGTTCATACGGTCCAATAGGACATCTTCTCCAAATGTGCCTACAGTATAAGTGATTAGTATATTTGGTGTCAGATTT
Organism: Pampus argenteus; assembly: GCA_036937835.1. Classification (NCBI taxonomy): domain Eukaryota; kingdom Metazoa; phylum Chordata; class Actinopteri; order Scombriformes; family Stromateidae; genus Pampus; species Pampus argenteus. Next base: position 12,435,609 of record CM072862.1, on the reverse strand, counting down.
TATGTTTACTGTCGGTGTAAGTTATTATTATTTTTTTCAAACAGTAGCACAAAGGTTAATATTTCTATGTAACCATAAGAGATAGATCATTCAGGAATACTGATCTTTCGTCATTCATTTGAAGTCACTTGAACATCCAGGTGCCTCACAGGAGCACAGTTTTGCAAAGGAGAGAAATATGGCAATATACAGTATGTTTTTTGGTTGGACGTGATGTACTTTAATGATGAAATTTCGACAAATGAATTTTGTTAGGTTAGTCTTAATTTTTTAATAAATGGCTGATACATGAGCATGTACTACATTGTCACAATCCAGACACTCACACCCATGTTGTGTCATATGTGTTAGCCGTTGAAAGTGGAAAAGATTGAGAATTTGTGTATCATCAAACAGCCACAAAATTCAATCCTGTGCAACACTGAAACACCGGTTGTGATGAGTTACATGTAGTGTATGTTCAGTAGCCTGTGAATGCATTTGCATTTGGAAGTTGTGGGTGCAGTGAAGGCATGGATGAATAACCTATTCAGAGCTGACTGACTGCTGCTTTCAGAGTAGAAGGAGGAATAGTTCTTCCCCCGCGAAACATCCTTTGATTCAGACCATGACAGAGCAGTCATGCAGTGAAAAACGATTTCCTACAAAGAATACCGCTCTGAAAACAATAACGTGTTCTTTTTATCTCTACCAAGGCCCTGTTCGTCTGATTTAACCTGCCCCCAGACTGTCTGCTTGGCTAAACTTCACTCTTTGTTTTCTTTTTTTTCTTTACTTGTTTTATAAAGTTGTTGTATTCTTTCTTACTTTTCTTGTTAAGTAAGCAAAAGACAGAGTGAAAAGAAACAGAGTCCAGATCACCCTCTCAGGTCATGTCTGCACTTAAGCAGCAATAATACTGGATGTGCTGCAGCTGTGGGCCATGCTCAGCTAAAATGTACAACATAAACACTTTTATCTTGGTATGTGTTTGGGTTTGTATGTGTAGCCTGCATTGGTGAGTGTTGTGTAATCTTTACTATCGACTGATCAAAGAACTGCTGCACACTTGAGTCTTTCACAGTATTTACTCCTTTTTATGGCCTGTTGGCCACTGAGCAGCTTACCTGAAACGGTTAATGCTAGAAGCATTGCTAAATGCTCTGCTTTAATCATTGTGGAGGTGATTTAAATTGCTTAATATTTCCTCAACCTGATTGAAATCATTCTGATTAGAGTTTTTAAACTTAATTTTTTGCACGGATGCTGCAGTAAAATACAGTATAGCACAACCAGAAACGCATGCAAATGTGTGTGTATGTGTCTGAGTGATACATTATGTTCCATAAATCTGCTTGCATATATATTTTCCTGTGGTCTATGTGTACAGTATGTATGGACTGTGTGTGTGTGTGTGTGTGTGTGTGTGTGTGTGTGTGTGCGCTCATGTTGGTGCAGCGGCTTACAAGCTCATCAGCTGAAAATGTGCTAACTTGACAAAATCACATGTCGACTTTCTTTTCTTATTTCTCTGTGAGATGATTGGGTATCAGCATGGAAATGAGTCATTAGAGAGTGAGAGGCAATCCCGTGTTCGATTACACATAGCCCCGGGCTAATGGTGTGTATGTGTGTGTGAGACAGAGAGAGGGAATGAGAGATTCTGGCTTCTGCATGCATGCACACATAGTATTTGCTTGTGTTCTGGTAACATATGTTTGTGAGGTATGTGTATGTATATAATAACACCAGTAAACCATATTATTAACCTGAATTGAATCTTTATCATTTATACATTAGCACAGATTTATATCAACTCATAAAGATCAAATCAGTATCTTTTTTTTAGGTTATTCTAGTATAGCATAGATGTTTATTGTTGTCAACTCTCTAATGTTTTGTTTCAGAAAATTGTCCATTATTCTATAATGTAATGTGACCTTTTATTTGTGTGCTTACATGTACACAGTTTTTGTATGGGAACCTTGGGGCAGTAATAATTTGACCACAAGATTCAGAGGAGATATACTAACCATTGGTATAAACGGAAGGAATGGACATCATACAGTTAATGTAGTTTACCAGTTTTATATTATTTGGTATATTTGGCAATTTTTCCATGTAGTCAATGACTATAAAAGCAACTGTATAGATTCAAAAGGTTTAACTTGTTTTCCATGATGCTGTTGTCCAGTGGTACATGTTCTGTTGCTAAGTATGCCGAAAATTTATGTGATCAAAAAATATGCATTGTGAGTCTTCAGAGGATAATTTTTTTGCCCAGTAGATTTGATCTAATAAATATTTTTTAAACTGCCACCTATGAGCCCACTTAGATCATGATGTAGTTCTTTTGTCCAAAGTTTTACTGCAGATGCTTTTGTTTGTCTGTGTTCTCATCACTAATGAGGTGGGTTGACCGTAATGGTAATTTCCCAAAATCTTTGTGTATTCCCTAAAGGAATAAGGTACTTCTCGATTCTTGGGCCACACTTTGCTGTTTTTTCCCTTCGTGGACTTCCATTCAATATTCTACCCCATATTTTCCCAGGGTGCACCTCTTTAATTTTGCTCTTGTTCATGCTCAGCAACTTCACTAACAAGTTTACTAATGAGTATGAACACATTTTTGCTCCACTGTCCTCTCTCCCTCCTTCCTTCCCTCTCCTGTATCAAACCTTTTTTCTCTCCGTGCTGCCTTCCTGCTGCTTCTTAACTCTCCTTCCACCTGCCTCTTCATGTCTTATCTCTCTCCTTTCCCTCCCCCTTTTCTCTCACACTCTCCCTCCTATCCCATCCTGAGGTGGTTTGGCTGTTTTACGCTTGTTTAAACAGAGTAAACAGAGACAGACTCCTGGGTGGGTGTGTGTTTGCTTATTTTTGTGAGAAGGTTGGGGGAGCAATGGAAAAGCAAGGGTAGAGAATAGATGAGAAATGGGCAGTAGGGGCCATTTTTATATTATTGTGTTGTCAGATAGACCATAAACATGATATGCAGTACATACTGTACATCTCCTGTCCTATTTCTGTTCTGCTTCTTGTCACTTAATTAAACAAGCAGGAACTCAACAGGAAAGCCAAGTCCTGGGGGGCTCGGTCTGGGTTGGAGGTTTTTAAGTATAAGCAATTAATGGAACTGACAGCAATCAGGCAAAAACAAGGCTGGCTGTTAAATATTGATGCTGCTGATTCTGTGACACCAGAGATCCACACTTCAAAAAGAAAGAAGAAAGAAGCTTCAATGTTACCTAGAGTGTTAAAGGTCTGAGTGCAGGATTCAACGCTGGTCTGAACAGATTATCTGCTTAGGAGATCCTGTAGTATGAGGGGTTTACATACATTTTTGATATACGACTTGAAATCCTGTAGTGTGAAAGGAAAGCTGATGAAATATTGAGCAACAAGCTTGCACTAGCCCTGTTTAAGACAATAAAACTTTATTTCCACTTTGGTTTTTTTTTTGCTGCAAAACGATTGTCATGTTTGATCACATGAGTTTCTGTGAGTCCCTGGAATCGCTACTCTGAAATCATTAGGTATAAACGGCAAGTGTGTGGCCCTGCGTTATGACTGAATCATCTGCTGTGTATGTTCTTACCTCACTTACCTACTCGCATATCTCACTGTCTTTTAACACACACACACACACACACACACACACACACACACACACACACACACACACACAGTGTACTCTGTGGCAGCTAGTTCACACAGGAGAGTTAGCTGGCTGCACCTTCCACTATGTGGACGTTACTAGAACAATTCACAAATTAAATCGAAATTTGATTCACAAATAAATTAACATAAGGTCAGGGATTGCTGTGGCACTGAAAACTGAGTTGGTGGTTGACTGACTGTGGCTAATATTAGAAACACTTAATATTCTCATGACACTGACAAAGAAACTGTATTTAATGTGGATCAATCATCATAGCTAATATCTGATCCATGTCTGCACCAATCCAACATTTAATGTGTTCATGCATACTGCCAGGCCATCGGTAGTATGAAAATGTAAATTATAACCCATATTGTGGTTTGCTGTCAGTATTCTGTTTATATGATAATACAGTTAGTTTTTAATATGAGATTTGTAGCATGGTGTGACTCTGCATGTATTATGATTTTTTAATAATTGTCCTCATTGTGTTGGACTTCTTTCTTTTTTTGTAGAAACATGAAAAAAAGCATATCGCCTCTGTACATGTTTTCTTATTTTGGAACTGTGGCCTGATTAGAGTGACACTAGGTAACATGTGATAGCTGAGACAGAAAGAGAAAGATAATTAAAGTGTTTTAATGTGTGTATGTGCACAAGGCAGTGTACATTAACTAGTAGATGATGCTTAGCTTTGCACTTTTCTGAGTAATTCTGTTTGCCTGTCTAGTGAGAGATGAAAGAAGCATGATTGGGTCATAAATACTTTATCAAAGCATTAATAGAGCGCACACACACACACATACCACACACACTGACGCGGCCTTTGATTGTGCCTGGTGGCCTTTGTAGTTTATCCCAGATTGACAGTAATTGAACCGATTCCAACAACATTAAAGACATAAAACCATCAAGTCACAGGTTTTTTGACGTGACACGACAGGACAAAGCAAACCAATCCAACTCCTCCAATATGAGATGACAAGACCTCCCGCTCCCCACAGTCCCAAAACCCCAATCCATCCATTTAGAAATGTGCCGCCCTTATATGTTTCCAAAATGTCAGTGAAATCATTTTGATCTGCCCCTCCCTCCATAAATACTTAATGTCAGTGCACACTTTCACAGTGCAGTCCCACTGCTGACTGGAATTTACTATGAGCACACTGGTTAGTGTAACCAACCCAGTGCGTTCCTAATCTCGTTTTGTAGCAGTCATTGACAGGTGAGTTTAGTTTGTGATTTAATCACATCATTTAATCTCAGTAGTAAATATAGTGCAGTTTCTATATCTTTAGTTTAGTTGTGAGAGGCAAAGATCCAAACCAAGACAATGACAATGCTGGCTGCTCAGTCCACAACAACTACTTTGATGGATATAGCCATGAAATTTGATGCATACCTTCAAGTACCCCACAGAATAAATTGGAATAGATGTGGTGATTCTATAATTTTGGATTTGTTGGTATCATATCAGGTCAAAATTTAAATACGTCCCATTCTTTGCTTTATGTCGTAGCTGCAAAACTGCCTAGCATTGGAGTGATACCTAAAACTGTATAGCATAGCATTATATCACAGCTATCAACTGATCATCAGATTTTAAACTGCTCGCTGCTTATTAATATTGTGTAAATAAGCAACCTATGACAACAGTTTGTGTGGATTTCTTATCACCTTTCCTTTGTCAGTTTTGTCAGTTTTGGGCAAATGACTTTTCGACTTTTGACCACTTCCTAATTCATGAAAAACTGTTCGGATGATGATTAAGACGAGTAGTGGACACTGTAGGCTGTTCGGGGTAAAGTCAGTGTCGTAGTTATTTATCTATCCACATCCAACTGTAGCAGTCAATATGTATTTTCATAATCAACAGTATGACAACAGTCCAAAATGTATCATAAGCATGAAGATATGCAATGTTTTTGTTTTTTGTTCCCCTCACAGAAGATGACATTTCAGAGACGGGGTGTTTTATGATCTTTTTGTTTTTTTCATTTTCCACTTCACAGGCTGCTCACCACACCCTTCAGTCATTCTTCAGTCTTCGCCTCCATTCTTCTTTCCCACATCTATCGTCTCTCCAACTTTCATCAAAATATAATCAGCAGAAATATTGTGTGTGACGGGCATCTTTTGTACAGATGCAGTAAATCATATAATTCTCCACAGGAGCTATAGCAGTACCTGAATCATATCAGGCCTGTACTTCGCATTAAGAACCTGCTGTTAAGAATTTCAGCTCTATTATCTGCTGGAGAGTTCATTTTATTTCATTCATTCACTGAATATGGGTAGAAAGTAGCCCTCTAGACATTAACATCTCTCACTGACCTTCGCCCAAACGCCCTCCCCACAGTGTCACATCATATGAAGTCATACTCACAGCAGTGGAAGCTCTCTTTATTAATGGGGAAGTTATAAATAAACAGGTCAACTGTGGGTGGCACTTACCACTCATCATAAGGAGAAAACTGCCGTCACCATGGTTACTGATGGATATATGCTCACCAAGCTGTTATGTTTTACGCACGCAGATTAATTTTCTGGAAGCTGACTAAATTGTTCCAGCTCTTGTCTAAAGCAACCCTGAAAAACAGTATAGGAAAAATATAGCAAAGGTGCATTTTTTTTTCTGAGGAAGCAACAAGATGCACCTGTAACAAAGTTCCCTCCATTGCCCTGCAGCTTTGCTTCTGTTAAGGGGCAGTGGACAGCGGACCCGAAATGAGTTTTGAAATCAGGAGACATCCAGCTTTGGATGTCGTCCTTCCAGCAGCATGTGTCCATACGTATTGTAGCTGAAGCAGTCACTCTGGCTCTCATCAAGAGCCGGTGGTGGTGGTGCACTCTCTCCCACATCTGACAGCTCTTTATTTTACTTTGATCCAAACACAGGGATTGTATTGTTATCTATTTTGTGTACCATTTGTGTAAAGCAGGGTGTGTGTGTGTGTGTGTGTGTGTGTGTGTGTGTGTGTGTGTCAGAGAGAGATCTATGCCCAGCTAAGTGCTGTTTGTTTAAAGTTTTTTCTTCACTTCATCACACCCCCCTCCTTCCACTCAAAACCATCCCTTCTGCCTTTTCCTAATAAGGTGAAAACTGTGAGAGGCTCAAATACAGCTTTTATACAGAAGACAGGTGTATAACGTGGGCAAATAAAACTAAATTTAAGTTTCAGTTTTAGTTTTCTTTGTTCTCTGTTTCACTTTCACAGCCGCTTGTGCACTCTTTCTGAATTCCAAGTATGAAAAAGTCAATGCTTGTCATCCAGCAAGGCTTCTTGACCCTTCTCTTCACTTTATTTATGTGTAATTCAGTGGTTTAGCAGAAACGTTTTGGTACTACAGTTCCACATTCAAGTGTCTTTCTCCTGCATGAAAGGAGTATGTGTGTGTTTGTGGCACGCAACATACAGTAAATATAACGTAACACCATACATACAGTGTTAATATTTTAAAAGCATTGCATATCAAAGCATTTAACATATGTTAATTCTAGGACTGCAGCTAAATATTATTTTTCTTACTGATTTATTTACAGATTATTTTCTTAAATAAATTATTCATTGTTTATTTGTGAAATAAAAAATCTTTAATCTTTAATCTTAATTTCTCATAGTTCAAGGTAACCTCAAGTGTTCTGTTTTGGCCGACCAACAGTCCAAATCCCAGTGATATTTAAATTATTCACATACAGTATGATGAAGACAACGGCTCATTTTAGAGCCTGAAATCTGAACATTTTGCTTTTTTGCTCTCCAAATGCCTGAAATGCTCTATCGATGATCAAAATTGAATGATTCTTTTTCTTTGGGTCAACAAATTGTTTAATTAACTAATTGTTTCAGCTCTAATTAATTTATTTGAATTACTCCTAGAAATACAATTTGGGCCTTCATCCTAACCATCTGTGTGTTTCTTCTAGTGGTGACACCCACTTCATAAAAATCACATGAAAACACTTAACTGTTATTGTATTTTGATGTATTAAATTTGTATATAACATATTGCTGTATTCTATGATGTATCTGTCTCCCCAACTTGCATACTTTATGGCACAGATGATGGATGTCTGTGAGAGTGAATAACAATGAAGTCTGCGTGAGAGAGATGAAAAAGGAAGATTTGTGTGTGTGTGTGTGTGTGTGTGTGTGTGTGAGAGAGAATATCTCAGTGTTTTTCTGTGTAATCACACTCACTCTTGTCGGCTTTGTGGTGTATAAGTTGCGTTAAAAAACTCATTTCCCACGAGGCCCGACTCTAATGGCGTTTATTACAACTGCAAATTCAAATCGAATCATTTTGATGAGTTCTGGTTCTGGTATAAATACCAGCGGGAGAGGAACATCTGTCTGTGGTTTACCACTCTCTGCCTGCTTGCTTCTCCCTACCACTTTATCTGACAGTCTGAATACTAATGTTCCTATAAAGTTACAGCTCTTTATCTACTTTCTGCATGGGACTGAGAAATTACAGCAACCTCTCACGCACATAAACACACCGTGTCCACCAACACACGAACAAACACACTTGTTTACGAGTGCTTACTCCATAATGACAGATCAAAGACGTTTTTTTGTTTTTGCTTTCACTTCTTTGTTAACTTTTTGTGTTTTTGTGTGTTTATTGCTAGTTTCCCTTTTATTATCTCTACATCTCTCTTTTTTTAAAGTACTTCTTCAGGCATTTGATTATTCAAACCATCTCTGTGCCATTTCTCTTGATCTTCCCCTTCTTTTTACTGAAAGCACATTCATAAATTTGTTTCTGAAATGTGTCCTTTAAATCATGCAGACCACCCTGATACATTGTGGGAGGTCCATCTTATATAATATTTACATAGATTAGTGATAGATATGTGAGTGTAGTTGGAGTTGTGCCTTGTAGATGTAGGAAGGAATATTCTTAAGTTACTGTCAGCTCAATTTAAATTATGTTGTCTTAGGATAAGACGGGATAGTTGGAAGAATTTGCTTGTACATGTTTAAAACAGAGTGTAAAGATTTAGATAAGTTTGTGTTATTCAATACTATTATAATTAATAGTAAAACATTTTAATTAAAACATTTTTGCATGTGTTTTTCGTGTATGACAGTGTGCAATGTTGGGGGCATTGCTCATAGAGATGAACCTACTGAGAATTACCACCCGACTCTGCAGCTCCCCTCGGCTTTATGGAGCCTTATAGTGAGTTTTAGCTCATTGTTTAGTTGTCCAGCTGCAACTTTACTGTTTTGGCTCATTCTCACCACTCCCATGGTGTTATTTTCGGCAGCAGCCGGCAGCTGTTTTCAGAGAAAAAGAGAAACACAAAATTAATGACACTGTGTAAATAAGCAACAGTTTGCTAATAAGTTCATCATATCTACTTGAGCTGATGAGATAATATGTTAGCCTTGTGTTCACAAATTGTTTCTGTTGCCCTCAGTGGTCATAAAATAAATGCAGGTGTAAAGATATTTGTGGCTGAACCAGAAACCTGGATTTCTGAATAACTGGTTTTGATCACTTTGATCACTGAATTGTTGAGGCCAAGATCAACAAGACTAAGATCCTAGCAGCTCTGTGACGGTAACATCAGCATGCTAACATCCCTACAATGACTATTAACGATGTTCAGCAGATAAATGTTTACTATCATAGTGTTGCATGTTGACATGCGATCAGTCTCGTGGTGGTTGAGATATTTTTCAGTTTGAAATTTTGTCCATCAACCGAACAGCATTGCCTTCCCTTGAGCCACGCAGCTAGCATTGCTTAAAAAAACCCAAAAAAAACAAAACAACAAAAAACAACCTGAAGACTCTTTAGTGTTACTACTTCTTAAACAGTCTCATTCTCAATATTATTTGTCATCTACAATATAACATCTCTAAAATATAGCAGACCTTATGAAATGGTAACAGTCTTCACTTTATGCTGTCTCACTGAAAACAAATCATGTAGTTTCATGTAGAAATGAAATGTATGATTTTACCTCATCTAAACAGCAATAATTACATTACAATCTACAGCACTATATTTAAAATGCTGTTCTAAATATTTGGCTGCAAATCCATTTTCTCTTCACATACTTAAAATTGCAAAAAAATGAGTTGTAGCAAGGAGAAGTAGTAACTCATCTCGTATTTCTGTCATATTGATCTGATCTCGTATGAGCTCTATTCTAAAGGTATTACTGGGTGTTTCTCTTTCTTCTGTACGGTTGAATACTGACTTTAAACATTTAATCACTCATTTGTTTACCTTTCTCATTTTCACAGGACCTTGAGGAAACAAAAAACGTTTCACTTGTGTCTATTAAAAAATAAATGTTGTACATGATCATTGAAAGATTTTGAAGAAAAACAATGCTTACTCGGTTGATGATATATATCACAGGCCTTTACTTTTTCAAAAAGCCTTTATTTTCTTTGAAAGATAGAAATTTTTCTGGCCTAAAAATAACCAGGTAATAGTTTTACACACTCAAAAGCTCCTTCATCTCAAAACATGTCATGTTTCTTCAATGTGCCAGCGGGGCAAAGATATGTAAAAATGTTCAGAACATATGATGAAAGGTATTGTTGGTTCCCTGAAGCAATTTAACAAATAATGTCTCCCTCATCTCTACTTGTCACCCTCTTTCTCACCTTTAGGTGACGTGTAATTGTTTCACTATCAGTGATGGAGAGCTTCAAGAGATCGGAGTTGGGTTGTATCCGAGGTAAGACACACACACACACGTTTGCAGCATACACATCTAAAAAGCATGATTACGTTCAATCTAGATCATAATCTTTGTTAGATGGTAACTCTATCTCTCACTTGTACACAATGGAAACGTCACAAAATTTAAATGTAGCTCTGAAGTTACCTGCCGGATCACCACAATCCAAACAACCCCTCCCATCCTTTTCCCGCTCATGTTCAAAGCCCTCCCTCCTCCCGTCGCTATTTTCCTGACAGTTCTTTGAAGTACAAGGAAGGAAGAAACGAAGTGAATTTTTGTTGTGAGGCGAAAACTTGAAAATGACTGTTGACAGAATATTATAATGCTGTTTGGGGGAGATGGGGGTAAAAAAAAAATAGAGACCGTATAGTGGAATATGAGGGTTGACTCCAATTGATATGCGATTGTGGTCTGGCATGTGAGATTGAAACACACACACACACAGCATGGTGCGATGTACTGTAATCCCTGTATTGAGTCCTGGGTGAACAGGGTTGGATTTGGCCTGTCATTGCACATGTTGTTTGTGTTGCTACACACACACACACACACACACACACACACACACGCACACACTGCAGGTGTCTCAGCCAGTTTATCTGGCTGGTGTTGAGATGTCAGATGGTCACAGTGGCTTTACCAAAGCTCAGCCAAACCATGTGTGTCTGTGTCAGTATGTGTGTGCGATTAGTGTCGGAACTCCTCCATAAATGATGGGCCTGTTCACAGGATGGTCCCCTGCCTATTCATATTTTGGGTTGCCTAGTAACCATGGGTTTGCTGAAGAGAGGGGGATTACACTGGTGAGGCTACACCTCTGTTCACCCCATCACTCGCTGTTTATTTTTTTTCTCTCTCTGCCATATATTTTTCTATTTTTCTGACTTTCTCATTCTCCTCTCTGTCTCCACTAAGCTCATCCCTCTCTCTGCCTTTTTCTCTCGGCCTCTGTTAATTGGCCCATTGAAAGTATGAAGGATGCCCTTGGAGTATGAAATCCCGTCCTTGGAGCTCTTTATCAGGAGCAAAATGATTCATAGCCGGTTTGATAACATAAACCATTGTGCACTTGTTGTAGTCTGCCGTAACTCATACGAACTTCATAACACCTTAGAGGAGGTTAAACCCATCTGTAGCCACATCGAAATCCTCACAAATATACAGTGAAATGAAAACAGAACTGATGAGCTGACAATATGATACAAAGACCCCAGAGATGTATACGAGCAATTCTGCTTTAAAAACATTATCTTTATAATTTAGTTCAGGTAAAAGCTTTGTAAAACATTTAGTTTTTAATACCATCTAAGTGATGCCTGCTGCATTACTGCAGTAGTAAATTTGCACAACAAAGCATAAGACACAAAGAATCTCACTGAGAAATAAAGTAAAAGTCCTGTATTGTCATATTTCACTCTCTATCCTGCAATGTTCAGCAACAGTTAGTTTCAGTCAGTGCAAGCAGATATTGTTAATGTGAGATGTGTTTTAGTTAATTAATCTAATTAGTATGTTAATGAGCCACTCTCCATCAGATAACAGCTTTGTTTGCAGGGCTTGATTTCTAGTTGATATTCAACCTGCAACTACTCCACTGCAGAACAAAGCCAGGGGGTTACTGATGGTTTTACAAAGGCTCACACATGCGCAAGCAAGCGTGCACATACACACACACGTGTGTGTGTGTGTGTGTGTGCTGCGCGCGCCTTTATCTCTTGCTGCCATTGTTTTGCTCTATGAATATGATAAATGAGAGGAGCTGTAATGGAGGGGGTCATAAATTTAGACAAACCTCTTCAGTGTTTTTTCCCACCCATGTGTGCAGTAACATTAAATATCTTTTCACAGGTCAGGGAGGTCTTAAAATATTTTTAACTCACAATACCAACACTTCCACTCAGAAGTGCCAGTCAGTGCCTTGCTCAAGGGCACCTCGGCAGTGCCCAGGAGGTGAACTGGCACCTCTCCAGCTACCAGCCCACCTTCCATATTTTTGGTCCATGTGGGATTTGAACCGCCACCCTCCGGTTTCCAAGTCCCTATGGACTGAGCTACCGGCGCCCTTAGACGGCATTTAAGTTACTACACTCAGCCCTGTAATAAATCCTACCTTGGTGACGGTTATGATGCTCATTTTTTATTGGAACTGTTTTAAAGAGGTATTGAATCAACTATATGGAGGCTGTGGTTTGTGCTTAGGATTTTTTTGTTTCTAATATTTAGTTATTCTGATAAACTGGCCATTGAAAGGATGTTCAGTTAAGGACATCATTCATTAAAAATGCAGTCCACTGCTCCTCTTTAAATCAGTGGTCCCCAACCACCGGTCCGTGGATCAATTGGTACCAGGCCGCAGAAGAAATGAATTATTTCTGTTTTATGCATTATCTGAGTCTGGACGATCTTTTATTTTGAAAAACCTTAGTGAGTCTAAGCGAGCAACATGCAGAAGCTAAAAAAAAGCTCTATATGTTACAGTGCATCCTGTCCCTATACTCTTAATGGAAAAATTATCATACAATGATTTAAAAGATAATAAAAGCACAGTAGGGTAATAATGACCCTATTAACTATATCATACAATCAATCAGCGTGAAGTAAAAAATGGATATATGTCGTTCAAAATGTGTTTTCTCTTCCATAAATATGGTGGCACAAATTACCATTTCAGTCAACACGGGTCTCAGTGGGTTCCAAAACTGTCGGACATGCGTCGGACTGACTCAGCGGGTTGAGGTTCTCTTATCATGTCCGCTCTCTTTCTGCTCATTAAGGGTGCAGTAGATGTGCTACGATTAAGGATTAACTCTTTAAAGATGAGTAAAGCTGATGTGTTCTTAAAGAGGAAGAAATGCCAGTCAGCATGGTTTAGAAACACACACACACACACACACACACACACACACACACCAGATTTGAAAGTTAAACACCACAGACATTACGTTTGCTCTGTTTTGTCCTCATTTCCCCGTCTCTCTCTCCTTTTGTCTTTGCTTCATTCATCTTCTCTTCTGTCCTCACTGCTCTTTCTCTTCTCTGTTTCTTTTTCCCTTCACTCGTTCCTCTTCCCACCCTCTGGTGCCATCTCTCACTCTTACCATTGATCATCTTATTTGCTTCCTCCCAGTTTATCTCTGCTAAACCATGACTGTAGGCCAAACTGTGTGATGGTGTTTGAGGGAACGAAACTCCAACTCAGAGCTGTTCGGGATATCAACCCTGAAGAGGAGGTATGATCAGATACAAAAAAAAACCCCTTACACTGCACCTTTACAACATGTTTTTATTTTATCGACTCTCTTCTTTTATGAGCAATATTTATTGAATGTGTTTTGTTGGAGAAGCCAATGCCTGAGGCAGTTTTGAATCATAAATAATGTGAAACTAACAACTACATCTACTATGGATGTATCATCACTAATGTTATTATTATTGCCTGAATTGCATTAGTAAGTAATAATACATGTTAATAGAAGTACAATAAATTTGATGTTATTAAAGAAGAAAGAAAGAACTTCAACACAAGCATAATAACAACTATTAAACTGGCTGCATCTACCCTCATTTTCATACTTCACTATCCCTCCTGACTGTGTAATGAGATGCATCCATGCCATCTGGACTAATACACACACATACAGCAAATGCACTCACACTGTACTATTACAGTATCTCTTCTTCTGCACTGAATTTATAGAACTTCATTTCCAAATATCTGACCTACCTGTACTGAAACACTGGTTTTAGTTTAACTGAAATCTGTAATATAACACAAAGGCTAAACCAACACATAAACATAGAAATGTACAAATGACATCTTAAACCAAACTGTTGTCTCTGTGTCCAGCTGACTATAAGTTATGTAGAGACCTTGTCACTGACTGAGGATCGACAGAGACAGCTGGAGGACCAGTACCATTTCACCTGCCACTGCCAGCGATGTGACTCTCCAGACACAGTAAGACACACACATAAATTACTTGACCACAGTTTCGACCGTCTACACAACTGTCATTCATTCACATTCACACAAACTATATTTTGCTATGTTTACATGTCCTTAATGATACAGATATGGCCCATAATCAGAGTGTGTTCTGCTTGAATGCTATTGACTGCAGTAATAGCAGGGATTTTACATCCCATGTTACAATATATGAGTTTGAAGTATTGAACATCATACCACATTTTTCCGTCACTTTATGCATGTCATGTACATGTACTCAAGCATGTACATTACAATGTTGTTTTTCCAGAAATATTTCCAGAAAATATGTGTTAACACCACTTACAGCACAGACATGAACTTTGTTGAGAGTCTTTTTGTGATGTGATGAAATGATGAATGTGAATCTGCAGAGTACCTGATTATACCAACAGAGAAACATACTTGGCATGTTCAGTCAAATAGTTAGATTGCACGCAGGGTTATTATAAAATGAAAAACTCCAATAGAAACTCTTCAGGCATGGTTTAAATGGTTAAATGTCCTTCAATGATGGATTAGGACTGGAGACTAGTCCAAATGTCTTGCTGACACACACATATGCACTTACACACACACACACAGGCACACACACACACTTCGGCTGTGCTGCTGTTGACTTAGACAGTGTATCGGAGCAGAACATGTTACAGTGTACACTTTGCTGTCCTCCTGCTTTTCTTCCTTTACTTTCACACTCTCACAAACTGTCTTATCCTCTGCTGCCCTGCTCTTCCTCGCCGTCATGCTCCACCTCTCTGTACCCTCTCTCTCTCTCTCTCTCTCTCTCTCTCTCTCTCTCTCTCTCTCTCTCTCTCTCTCTCTCTTTGGTCTCAATCTACCACAATACAGCAGCACTCAAGAATATCTGTGGTGTGCCACTGTGTGTGTTTGAGATAAGGTAAGAGAGAGTGCTCAGCTGATTCTCTGGGACAATGGCGTTCATTTTATTCAACCCACCTTTGTTCTGCGTGCAACAAATTTATTTTCTGTCATTTTCCCTTCTCTCTCTTTAATCTTCTGATGATGACAGCAGGCTGCTGGGCTGTGACCCAACGTTGTCATGGTGACAGATGACTGTCAAACTAGGGGGGTGCTATTTATGTGCTGTTGCTTTTGTACATTAAAAGACACATGGTTTTAATAGTAATTAGTTGCGGCTTTCGGTGAGCCCTGACTTCCCTCTAGCGCCACTAGCTGCTCAACAATCGTGGTTCAGAGTGAAATATCTTGACTATCACATGGATAGCTGTGAAATTTGTTGCACATATTTAAGGTTCCTTGCATATTAATTTGAATGACTTTGATGATCCTCTGGCTGTAGCAGCATCATCAGGTCAAAATCCCAAATTGTCCAATACTTTGGTTTATGATCAATTACCTGTAAGAGTAATTTCCCACAAACTCACATCTTCTTCGTGGTAGCATTGTAACTATGAAGAGGTTAGCATTTAACTCAAAACACTGCTCCGCCTAAGTATAGCTTCACAGAGTTGTTAGCAGGGCTGTAGGTGTTTAGTCGTGTTTATTGACTTCTCTTTTATGCATGTATGTGTATGTATATACCACAAAAGCCTGTTTTAGCGTTTTATTACCCATAGACCAACCCTTGAAATGTTTTCCCCAATCCTTTCATTCTTTGTCTCTTTCTTGATCGTCTTTTTCCCTTTAACTCTTTTTTTCAGATCCCTCTCCTTCCTACCACACACACAAAAACTCTTCGAACACTGTGCATGATGGGAAATATTTTTAATCACTGCTTAAGCAACACCTACATAGTAACACTCTGTAGATCAGTCACACAAAGGCATGCTCTTACACATGCAGCTCAAAGTTAGTGTTTTAATATTAATGGCTGCCTTCAGCTATCAGTCAGTTGGGAGTACATATGCAAAGAAAAGGCAGGAACTTTTAACACTTGGATATTCACAGAAGAATAAATCATAAATTTGCTGTGTCCTTTTTGATTTTAAAGCTCCCTTCATCCACACCTCAGAACAATGCTATATATTGTGGCCAGTGTAAAGGCCACACAAGTGTGTTTTCTTGAGACATTTATGTCCTCCCCTTTCTTTTCCAGGACAGACTCATGCTGTCGGGTGAAGAAGCGACATGCCGCCTGTTGAAGGAGGCTTTACCCAAACTGGAAGGACTGAGAGCTGATTCGAGTATCCTTTACCTCCAAGATCCACCACAGCCAGTGGACACTAAGCATTCACAACCCATCGTTGGATCATGATTCCTTGTAAATCAGTCGAGGCTTCTCCACAGTTCATGACAGTGACGGCCTTGTAATTGATGGAAATGTTAAACTGATGACTTTAAGTGTCATCAAGCCTTGATGGATGACATTTATTTCCATAGACTGCACTGAAAGAATGAGAACTAAGGGTGTTGCTGCATTGAATATATGTTGAGTTTAGGTGGTTTATTAACTGAATAATGCCAACTGAATATGATAAAAAAAATAGACGATAAGCCTTTACACAAAAGTATATATACACCTTTATAAGTTGTCTTCATAAATACTTTAGATTTCCCTCAAGAGATAAAGATGGTGTGCAACTTAATTTTGACATTTTATCAGAATCCAATATAAATGTTCCTCTTCCTTATATTAACTTCCAGATTGGCAAGTACTGTTAGCAAACTGTAGACATCTGTTATCAACTGTTGCTGGCGACGTGCCTGAAGAAAATCTGTACAAGCTCAGGGTGACGGACATGGCTGTAGATGCCTCCATTCAGCTGGAAAACTGGGTGGAAGCTGAGGCATACGGAAAGAAGACACTTCCAGCATACAGGTGTGTGTGTGTGTGTGTGTGTGTGTACGTACTTCAAGGTTAATACTGCAAAGATTTAGGTTACTATCTAACCCTGATGCCTTCGTCACAAGTCCTCAAGACAGTATTTTGGACGAGGTTTCAATTCAATTTTAACACTGGAAGAGTGTCTCAGACAGATTGTGTGCAGAGCTTCAGGAGATGTGAAGTAACGGTAGACTGTTATGGATAAAGGTTACTTAGGTATAGCACAGTATTCTCTTAAAATAACTTAAAATGGATGCTTGCTTTTTCTGAGTTTGAGTCTCAAAAGGCCCAACACTGAGGATATTTCACAATGCACTAGACATGAATCTTTGGCCTGATAAAGGAAACAAGGATTTCCCTCTATTGTTCCTGCGTAGGAGCAATAATGCCCAGCAGTGTCGGTTTTACATACTCACACAAGTGTTTTCACTTGTTCTGGCTAATGAAGCATGTGCACAAGTTCAAAGTGGGTGAAGCATGTTGTAATTACATGAAGTCACTATGCTTCATGTTTCATGTGTCAACTTCATGAACCAATACGAATGGTGAAAGTGTAAACTCTAAAGGGTGAAACAAATCTAAACAGGTCAAACAGATGTTAGTCAAGCATACAAATAGAGCAAACTCAAGTAACTCCATAATGTGATCCATTAAGTCATGTGGAAAACATAATATTTAAAAGGTGCTTTAATCTGTGGCCAGCTTGCTATCTGAATATGTGTGTCTTTCCAAGACTTTTGGATGAAAATAAGAAACAATGGAGAAGAGAAATCAACAAGATGTTGAAAGTAAAGTTATCAGATGTATAAAATGTGAGAAGAGAAAAGGAAGTTTGGAGGGCCAGCAAAGAAAATTAAAGACAAAAAAGAAGAAAGAAATGTGGCAACAGACATAAGAACACAAACACAATTAGCAGACAAAATCTCTTAATAAATGCACTTCCAGAGCCCAATTCACATGGGACTAGTGTTACCTGGGGATGTTACTGGAGGTCCCCAGGTAACACTAGTCCCATGTGAAGGTGAAACAAAAACAGATAGTAGATTTATAAATAAGTCTTTAAGTCCTTAAATGTACATATCAGATACCAATCCTTACACGCCCTCAGCTCTTCTTTTCTGCACTGCGTTTCACTTTCCATCCCGCAAACACAACTTTATTCCTACCGACTTTTGTTTGTGCGAGACTAATTGATCTTCTGTGAAAGGCAGAGCTCTAGTTGCATAACTGTGCTCTCTCTCTCTCTCTCACACACACACACACACACACACACACACACACACACACACACACACACACACACACACACACACACACAGAACAACATATCCACAGGGGAAAAAAAACCTTAATACAGCCTATCAATAAATAACCAGACATAGAGCAGCAGAAAGAGAAAGATGCTGATGAGAAGAAGAGATTGGTATCAGTTTAAAAAAAAAAACAGAGAGAAATGTGTCTCAACATGTGAAAAACCAGAGTGAGGGATGATTGTGGGGATAGTGGGGTTAGATTTGGATGGAGTGGGATTGAGAGAGCGGGAGTAAGATGGAGATGGATGAAGGGAATATCGGCATAAGTGAAGGAAGCAAAATGATAACTGCAGAAAATTGACCAAAAGAGGACTAGAAGAGTACCCGGAGCATCAGTGTGGGAAGAAGGGAGGACAACAATGAAAGAAAGAGAATGAAAAAGAAGGAGAGAAAATCATTCAAGAGAAACAAGTGAGCGAGAGAGGCAGCGATAAGAGAGGGAGGAGGATCTTCAATATTCATCTCCTGTCTTCCTCTGGGCTCTTCAGATGGCAGGGAAGAAAGATCGCTGCAGGAGTCTCTCTCTTTCTGCTGTCCTTCCCTCATTCTGTATTCCTTTCTTCTTTTACTTTCTCTGCAGGTCTTTTTTTTTCTCAGTTTCTTTATTCGGTTTGGGATATACAGTGTAGGGAGGGGTTATACCCTGCGCCTGTGTTCAAATAATACACACCAGCTGTACATGCCAGGCTTATTTTATGTCTCCATGTGGCACATATTTCACTGCCATAGACATGCTCACGGAATTCGGAGACAAAATTAGGAAAGAAAGAAACATATTTAGAAAATTCCGACTTTTCTCAATTGTTCTCACATATGTTTCTTGTGAAATAATAGATTTGTTTTTCTATTTAATCATTAGAATTACTCACAGCTCAAAGTCAAATGCATCCTAGGATGATGGGTCAAGAGCAGACATCGGTTGGCTATAAAGGGTTGCAAGCCAAAAAAGGTCTTTTATTTAGATCTCTGCAACCGTTATTGTGCCTGAATTTCTCTGAAAAGAAGGGGAGGCTAAATAGTTAATCTGTTTTATAGCTCATTTAAATAATTCAATTCAAGTGTGCTAAACACTGGAAATATTGAACTGAAATTACTGTTGCATCAAACAGAAAACAAAATACAATTAAGCACAATAGAGTTAATTTTTCCAAACAGCACGCCGTGGATCTTCTGTTCCAAACAAGAGCCTCATTAGTTCCACTGCATTTGCCTGGAAATGCTACACTTTTCCACAACTATTAATTTCCTCCTCCTTGCCCCCTCTCTTACTCATAGCCAAGAGCTATGGCTTTCTAACTAGCTACATACGATAAGACTGTATTTCTCCTCAATTTACTCTCCCGTGAAAAAAAAGGAGCAGGGAATTCAGGAGATGGCAAATTAATGAAATTATTTTAATTGCTGAGTGGTTTTATATATACAAAGAGGAAATATAATTGGAGTTTGGTCTTGATGTCTGTGTGTATTTGCTTGTCATGGCTGCTTGAATCTCTGGCTTGGTAATTAAATCAATATTGTAACTTGTTATTCATGTAGGACTAATGTTGTCGGGTTAGTGTTTGAACTTGCTGTTTAACGATTCAATTTTAACAGGATCAGGGACAACCTCTGTAATTGGTTGGTTTGTCAGTTAGTAGTTTAGTTTGGCTTGAAGGTATAAACAACTGGGCGGTTAGCATGTTGAATGTAAATTATCAAAGAAGCTGTTTAGTTTTAAATTACACTGGCTGTTGCCACTACAAGTTGATTCACTTTAATTTCAAAAGATTCAGAAAACAGTTTTTCCTTTTAAATTAAAAGGCGTTTAGCTTAAGAAAAACTGTTTCAGTCCATGAAGAAGTAATGAAGATTAATGTTCTGTTAATAGCAAATGCAGCTCAGTTTACATTTGATTGAATTGGGAGTGCATTGATTGTGGTCTGTTTACTATGGAGGGAAGCGAAATCCAGCAAGTATAGCACATTTTATACTGTAGGGTGAAATGGATTCATATTGACCTCATATTGGTGTGTGTGAATGCTCATCTATTTATGCTGGTGCACATGTGTGATTCAAGTTTATGTGTTTACAGCTCTTTTTGTTAGCGTGTGTCTAGATGAGACACTTTAATGCCATGCAGTCTGAAGGGTCTGCATGTTAATGCAGCTTTACAGTGGTTATATGAACGTAAATAATAATATTTAGTGTGTATATTCAAGACGGTAGATGGTTGGAGTGGAGAAGAGGGAATAGAAGAGAGATAGACGAGCAAAGAAGATGTGAAATAGGAAAGGGAAGGACAGATTAGAGGAGACGGGTGGAGAAGAAAAGAGGATAAACGACAAGTAGAGTCGGGTAAATGAGTGTTGTGAGAACTGCAGTGTTTACCAACAACAAAGCTGCTTCCCAAAACTCCCTGGTGTGTATTTATCATTATCAGGCTAGGATTGCCCCAGTTCTTTCTCTGTGTGTGTGTGTGTGTGTGTGTGTGTGTGTGTGTGTGTGTGTGTGTCTGTCTGTCTGTCTGTCTGTCTGTCTGTCTGTGTCTGTATGTCTTGTAGGAGTCTCTTAATGTCAAAATGATTGATCCAGCTGATCAGAACTCTGGCTCTGTCATCATGGACACGTCCATCACGGATACGTCCATCACTACTCAAAGCCATGTCATCTAAAGAAGCAACGCTTGCTCTTTCTGTGTCCGCGTCTCTCTTAGGAAGATATATATATTGTCCATTTCAAACAGGCAGCTTTTTGTCTGAGGTCTGTGCCTTGAAAGTCAGTGGTTTGCCCTAAGCATTAGAGTGACAAAAATCAACCTGACAGACTAAAGTGGATGGTTAACTGTATAAGTGTTGCCACTTCCAGTGTACACTTCCATTTAAAAGTGAACTTGATCAATCTTTCAGTCCCGTGCAGGAACATATTTGTATACTTATCCTAAATCTCTCTTTGTTTTTTCTTGTGTAAATGTTCCAAGTCTGGTTCATTAAATTGTCTTAACTGGACAAAATTGTTTGTTTTTCTAGCTTTATATATTTTATTTCAGTTAATGTCGATATATTTAATACATAAGGTTCAAATGAATTCAGATTTTTTTTTTGGCTTGTGGAAAAACGCAGACTGTCTGTTAACGACTTTTACAACAGGACCACTTTGACTCTGTTTTTTTGGCTTGTGTTGTGAGTATCTTGAGGGGAGCACTGCAGGAATATGGGGTGACAAGGCAGTTGAATAGAAAAATTGATGGAGAATTGTGTAAAAAAAAGGAAACATAGAGCTGAAAAGAGTAGTCAATTCATAAGTTGACAAAAAATCATCAACCATTTTGATAATTGAACAATCATTATTTGTCACAAAAAAAAGTCTCTTTCTGTCTCTTCCGTCTAAAGACAATACTACCCTGATCCCCATCCAGTCCATGGAGTCCAGCTGATGAGAGTTGGAAAGCTGCAGCATTACCTGGAGCACATCAACGATGCTTTCGACACATTCAGACAGGTGTGTGGGTTTAAAGGTTGGCAGATGAAAGTTTCTCTAGTAAAAGCACTTCTGTTTTGATGCTTTTCCATCATTTCTATTGGTTATAACTTTTTACTCACCATGTTAATTACTGAGGTCTGAAGCATGGTGGCAACAAACCTTAAAAACAAGTAATACAAGTATTCAGCTAATCACACAGGTTTTACCATATTATCTAATCCACTCCTGTTTATGGAAGTGAAAATGAACGCTACATTAAATCAACTACATTTGTACAGCTACATCTTGGTTTCTTTCATCAAGAGTACAGTATCATACTTGTATGTTATGTGCTGCTCTTTAAAGATCTTTTTATTTGACAGCAACAGCCGGAACAACATCTAACATCAGTCTTCAAGTATTTGTTTCTTTCTTCATTCCCAGGCCTATGAAATTATAAAGATCACCCACAGTGATGATCACCACTTGACCGCTGAACTATTGATGAAGATGAGAGAATGTCACATTGAGATGGATCATCGATCATCCAGCAGTCACTAAAATATGAATACAAAAAACTGCAACTGTGTGTTTACATACAACTCAGTGAACTGATTTTACTTTCTGACTTGGTGTTGTAGGTTATTCCTCAGACTTACAAGTGAGTTTGTAAAACAAAGACACATCAGGAGGTATAAATGTAATCTACTGCAGGGCTTTTTAGAGTCTGAAACCCCCCCCCCCCCAATGTTGATAGCTAATGTCATATTTTTTTTACTTCCATTCGCCTTTGTTATAAAATAAAATCACTATGTTTACACAGTCGGTTTTGTCATTTACTCGTCAGTATGTAATTGCTTAATAATCATTTTGTAAAATGCTAATTACGTTACTTAAAGATACTCTGTGTTAGGTGTTTGACCTCTAGTAGCTCGATGGAGCTGTTTTGGAGCTACTTTTGTGATGTCAACACACTGTGTTGGCTGATCACATACATGCAAGCACACATTCTTGGTGGAATAACATAAACAGTGTGTCTACTGCTAACCTTGTGATTGTCGCCACCAAAAATAGTTGCTGCCCTAATAACTTTCCCATTGTATCTCTTAGTATTATAAACAGCAGCGTTTTGGCACCTTCAAATTCATGGCTTTGTCACTCAAACTGGTCTTTGTGGATTGTATCTCATTTTCTTGCCAGTACCTAATTAGCCAACTATAGACATCATCAACAGCAGAACCTGCTTGAGAATAAAAACTTACAGAACATACAGTATTCACAAGTGCAAAAATAACTGTTGTTGACAGCTTGTTTTGACAAGTTGTCATTGCTGTTGTGTTTATTTCTTTTAGCCTCCTAGTTTGAGTTTATGGACATACAAAGCAATAGATCCTAAAGTCCCTCTTTCTTTCAGTATTTGACGGAGTCTGCTGTGTCCTGTGTGTAATCTGCAGATTCCATCGTGATGAGTGATCTCATGTCCTGTGTGTGAGCGTGTGTGCATGCGTGTGTGCGTGCGTGCGTGTGTGTGGTTTTAGTAAAGTCAGCTTCTAAAAACATCCATTTTTCCTCTTTACATATCCATCACACACACTTCCCATGTTAATCCCGGTTTTTGTGTGTTACTCAGTCAGTGTGTGACTTCATAGTTATGCCCAGTGTGTGTCTGTGATGGAATGTGTCAATGTGTTTCACACACACACACACACACACACACACACACACACACACACACACTTCTCTTTGCAAAACTGATGACAGCATTTCCTCTCTGAGGGAAAACCTGTTTGTGTGTGTTCATGTGTGTTTCTATGGGTTATGGGAGGATTATGGTGATATTATGTTTGGTTTAAGGTCACAATTAAAATGTTTTGCTTTTCTGTCACTTTTTTGCTTTCTCAGTGCTGCAACATGTTGGAGACCCTAAATCCTGCAACCATCCTGGATTAGTCAGATGTGAACTATTCGTTCTTTCTCGTATAAATTGTTCCGACATAAAATATTTTTTAAATTTTTCTGTCATTTATGAAAAAAGCACTTTTCACTCTGGCTTTTCAAACATCTGTGCTCACTTCACAGTTCAGTTAAAGACCAGAGATCTGGCCTGTAACAATTTTAAAATACCATTAAAATAATTTATTATTCAAATGGAAATCATTCTCTCAAATGTGCAGAATTTGACTAAAAGATATTGGTTTACTTTCAAAGTAGTTTCATTCACATACAAAGAGTTTTATTTTATGGCAGCGACAGCAGGTTTTTTTTTTAACTTAATATTTCCAATATGTGTAGAGCTCCATAGAAAAGGCTTTAGTTAATTGTATCGTGAGAAGATTAAATGAAAAGATGTGACGATTGAAAGGAATAGTGCAGTTATGATACAAGTGGACTGAACAGTCCTGCTGTTTCTACCTCCATTACTCACTTCATTGGCGCCATTGCTTTCTGTCTCACTCGCTGTTTCGCCTCTCTCACCTAATAACAGCCATCAGATTAGATTTACTATGGATTAGCCATAACCCTCTGACTCTCCATCTCTGTCACTCACTGTCTCGCTCCCATTTTCTGTCTCTCTCACTCCCCAAAGAGTTTTAAATTAGATTCACCATCCGTCAGTGTGTCTCTCTATTTCACTGCAGGCAGCCTGAAACGATAAAAAAAGAACACTATGATGGTTTTAACCCATCTTCATTCACTCACCCTCCTGCTATTTACTTTCCCCCATTTTCAGTTTTCATTCTCATTTCTCCCGCTCTCCGTGTTTCTCCCCATCTTCCATTTCCATTCTTATTATGTCTATAGGCACACGTTTTCTAATTCTGTTTAAAGTTATTAACATCAGTAAAGTATTTTTAATCTACAGTATATGTCAAATTATTTAGTTGTTGAATGCATGAACATACCACTTCATAAAACTACAAATTGAAGCTGGAATTGGTCAAAATCACCTTAAGTATAATAACCTTGATATAATCCCAGGTCCCCATTATCTTCCTGTATTTCAGGGTCTCAGTGATGAAGGATTGATAGATATATTTATTTACTTTGAGTGAAAAAGTATCTCCATGTAACCCCCACATCTCCATCTTGTCCTCATCAGTTTTCCGTAAATTGCTTCCATTTTAATTGCTGAATGTTGTGGGTTGAGTGTGTGTTGGTATATGACATCGGACACACGTGGCTACTACCTGGCAACGTGTGATCACACACTTAAGTGCTCAAGACTGCGAGTATAGGTATTGATACCTGCCATTAAGCTTGTTATGATTGCTCTTTTTTTTACTTTTTAAAGTTCGTCTTGTTAGGTTACAATTACTAAATGTATGTCTTGATTAGAGTGTTAAGTTGTTGGATAATTCATTTAGAAGTACAGAATTCAGCCATTTACTAAATCCATACAGGCTGTCTGAAGCAGTTGGAACCTGGAAGATTCACTCTTATAAAACACGAATTGAAAGACACAGGCTGAGTTATCACAGTTATCAGCTACCAATCTTAGGAACAAGTACAAGAAATGCTTGAATTTAGTGAGGAAATTAGTCTTGCTGTACGGCCTAGAAAAATGTTAATCATCTACCTCAGGAAAGAGGTCAGAAAAGAGAGCAGTAGCCCATTTGCTGAGTGCTATGATTGCACATTATTTGTCAAAAGTTATCCACAAAATCATTTTCTGGCTATATTTTTCTTATAATTAACTGCTTTTTGTAACCTGAAATTCCAGGAATCCATTCATCTCCCTTCGTTATTCTCCCGAACTTCACCTTCTTCAACTTCTCATTTCTCTGGCAGCTGTGCACTTTTTCTTCCTCACCTCATCTCTTCACCTCAACTGCAGTTTTTTAGTCCTATTCTTTCTTACTTGTCTCCCTCTTTACTTGCCTTTTCCCTACTACTACTTTTCTTCTCTTTTCTCATCTTCTCCTTTCCTCATTCTGTCTCTTCCTTCCTGTTGTCTGTTCCTTTGCTTGTGTGTAAGTGATCAAAGCTGGCTCAACAGGACATGTGTCACCCGGAGAGGCTACAGGATAGAAAGGTAACAACACACACACACACACACACAGTGTAAAGGGGATAATACAAAATAGGCACACAATCTGAAAATGTAGCACCTTTGCCTAAAGTACCACCCACCATCTTAACTATTATATATTGGAAATGGACACAAATATGTTAATGATGTCTTAACAGAAGGTAAAGACAGACTTCATTGCATCATCCAGGTGAATTATGAGGCAACATTTCTTTCTGTAATGCTGTTCTGTACAGCTTCAAAATAAATGTGGAATAAATTGTAAAAATTCAGTTGTGACTTTAACACGTTTAACACAAGCAGCCCTTATGAGGTAATTTGGATCATTTTTATGTTAATGTGTCATTTTGGATTGAAACTTTTCAAATGTCCCTGTGAAATGAGAATGAATAAATATGTGAGAGTTTGCTGGACTCTTAGCATCTGTCACAGCATAAACCCAGAAAAGGTCAGCTGACAGAGCCAAGAGGCTGGAAATAATTTAGCTACATTGATCAGTTATTTATTTTTTTTCCCAATTTCTGTCAAAGAGACACACAAACCAATAAAAGTAAAATTCCACATTGGGCTATCTAGCAGAACAGGAGTCTACAGCCATGTCTGTGAGGCTGTATTTAGGCACAGATTATCAGATATTAATTTAATTAATTAATTAAAATATAAGTAGAAGCCAAAGTATTTAACAAATAGAAACTGCACTTTCTGCAGTCACCTCGCTCACCAAATATTTAATGGAGTAGTCAAATAAACTACTGTAGAATTTGCATTATTGGCGGTTATATTGGTATGGGTAAATTATTCATATTAATCTGTTAACATTTACGGCCACCATACGTTTCTGTCTTGTAATGGATGTTAATATAATATAATGTATTTACTCTGATTTCCACAGTTTTGTTTATGTGCATTAATCAACCAAATGCAAAGAGGTGTAGTGACTTTATAGCTTTGAGTCAGTTATGAAATTTAAACCTGGACTTTCCAGCTAAATGATGAGTGGGTCATGTGTCCGTTCTGAACGCAGCTGTTTCAGGAATAAAAACTCAATGTCAAACTCTTTCAATACATTCCTTTATTTACATCCTCCCCATCTTGCCCTTCCATCAGCATAATGTGTCAGACCACACTTCTCAAAGACACAACAGTAATGGTTATCAGCAAAGGACAGACTTAAATCATGAAAACGGAGAGAGCCTCGCACTGAGCGTAACCTTGGGTGATTTTGAGTGGTTGTTACATTGACTCTATCTTCCACCTGACAGTTCGACACTTTTGACTGACACAAACTAGCTTTGATCAGTCCTGTTGCTGGAAGGGCTACAGTGATCCACTGACTCCTTCGACTGATCAGAAGTAAAGGTGTCTGCTCTGCTATGGATAAAAACTGTTTTTGGAAATGTGGTCTGACCCAGACATTAACGCATGATGATACTCCATAAGAGCTTAAAGATGCTATGTGTCGGATTTCCAGATAACACATTATAATTCTTGAATGATTCTGCAAAATATGTAATGGCACATACAGTATGTTGACTTGTTCATTCGGCCTTATTCTTTTTTTTTCTTCTTCTTTTTTTTTTTTTTACTTAAAACAGATGGTGTTTTGGTAAATCATTTTATTTAAAGCACCTCACAATGAGTGCATCCCTTTATGCCTGATTGGTGCTAATAAATAAAATTGATATGCAAAATTATGTTAGCTATAAACAATATGGGACCACCGTAACCTCAGGTGTTTCTCACAATTATTGCTAGAATTATAAAGCGCTACCACAGTATATTTGGCAGTGACATATCAAGGAAGAAACCTCACACATAGCATCATAAATCTAGAGACGAGTACATTAGTACATTACAGTACAGTACATTAGCTCTTCCAGAGGGTTGGGATTCCCAAAACATCCACCATTAAATACACAAGGCTGCAGTTCACACTGTGGAGTATATTGGCATTTCACTTAAAACAACACATCTGTCTTCAAACTGTCTTCAAAGTTTTCTTCTTCATGTGCGCAAATTGCAAAGAACCACATACTGTAACCACCCTGGATGTGAATGTCTTAGGAAACCCAGACCCATTAAAATCCCCAAGAGGAACAACAGGAGCAAATGAAATCAATAGAAAATAAAGATGAGCGTATACAGTATGTGATATGTGTACAGTATATATACTTAATATATGACAAGGGCTGAGCAAAGTATGTACAGTTATTCATCCTTTTCTTAAATGCATAGTAACTTTTAAGATCATAAGGTGTAAATAAATAATAACATTAATGAGCGACTCTGCCCTCTCGAGCTCAAATAAATAAACCTTCATTTATGAGTTGCACCGTAAACTGGGAGATAAAAACAGGAAACGATCAGCGACATCCAACACATCCTAATAATTAAATGACTACACAGGTCAATTGCGGCTGGTAATATCACAGGGATACTTTTCTTTCTGTGTAAACACTTCATGGGTCCAGTCTGTCAAATGTATTTTAGTTTCAAGGCTAATTTCCCACTAGATTATCTCATGGCTGTCTCTGCAGGTGTACACTTGCATGACTTTAATGGCTGTAACCTTTTTACACAGCCACAAGAGGATCAAAACTTTTCATAATTAATTTCCTGTCTAGGTGTTCAGTGGACAAGATAAAAACAGAGTCTGTTCTATCAGCAGAAAGATACATTTAGCACAAAGATGCTTTTGACAGATAGTACTGATAACAGCATTTGCACGCCTGTGAAGTCGGTGTTTATTCCTGCTTTTACCTCTCAGACAACAAACAGGATCACCCAGGATGCTCTGTGCTTACTAGGCAAAAAGGCATTCAGAGGAGGATGACACACATGATGACAGCGATGTAGAAGAAGCATTCAAAGGGTTATGTTCTGTATTTCAGAGGGAAACAGGCTCTTTCAGATATTTATATTTGTACAAACATTTAGATCATAAACCATCTCAAGGACCATAGATAATAATATTAACAAATTTTGTGTTGCTATCCATCCAAAAGATATGGAACCATGCAGAGATCTATGTCTTGTAATTTGGTCGTCATCCTTTTCTTTCTTTAGTTCTCTTTCATTTCTTTATATATTAGATATTATTTAGATATTTAGATTTTTTGTGCTCATACTGTCTGTGCCATTTTAATGAAAGACACACAATACTGGAACTTTTTCAACAGCCCATGAACCTGCTGCATCCTTTTGCTTTTTGCTAGTATTTCCAGTCTAAATTCACTATTTTGCTCCAATAATTCAAATGAGATGTAATACTGTATATCAATAGGTTTAGTCTGTACCTGTGTGTGGGTACCTTTTAAATATTTCCTTATACCTTCCCCCACTCTCCTATTATCATACATAGTCTCCACATGGTTCCATTGCACTTAAATAAAAAAGGATACCGTATTATAAAACACACACATTGACAAATCATTCAGTTTATTTTAGATTAGAGGAGAACAACACGGATACAAATAACAGACAATCTGTCTGTCAGTCAGTCAGACAGACAGACAGACAGTTGATGGATGTAGTCAACACTGGATCAGAGAAAAAAACATTCTCATTTCCAACTTGTTTGTGACTCTGATGTTTCATTGCTTTGTGAACACAGAAAAGCCATTACATCTGTTTCAGGAGCGAAAGTTGGGGGTTGGTATACGTGAGCCCCAGAGGGTCTAAATTCAGATGTGCTCTATTTGAGAGTAAAGGTATAAACAACACCACAAGAAACAAACTTTAGGTTGTTTTTTTTCTTTGTTTAAACACACATAATTCTGTGTCCTGAAATAATCATGTTACCACTGGTTTAAAAGGTGTTTCAAATTCAATTCATTTTTCTTTTGGTCCCTGCACCAGTTTTCATATTTTCTAGAGGACTTGGTGTTAGTGTTTATGTTCAGGACAGTGCTATTCTGTAGGTCTTCAACTTTTTAAATCCGTACAGTTTAAATTTAGCCTTGCCACCAATATACCAGATACCATTTAAACATACAGTATTAGCCTGTTTATCATATATTGAAAAATGACCCACAGTAAAACATCACATTTAGAAATGGCTATAAATTCAAAAAATTTCCAAAGACTCTAATCTTTTTGTGTTTTTTCTACGCTAGCACCATACTTACTGCATGTACACAAATTCAGAGAGAAAGAGAATGGGTCTTGGTATTATTGAAATGTTCACAAGGCACTTATCTAAATCATATTTCTTTGTCCTCCTGTCGTTCTCTTGGTCTCTTTTATTAACTGTGCAACAATACCAGCCATTCTGTAGTCAGCACTCTGTAATTATAGCCAATGGCTCTCATCTGCGTAAAAAGTGCTCTTCTCCTGCATCTCTTCTTTAACCTTCTCTGTTAAAAAATGTTTTTTTGTTCCTCTATCTCTTCCTTCCCTCCATACATTCCTAAATGTTCTACTGGGTGTCTCAGCAGTCCTATAATTTAGTACTGAGGGAAACTTTGTTATGTTTGATGCGTCTTTTCAGACTCAGAACCATCTGTCTGCTCATGGTTATCTGATTTGAAGTGGCCTCTATATTAGATGCTATTCAACAGCTGAGGCTGTTTCCCAGCATCAATACAAAAATCCTGTTAGATATTTCTATGTATCTCCATTTAATTTATCCATTCCTCTCTTCATCCGTCTATCTGCCTACTTACATCTGGAGGAGACATAAGGATGACCAGCATGCTGAATCAAATGGTCAGTCTATCCCTATATCCGTCCTTCCATCTATGCGGTCTTCAAATAAGATGTATTTATTTAGGAGATATTTTCGATTAATCAAGGAGCAAAGAGTTGATGAATGAAAGAGCAAATGTCAACATCTAATTGAGTCCAGCTGTGTGTCTACCTCTCTGTCCTCCAGCTCGCCGTCCCTCCATCTGTCTACCGATGTCTGGAGGACACATCAAAGCAGGTAATCATCATGAGATGAGCTTTGCAGAAGTTGACTCTGTTCTCCAGTTTGTCCGTCACTGTCTCCAGAGCTTCCAAATATTCCAGTGAGTCCACTTCATAGGCCTGCTGTAGCTCAACTGAATATGGACAGACAGGAAGACAAAGAAATCGGCTCATTTTACTAAATGCTCATGTAAGTCAATTCAATGAAAAAAAGCTTAGCTATATCATGTGTTTAATTACTTACTGTCAACAAATCCCATGCAAAGAAAAAAAACAATGGGAACTGATCCTATTAACCAGTATTTGTTGTGTTGCCAAAGCCTATAGAGCTCCACTGTTGTCCAAAAGCTATTGGACTGTTGCACCAAGGGACTTGAACATGGATACTGTAGTACATTTTGTTTTTGTAAAAACTCACTAGTGCACTAACTATGTATTAATCCATGCCTGAAAATAGTTCCCAACAATTGCACTTGTATTCAGTGTTTTCAGTGACACTGACTAGAAATCATGAATCCATGTATAGGAACTGGATAACTGACTAAAAGATGGTACCTGTTCACTCGTAGCCCACTGAATATGCACAGTGATGTTTTTCCCCATATATGGTATGTAATAATTGACTGAATAATTGCAGATGGACATGTCCTCTCAACAGTTTACAGATGGTTCTTTTATAATGATGATCTATGGGTGCAATTGCTTTTTGGGCTGCAGGGGATTTTTTCACTGCACTACCACCGAGTGGCTGCGCTGTATCTGGCTCTCTTTATTCGGCTCATGAGAGAAACAGATGCGTAGTTGGTTTTGGTCTTTTGTGGGGGGTTTTTTCACAATAACAGAATAATGCACCCTTATCCTTTAACAGCTATTTTTTGCAGACATTGTTGATTATAAAAGTATGTGTGTGTGTGCTGGGATTCTCAACCTTTACAAAAAAAATAAAGCAATTTAAAAAAAGCAGTTGGATGTGACTGCCATTACACTATTATGTGGAGTGCTCTTGAATATCAACAAGCAGCCGACAACAGTCAACAAAGAATAGAGACAAATCTGCATGACAGTGTATGGATAATGTTTTTCTTTCAAATGAATAATCTCATAAAACCTAACCTGTTGAGAACCACTGGTGCAGAATACATAATCAGTCAACCTGTTTTTCTCAAACACATGTACTACTACACTTACACTCGGTAGTCCATTTGTGAGGCTCCAGCATCAGGTACTGTTTGGTTTGTTCCAGTTCTTTCTTCAGACACTGGTATTTGGCTTTGACCTCAGTGATGCGTTGCTGACGGTGCTCCAACATACGAAGTTTGGCACTGACATACACCACCTCCTGGCACAGAAAGACAAATATGAATTCAATTGAATTCATTTTTTTTTTAATCCAGTGTGTTGTGAAACATGTGGCTCTCCTGCAGTGGCAGCCACAACATTCACACAGTTACATATATTCACACCTCATTGACACACAGTGTGACTGCAGTCACCTACTTTCGGACACTGTGCAGCTTCACTGGAGCAGTCGGGGGTTAAGTGGCTTTCTTAAGACTGCTGCGGGGAAAATCTATATTTCATGCTTTTCTCTCCCTACTTCTCTCCTAAAGCTCACAATGCTCCCTCCTCTGAATACATAAAAGTTTATGAGAGGGAACCCAAAAGCCTGCTCCACGCATTAATTTGCAACAATTTAACGAGCTATACTATACCACTCTATCTGTCTTCTGCATTCTGCAAAATCATAGGAACTTATAATAATATAGAAAATAGTACTTTAAAAGTAAAACAGAAGTAGAATGTGTTAAATTAAAAAAAAAGCTTACTGTTATAACAGAATATAATGCTAATGTTAATCTATTCATTTAACAATTATTCATTTTGCAAAACCTCTTCCTGTTGTATTTTAAAAACTCTTTTTTCTTCTGCCCTCCAGGCACTTTTCTGCTCTTTTGCGCTCCACTCTTCAAACTTGTCTTTCTCCATCCATTCCCCTCTCTATACCTTTAACATACTGTATATTCTCCACAAACTTGTCTGAAATTCTTACAGACTGCAGCTGGAAACGTCCAGACTCTTTCACCTGTATTTCACCCCTTTAAAGTAACCACAGGTTCAAACCAATCCACAACATAGTAGGAAAAATGTTGGTGAATAATCTTTTAGATTGGATTATGCATTACTCCGGCTTCTTCACCATGGCTGGATTTGAAACTATTCCCGAACTGAGGCACTTTCCAAACTTAAATGTGATCTAGTTGTAACTTTTCTGCATGCTGCATATTTGTGTGTACTGACCTTTACAATAGGCAGTCACTCAAGATTCTGCCATTTTGGAAAGTGAAAGATATGTTGTCCCATGCAGTTTGTCTAATAATAGTACACTTACTGTTACAGTTACGTTGTTCTCCTCTCAATTTCTTTTTCTTGCACCCTGCTAACTTTCTCTTTGGCCCCCCTCCTCCTCTCATCTCTCCCTCACACTCCTCTTTTCTCCCTCTCACCTTGTTCCCTGCTTTGTCTCTCCTCTTCTGCAGTCGCTCGACGTCATCTATCTCATACACCTTGATCTCAAAGGTTTCTGTCGTTGCAGCCACACCCCGGAGGTTTGTGGGAGCAGGTGGCCCCAGTGGGCCATCTACCCAGCATGCACCTGGGCTGGAGGAGGAGGAAGAAGAGGAGGTGATAGCCTGTTTCGAGGAGCGGTGAGAAGGTGAGGAAGAGGAAGAGTCTAAGGTAAGCGCTGGAATCAGACGACGACGCTGGAGACCTGAGAAAAGAAATGATATTAAGATTAAAAAAAAAAAAAACATCTCTGTCCATTCTTGCATCTATTTAGCTTTAGCTTGATGGTATTTACTGTCCAACATAATATATACCATGTTTTCATGTTCTTTGTATTCTGTTACGCTTTACATTTTGCTTAGCATCAGCATTACAGATGAAACCTGAAATATATGAGGAGGATATAAAGGATATAAATAGGGATACTGTAATATGAGGACAAAGATCATAGGTAGGAGAGGAGAAGGAGATGGATGAATTACTGAGGAGAGTCAAAAAATAAAGGATGAGAAGAAACATATCAAGAGATTTAAAAAGCAGGACAGCAGAAACACACAATGGAGTGTGAAGTGAGATAAAAAGTTTAGTCTCTGTTCATATCATAAGAACAGCAGGTCACTCTGTAATCTGCCCACTACCTCAGAATGAACACACAAACCCATAGTTGCACACACACACTTTGCATAGCCGTGCCGACAGGAATGTAAGTTATCAGATTCCCCAGGAACTGAGAGATAAGGTTTGTGAGAGAGGGAGCGGAGAGACAGTGGTGATTTTAATAAGGTTGCAGCTGTCTTTTGGTCTCAGTGCAGCGCAGAAAGGTCAAGCAGAGACATTTGTATTTCATTACGTATAGGAAGCAGTGCATGAGGGAACAGGAAAAGAACCACGGTCTGCCGAGAAGAGAAGGTGCAATAGGAGGGAGTTGGACAAATGAGGAAGAAAATGTGAGAGAAATGAATGAAAAAAGATGAGGAGAGGTAGATTTATGGAATACAAATATAGAGAGAGCGACTGAATCCAGTCTAATGAAAATCAATTACAAGGAGGGATTGAGCTGGAGATCTGATTAAAAATTTGGTTGCACTAACATCCCTTCAGTCTTTGGCACACGTGTCCTTTCGTCCTCCTACTGTTCCTCCTACTATTTATATTCTGTCTGAACTGGAGTGGAGTTGTTGTATACATCCTAAACACAACCTCTGTTACTGACTTCACCTCTGTGTACACACATCTTTGAAGCACAGATTCAGCTGTGGTTAAAGAAAAATGAGAGTAAATCCAGACTTCATGCTGCATGGCAGGAGGTGAAACTGCATGCTACACGCGGATGGAAAGGGTATTCCAATTTAAATCAATAATCAGTAAGACACCAGGAAGAGCTGCCTCCGTCCAATCTGATTTTATACACATATCCATCCTCATAGTTAACCACTGCAGTGTAATTTGGCAGGCACATTAGCAGGCTCTCTATGTGGTGTTCTGGTGAATATATATTCATTATGGCCCCCACCGGCAGATCCCTTTTACCATTTCACAGATGGGTGGCCAGGGTCACCTTACCTACTTGGCTCCTTCTGCAACCACAGCTTTCTTCACATTTATCGCTTCTTTACCTCTTCTCCTCTTCCTTTCTTCTCATTGTTATTTCTCACCAATGGATTCTCCACATAGCGGTCTCTGCCTCTCTATCACTGATTTTACTTCCATAGCCTTCAATTTCTTTTTTAAACCTTCGCCACTCTTCTGACTGCATTTTGCCCTTTCTCTTCTACAACTGTCATTACACAGTGATTTTGTGTAATTTTGTATTTGTGTTTCCAATTCTTTTGGGTCTTTGTTATGTGCTGCTGGAAATGAAAAGTACAGGTGTTAAGAGTAGGCAAGGTAATAATAAATATAGATGACAAAAAAATAAGAATGCCCCTATTTGTATTTGGCCTTTGTATTATGTAAATTCATCATCAATTCATTTATTTGTTTCTGTAAACTAAAGATGAAAGGAGAATTTTGACTGTTGTGCTCTTGTTGCCACAGGGGTTTTTGCAGTTTTCTGAACTTCACAGCAGTTTAATTTAGATAATTTTGTAGCTTTGTCATATATAATTTCAGGTGTGCCCTGTAGCTATGTTCATAAAAGCAAATGAAAACAGCAGTAAACCAATTCCCTTATCGGTGCTTTCACTCCTCCTGATAGTCTACCCAATTAACTGAGAATATCATTAAAGCAATAAAAAATAAGTTTGAATGTGACCTGTGTTGCTCCTGCTCTTCTTGTTGCTCTTGGAGCTGCGTCTGGATGAGGTGGTGGCTGAGCTGTGCTCACTGAGGGAATCCTGAGCAGAAGATGTGCTTCCTGTGTTCTCGCTGCTGTCTCTCAGCATGCTCTCATAGCCACTGCTGCCTCCACTGTGATAAAACAAGGCCGTCTTCCCCATAGCCGGGGGGAGCTCGCCACTCAGTACACTGCTGTTAAAGGCAAAAATAAGATCACATTCAAAGATAGATTCAGAAAATAAAAAAAAAATATATATAAATAATAATAAGCACCAGTGAACACACAGTTGCTGTTCAGCTCAGACAAAGCAGTTGTTGGGCTGCCAAATTAAATTAAACCAAATAATAAGACTGGTTTACCTACTGATGTCATGGTGAAGTGTCAGTAAGGAACTGGAGCCAATACCTGTTGTCGCTGGCGTGACCACTGCTGCAGCGGTGTGGTTTTCTGGGAGCTGTGATCTTGCTGTAGGGAGAGGGGAGGGTTTGGACCACTGCTGCTCTCTCTTCCGCCAGGCCACCTCCACCTCCACCTCCACCACTACCTCCAGCTGTAGCTCCAGTGCCCCCTCCACTGAGAACAGGAAACAAGGAGTCAGGAAACATTTTAATAAAAGAGTTTAAGCTATAAACTGGTTATTTTCAGCAAAAAGGGTCCTAAATAGATCCTCACTGCCATTGTCACTTTTATTTTGTGTCACCTGCAGATAGTTTAAATTATTATGTAATGTTGATAACATAGCAAGAATAAAATAAAAATAAAAAAGACTAACCTTGACCCTCCAACCCCTCTTTCCTCCACAGGATCTGCTCCTCCTCCCTGGGCATGACTCCTGGAACGGGAACCTGCGCTTCCTTGGAGGAGCTCTGAGATCCGACCGTTGACCGCCCGGAGAGGCAGCTTGGCAGCCAGGCTTCCCCCACGACTGCGGCTCAGAGACTGTGTAGACCAGGATCCAGGAGAAGGTCCCGGCTGCAGAGGGCTTTGGACTGAGCTCTGAGGCTGAGGAAACAGATAAAGTGATTATCTGTGGATGGCAGGAGGTATTGAGGGTAGCATGACTCCACAGAATGTTGCTGGAGGAGACTTCAGCTTAAATTACTTAAACTAAATGATTGATTGATCTGTTTTTTTGTGTAAAAATCTGAAGGCATTTAGTTTTGTCTGGTGAGCAGACTCAGGAGGTTTACAGGTGATAAAATGAATGAAAGTGTGTTTTGTTGTGATGAAGAATAAAGACTTCCTACCTTTCCATTAGGAGGAAGGCTGGAGCTGCGGCTGGCAGCTTGGCTTAGAGACTTGGTAGAAAAGCTCAGAGTCTTGGTGCTGGAGGCAGATACACTCCTGGCCTTGGGACTACTGGTCATCAGCAGCTTACTGACAGCTGAGATCTTTGACTGGCTGCTAGTTTTGGATGGTGATTGGGGGGCGCTGCTTGAACCAGGACTGGCACTGAAATTGCCGCTGTCTGTGTTTCCAGTAGGAGAAGATACCGATCCAGCACGGGTGAGGCTGCGCCCAGTACGAGGCATGGTGCTGTCGCCCCTCACTCCTCCTCCCCCTCTCAGGCTCTCCCCTCTCTCCAGGGAGAAGCAGTCATAGTGGTGGGAACCACTGTGGGAGCTGTGGACCCGGCCTAGAGAGTTGGTTCTGTTTGCGAGCTGTTCCAACTTGGCGCTGAAAAGTCTACTGCTGTCTGTGGTAGAGCCCCACTGTCTGCTGATACTTGCAGATATTCCTGCATCATCTGTTGAGCTGCCCAGCAGTGAGGGCCTGTGGCTGGGTTGGTGAAGAGGGCTGGCTGCCCTGTTCCGCTGGTCAAGGCTGGACTTTCGTACCGGTGGCAGAGGTGGGATTCCCCCCTTCTTGTGGGAGAAAAAACCTAGTTTTCCAGTTGATCCCCGGCGGTCAAGTGTGGCGCGGGGACTGCAGGGAGTAGAAGTGGTGACACCAAGATTTCGGTACTCAATTCCATTATCTAAGCCATCGTGGCGGTTCAGACGGTGCCATCCACGGGGAAGACTGGCAGTACGGTGGATATCTGGGCTGTAGATATTAGTCAGGCATTCTCCTTGGGCAACAACAGCAATCATCTCACAACCATCCACCACTCTCTTAAAGGAGTCTGGAGATGATACAACCTCCCCACCTGAACTAGAGCTGCCATTATCTCCACCTTGAGATGGAAAAATAGAGAATAAGAAATAAGGTATTGAAGCACGTTTGTAGTTATGGCTGGTATCACTGACAGAGTAATTTTTTTCTTAGAATACACCTCACTGTTTCTTACCATCCTTGTAGAAACGCTGGTCCCCACTCCCAGATCCAGTCTTCTCTCCTGAGTGGCTCTTTAAAGGCTCTGCGTC
Source organism: Pampus argenteus (assembly GCA_036937835.1). Classification (NCBI taxonomy): domain Eukaryota; kingdom Metazoa; phylum Chordata; class Actinopteri; order Scombriformes; family Stromateidae; genus Pampus; species Pampus argenteus. The sequence continues at coordinate 12,397,562 of CM072862.1, read as the reverse complement.
CCTTTTCTCTGGTTTCACTTCACACACAATCTCCCTGGACCGCCCCTCCTCCATACCACGCTTCAACCAGGGGTCTTCAAAGCTCATCTCACTAGACATGGAAGCTAAAAGAGGAGGTGCGCTGAATTTGACTGGGTCTTTGATTAAGTTGGTGGCCTTAATGGGTGAGGAGAGGATGGTGGGTTCCTGTATGAGCATGGGTTTGACAATCACACATGGGTGAACACTGATTGTGGTCTTGAAGGGAGAGATATTACTGGGGCCTGTCAGAGATTGGATGGTAGTTTTAGCCATGGAGGGAGGCAGTTTCCTCAGCCTGTCCTTGGTTGGTGTTCCTTTCTCACTCCCGTTCTCTGAAAGCACCACCTCTCCATCCAGACTCCCTCTTCGTGGGCTGCCACAGCTTTCATAACCACCAAGGCCCTCCCCTCCAAAGGAGAGGCTTTGGTTGGGTTCAGGTTCAGCCAGGGCCTCCCCTTGCTGGCTCTGGGACTGACTGAAGCTGTGGAGAGACTGGTCAGCCTCACTACCCACACTCAAATCACTCATCCAAGAGGAGATAGGGGAACCACAGTTCGACGTCATTGAGGCTAAAGCCTCGCCATCTATGCGCAGCTTGGCCATTGCCACCTGCAAAAGGTAACATTATAACTTTATATGACATCTTGTAATTCAAAAGACATAAAAAGTTTTTAAGATCTGGCCTGGTAGTACAAAAAGGCTGCCATCTTCATTGGCCTGTGTTCAAATTCTCATATTATACGTAAATAGTTATTGTTTCTAGAACACAATGCACTAAATGTGATGTTACTTTATTCACCTTAATTCTATGAAGCATTTGATTGATTGATAGAATTATAATCTCATAATGGACAACTGTAATTGTGAGTAATGTTTCCTATTTTGTTCCTCTATTTGATACAGGTCATTTTCGTATAGTAGGTCTGCTTTAAGATGCACACCTACACACCAAGTGGTGTGAGTTTCTACAAATGCAAAGCGAAGTCAGTCACACTAACCTCTGCCATGGCAACAACCTCTGTAACCCCGGAGGTTGTTGCAGGAGTTGCAGGTATATGATAATCATCCCCAGCTCCATCCTCAGTAGTGCCTCTGATAACACAGATGGGTTGAGAGCCTGAGGCAAGGGCGGTGACAGAGCAACACTCGCTGTTAAAGCTGATGATGCTTGTTGGACGACAAGTCAGGCTCTGAGTCTCCATAAGAGCTGTAACATCAAGATCTCCCGTGCCTCCAGAAGCCACAGTGTACACCAGTTCATCCTCCCCAAGCGAGTGAAGTCCAACTGCTGGCCCTGATGCTGCAAATGGGTGTGAGTTTGAAGAGGAAGTTATCGCGTCTTAACTGTGCTTGGTACTAAGTGTGTTAGGAACACATTTTTCATAATAATTGCAAGGGTTTGCATGTGACTCATGATTTATTTCACCACCCTTTGCTTGTGTAAAAATAGCTGTGTTTTACTGCAACTCACCATCCCTATGCGTATCCAAGGGTATTGGAGGGACATCATCGTCACAGAGTGTCTCAGCAGAGCCAAGGCTGGCAGACAGAGATGGAGTTGGCTCACGGACCTGTGGGCTCATGCCCACAGGAGAAGTCCTGGACAGCAGGGACTCTGTGGAGGAACGGCCACTGTCTGCAGCCAAACTGTCTGCAGAATCGGAAATTAGAATTTTGTTTTCCCAGGCTAGAATATATGCACCTGCCGTTAATTAAGTTACTCCATGACAATACCAATGTCTTCCATTCGTTATGAAGCAGGCATGTTTTGTTATACTCAAGTGACTCAGTAAATAATGTATTTCATGCCTTGAGATAGTATGTCACCTCTGTTATCCCCATATGAAGATATATTAACAACAAAACCATGACATGCAGAAGGAATAATAATCGAAGAATAGCGAGGTGTGTAAAGAGGCCTCAGTTCATCTATGTTTTAAATGTTAAATTAGGAGTAGCTTTTTCTACTGTGACAATGTTCTTGGACATTGTTTTTACTTAGAATGAGTACAAATATGTTTATCAATCGTGTTTAAATAGCTTGTTTATTCTTGGTCTGTATCCAAATGGGCACAAAGTTAAATAGAAGGAACAAATCTCTTTAGATATCTATGTTTTTACAAGTACAGGGAGTAATTATGTTAATAATACATGGGAAATACATTTGGGAGAACTGAGGCCTGATAATCATATGAAATGAGTTTAGAAAGCCAGAGAGAATGAAACAAACGGACAAGTAGAAATAATTAAGTAAAAATAAACATCAAACATACAATTTAAGGCACAGTAAAAGCACAAACATGTAAATAGATGCATACTGTCTGAGGTTAAAGCATCTGTAGTCTGGCCGTCCTGAGCCAAAGTGTGTGAAGACAGAGGGGGTGTTGCCGGCATCACGCCCTTCTGAGTGTACACTTTACACCGCTGTGATGGGGAGGACGGAGGCCTGAGGAAATATACAAGTAGCAGCTATAGTAAAACCTGTCTTTGGGTGCTTTGTGTTGTCTTCTTAAACATTTAGACTGTTTATTAGCCCACATGCATTTCCATCCTTACAGCTTATTGGTTAACTTAGTAATTAGCAATAATGCTGTACAAACAAGCAAGAATGAACACAATTTACTCTTGTATGCAGCAGAATGAGATATCCATAGTCAACATTACTGTTCACTGTATGTATGTCTGCGTACCTGTAGTCTGAGGTTTTGGTCAGGCTGGCGATGCCGAGGCGTGGTGATCCCAGTGGGCGAGACTTCCCCTCAGTGCCCACATTCAGACTCTCGCGACTGTTCAGTGACAGAAAAGACAAGCCACGTCAAAAAGTGACATAATTACAAAAACAAAACAAAGACCCATGAGAGCATAAAAGCTTTAAGCTGCTATTCTTGATCCCTCGCTTCATCTTATCCAACAGTAAATTCCAGTCTAGTGCTTAACGATGTAATATCTATAACAGTAATTTTCGAATCAATGTTTCACTGCACACCTGGAAAACAATACCACACCCTGACCTGGTGAGCACAGTGATGTGTGTGGAGTCACAACCTCACTAAATAACCACACACTTTTTGGACCAGTCCTCACCTCTCATGCAGGTGGGAGCTCTTGGCCCTGATCAGAGGGTTAGAGGCGATGCTGCTGCTTCCTGTAACACTCCTGGTACTAGTGACTATGGGGGAACCAGAACTCTGAGTCAGGCTGTGGATCATTGTCTGGGCCAGCTCTGCCTCCTCCACCACCTCCTTGATCTCCTGCAGCTGCTGGTCATTGGTTCTTCTCCTGGGGCCTGCTGCTGCTGAGGGAAAGGAGAACTGCACTGTACTTCCTGTAGCACATGCAGAACCTGAGGGATATTAGGAAGAACAGTGATTTGATACTGAATTACAGAAATTAATTTGTCACACTCGCCCGTAGAAGCCTTCGTTGCCAGTTTTTGCCATTTTTACACAGTATGGAATCAATGAAGCAAAGCCTTTACCTGTTTTGGCCTCTGTGTCTAATGCAGCAGCAAAGCCTGGAGCAGAAGTAGCTGAGGTTGAGACGGTTAAAGGTGGACATGGCTCTTGTTTGGCACCTTGTTTGCATGCTAGAACCTCTTCAAAGGGAAACTTTGCCACCTGAGAAAAGGACACATTGATGGATAGAAAAAAATTAGGCTCTACTCGTCATGCAGTATGAGAATACCTGAAATAGTAAGATTTAATTGTTGCCAGAGGAAATGCTCTCCACTCATGTTCCCTTTATTTTAAAGTAAGATTGAGATTAATAAATAAATAGTCCATTTGCTTTCAGTTTGAACCTACATTAGTGACATGTCAAGATCAGGGTTGTGTACAAAAACTTAAACAATAATAAGATAATTAAAGAATATTAGAATCCCTGCTTAAAAACATTATTTCTACAAAATTGAAAACATGCTTCATCAAACGGACAGGAAATTGTGACAGACAGAAGCTGACAGAAAACAAAAGGTTAAGCAGATACCACAGAATTTAAAATGAATGCAGAAAAAACCCATTTAACAATTGAATTGATGAAATATTCAACATGTCAAACTTTCAATATGCCACCAACTAGAGATCCCATCACACTAAAAGAAGAGTTTAACTTTTAATAATATCAACAAAACAAGGTCATTTCACCTCCTCACTGCCATCAATGCAGTCCAGTCTCTCCTGCAGTTCTGCAAAGGTGTTGCATTTTAGGCACTCAGCTCCCTCCTCTGGGACAGGGGCCAACGGCTGCCCTAGTAGTGATTGGGAGGGTTGGGGCAGGGCCTGAGTGGGGCCACTAGGCAGGTCCTGGCACTCTGGCTGAGACTGCACCTGTTGTAGCAGGAATCAAGGAAAGAAGTGATCAAATAGTGTCAAATAGTATCTTTTCTGTGGCTTGTCTAAACTCTACATATGATTAGATTTAAATTACCTTGTTCTGAGCTCCGACTGCCTGACTTTGTGTTTGATGCTGCTCTGACGTTTTACCTCGAAGCAGAGCAGGAATAATTGGTACGAATTCTGGTGGTCCCTCATTGTCCGTCAGTTCTTTATCCGATACTGCAGCCCCATTTGGGCCCACATAGATCACTGTGTCACATGACTGCTCGCTACTTGAATACTCCTCAGGGTCACTGGACAGGCGCAGCAGTGGAAGGTCTGAGTCTGAGTCACCACGCTGATGGAAAGGCCGCAGATGGGTTGGGCGACGCATGCGACCCTCCTCGCAGGAGCTCTCTCCTCCGGAGGAGCTAGACGTGTATTGCTGAGGAGAGATATAGGATGAAAGCAACAGCCACAGGGAGGGAGGAGGCAGAGAAGGGTGGCGAGAGAGAAAATATTCCTTTTTTAGACATGCAGACGTTCGCCTTTAATTGACAGTTCACACTAGAGAGAGATGTGAAACACTGGAGAAGAAATAGAAAGAAAAAAAATATTCATAAATATCCTGAACTAAGACAGATTCACTAAATATCCCACCAGCATTAACATGATAACCTTAATTTATATATATTTAACTATCTTCTGATGACCTCAGTTTTCTCTTGTTGGAGCTCTGACAGAATAAAACCTGTACAGCGTTGACCTCGGTGATCATGAGATGTGGTGGTGATAGAGGGTGACAGCAGCACTACAGGCACACCTGTCCCTCACAGGTGAAGTTTTATGTCTTGAAACCACCGCAGCAGAAAACTTTCATCATTCACAATAAAATCATTTAAACATCTTAGTGATATAGATGTTCAAACTCCAGAGAGAAAACATGCAGTGCAATGTTAATGATCATGAGCAGGATGTATGTATTTCATTATATGGTTGACATGGAGACTGATTAATAGCTGAACATGTTAATGTGTCCATCTGTTTATGGTATCTTGCTACAGTGACTGTACTTATCTTAAGCTTGAACTTAATTTAGGTAAAGTTTTAGTTTTATGAGTCTTTTTTTTCTCTGGATTTTAACAAAGCATCATTGTTTTATTAAAACTCACCACAGTGACTTTAGTTTTCTTCTTTTTCATACGGAGGACGCGGGATGCAATCTGGATAGTGGAGAGGGTTTCTGAGAAATCTCTGGGTGATGCAGAGATGTGAGCAATCATGGTGGTCCGGCAGTTCATGTTGCCTAGCGACTCCCTTAGCAACATGGTCAGCTTGCTATCCCTAGTAACACACATTCACTAAAATGTGAGCGCAAAGACATACTGGAAACACACATTAACTCAAACATGTGACAGAACTGGTCGATTTTCAAACGGGCACATATCTGATGTACGACAAAGGATTATTAATAGCTCGTCTCAGTCACAGGACCACAGAACAGTTGGAGACAAATGCTAATCATAAACCTAAAGAATTAAGATCATATATAGGCACAATACTACCATCGCCATGTAGGTGAAGCTGAAAGGCAAAGTTGATGTTAATTATTGATTGTGTTTATTGATTAATACTGCCAAAACAAAAAGGTTGCTTTTCCAGACTGAAGCTCATAAAGTGTTAAGTGCAGCACTCTGGATATTATGTAGTCTAATATATGAAGATGATCTATATCCCAGAAAGATTATATTAGCAGATGGGAGACTAAAACTAGGCTGTGTGTTTAAGAAAAGACTTTCTCCTTGGTGGGCTACTGCAATCATTCATAGCCTTTTGTGTGTGTGTGTGCGAGTGTGTGTGTGTGCATGCGCTGAGGCCTGCAGGCTGACAGTGAGTACAGGTCTTCTGTGGCCTAATACCTCATGCTGCTGTCCCCTTTTTCTGAAAACACAGCCTTCAGGCTTGTCTCTTTAACACACATATGTGTACATTCACATGCACACATAGAAGTGTGTACACACTCCTATCTTGACCTCCTCTTTCTCAACAAAGTGCTATTTCTCTCCTCTCTTTTCTTCTTTCTCTGTTTGCTGCCTCAGGCTTCAACAAACCCCCCTCTTTCTCCCTCGATCTATCTCTACTTCTCTCAGATTAATGAAGGTAAATTTGTGACTCATGAAGTATTCATTTGCATGTTAATTCAAGCTTTAGGGACCTTAGATTAGATCTTACATTTCAGCCTCTGCTAGATGTATTGCTGTAGTTTTACCAGGGAGGACACGTTTATATGTAACTATGATTAAGACCAGCCTATAATGAATGACACATCAACATTCCTAGATCACTATTATTACAAAAAAACAATTCTCATCTAACTGCAGATGAGTATAGACAATTTGAATGTGTCCCTGTTTCTCTATCTTGTTCTGTCTCTTATATGGCAGGGAGACTCGAGGTAGTATGAGTTGGGTTCTCAGTTGAAGCATTTAAGGGGCTGTAGGGAATCTTGCCAGGAGTTACAGCACGCAAAGTTTGGACAAGGAGCTGCTCAGATTCACTGATGAGGAAGGCTGATGTTTTTGAATGCGAGTCCCCATGTTGTGGGTCAAATGTCAGTCTTACAAGACTGCTGGCTCGGAAGATACAAATACAAGTCCAATATTCTACTGAAAAAAAAATATAAGATTAGGATTGGATCCCATCCCAAAAGTAGAAGTGCTTGGAAGTAGGCTCTGTATTTAGCTGAGATGAAATTAATTGAGCAGGACTCTTTGACTCAAACCGGATTTTAACATATTTTTGGATTTGTTCATTGCTTCCAATATTGACACATCACAGACGAGCCTTAGTAATTTCCTGCTGGGCTTTGCTTTCTGGGAATGACAGTATTGGCTCTTCGAACAGTTAATCAGTCCATCACTTTGGCCCAGACTGAAATATCTAAACTTCTATTAGAAAGACGACTGTGACACTTTGCCCCAGAGGATAAATCCTAATGACTTTGATCTGCTGACTTTTTGTCTAGTGCCACCAGTAGGTCAAAATTTTGACTTATCCATTAATATGTCTCAGCATGGATCACAATGACAATGACAGCCTCATCTACACTTACCATTACCATCACCATGTTAGCCTGTGGTTGTTAGTATTTAGCTAACAGCCTCACAGAGCAGCTGGCATAGCTGTAGTCTTCTCTTGGTTCTCTATTTTTGGAGGTGTAATTTGTTTGTCATTGTCTCTCAATGACAACTACCTCCAAATCTGTTTATACTGACCTATATTTCTCTAATAATACCTACGAAGTGGTATTAGAGGTATTTCCTGCTGACTATAACCCTGCAGTGATACACTCCACCAGTCTTCATCAGACATGATGGCTTAGTTGTACTCTTCAGACAATAATGTTCTAGGTTATGGAGAGGTGGCAGCAACACTGCATACATTGTTAACCAGTCCAAATCCCCTCACAATCCCACAACAGTCTGAGTCACCAGTGCCAAACTAACACAGCTTTGCTTACATCTTCAGTGTTAGGTAGTGGGTTGTTTTGCATGTAAATGCAAGAGCTGGTGATTAAAGTAACCTAGCAAGCAGCACAGAGCTACATAGCCGTAAGGAGATTAGAATAGAAAGATGGAAAGAAGGAAATGAAGGGAAAGGTAAAAAGAGGACATCCATATACTGCACATACTGTATACTGCTGGGGCATAATCATACTACATCAATTCTGCAAAACACATATATCATATAGGCCTATATATCATTATAGTTTCTACTTTTTTCTTATTTACCTGCTTTTTTTATTTTTTGCTTTTTGTCTTTGGTCTTTGTTGAGTCTCTTCAGTCTCTGTCAGTGTTATCTCTTCATCTCTGTCTCTGTCTCTCTCCTTTGCTCTCATTGCTAGTCAATTAGCCAGCAAAATGAATGTGATGAATATGTAGCAGCAGCTGTTGTTTATAGCATTAAGTCCCCCAAAACCTAAAGCAACTTAAGAGATCTGTTATCTGCTTCCCTTTCCTCTTCTACTCCAGCTCCAAAATATTCTGCTTTTCTCCTCAATCCACCCTTCACTCTCCACCTCTCTTTCTCCAATTTTTTAACTGAGCCTCTTGTACATCTTTTTCATTTCCTTACTTTAATCACAGGATCTTAGCATATTTCCTCTTCTCTCCTTTTCTCTCTCTCACACACACACACACCTGTGCACATGCAAACCTACTTGTATGGGATGTGTTTGCTCCCATTGACCAGGGCCAGGATCACGTTGCCGAGGGCCGACAGAGAAAGGCACAGAGGTGCTGAGCTGGATGAAGAGTTCTCCTTGCTTTTGCCACTTCCTCCACCTCCGCCTCCAAGTACTTTGACATCACAGCTGCCCAGGTCTAGCAGGTGGAGGCGACTGCGACCTCCTGACACTAACAAGGTGGTAGAGTGGGTGAAGAATGGAAGAGAAAAGAGAGGTAAGGTTGAAAGAGAGAGGGGTGAGATGAGAATGAAAAGAAACAGGAAGTCATGCAAACATTTAAATAAAAAATCACTGTAGTGACCATACAACATTTAAGTTACAACAACAATCCTGTTTAAAAGGTGCCAAAGAAGTAGCCTCTAGTCTATAATAGCTTATCACAGAGGCAGATGTATAGATTTGCCCAAACTATTGCCTACAGCATTGACTCTTATAGAGATATGCACCACTAACTAAGCATATACATTACAGTATATATTAATGACTATAAGTTAACAATATAATTTGAATGAACAATGTTAGTAATTGTAATAGTATAGACCAGGTGATACTAAATAAAAAAGTATCAAAATATTATCCCTATTATTATAGACATATTGTATACAATTTCTTTATTTGAATCATTAAATATATACCAACTTTAGCAAAGGTCATAGCATAGTTGATTTTATAAATATTTGTAGTGACTTCTAGCTCTCTAACGGTTAAGATTGTTAAAAAAAATCTTAATTATGTGAGCCAAATATAACGGAAGATGTGTGTCTACAATCAACATTAGTTGTTCATGTCATCATCAAACATCTCATTGCCTACAAGTTATATCTTTACCTTTCTCTCTGTCATATGCACATGTACACATACTACATACAGTACACACATATTTCTGTCTCATTCTCTCACATAAGCGTATACCCATATGCACTGAAAGTGATTATCACATTATTATCAGTGGTATTTTAGTTCGACATCTGTCAAGAAACTCACACAACGCAACATCAGTTATTTACATACACGAGTGACTCTGTAAATTAATTAACACTAAATCTATATGGGGATCATACAGTCTATGGTAAGTATATATACAGCTCTGTTAAGGATTTTGATGCTTTAGCTTTCCATTTATCCATAGTGACTATAGATTTTTCTTTATCTATCATTATTGTTTATCATGTGTCTTCCATGTGGTGAAACAATATGTTAATATTAAACATGTTTGCGTCTACTGCTCTTGTTGCTGGTTGTAGGGCTCACAGCAGACTGGGTGCAATATGATAACAACAGTGATAATGATGTATTATCTGTATTAGTTGGAGTAGCTGTAATAGTTTAATGATAAGTATTAATGTTAATAGTAACATTAGAAAAAATGGCACCCATATAAAACACTCATAAAATCCACAAGTGTTGAAGCCAACAGTACTTACTTCCTCCTTTGCCTGTCTTTTCCATGCGATACTGGTATATGTGTAATGTAAACAGCATGTGTGAGTTTCTGTGTTCTTCTTCGGTGGTGTTCGGACGTTGGCTACTGTGGCGGGCTGCTATGGCTGCATCCAGAAACCAGGCTGCCTTCTCTGGAGTCGGAGCTCGCAGTTCTGATTGGTTCTGGAGCTGGAAGATGTGTAGGAAGAGAAAAAAATGACATCTAGCATGTTTGGGACTGATAGGTGTGAGAGAAATAGATAGAAAGAAGCAGAAATTAATAATACACACACACAAATATAGAGAGAGTGGTGTTGCAGGGTATACTTATTGATGAGATTATGTCAGATTAGTTAAGGATTACACAGATGTGTTTGTATTACACCCACTAATCCTATAAATATATAACTGAAACCAAACACACACGCTCATTAACTTACTGTCTGTCACTCAGTTGTTTTTGGCTCTCTACAACACACAGGTACATGCCGTTGCAGTCTATGGTACACTGCACACTATTAAGACTCGGCCGTACTGCTATGTTGTTATTAATTTGTCAAAACATTAATTACAAGGTAGCTGATTTTAAAATATGTATGATGACAATAATTATGATAATCAGAATCAGCTTTTTTGTCTAAATCTTGTTCATCAGATTGTTTAACAATTACTTAAAAGGTCTAATTAAGGTCTGATATTTTGCATTGTGTTCACAGCTCCTCTATGTAAGCAAGATATCCTCTCATACAATGCAGAATTGGGCACCGTACCTAATACACCAATGACAGGTTATCTTAAGTCTATAACAATGTTGCTCCTGCATGTAATGTCAGTGGTCCAACCTGTATACATTGTGGCTATGGCCTTCTTTAAGTAAGGACATAGATTTTAATCTGTACCTGTATTTACATTAAAAAAAATGCCTTATGCATTTTGTGAGAAAAGGACTGTGATGGCATACTAAGCCTCTCATACTGTATCTGCTGCTCCAAGGTGAGTGTGCACATGTGTGCAGGCATGCGCATCTATGGTAGCGAAGACAACAGCAAACTGCCTGAGGCTAGAAAAACAAAAGTAAAGCATATTGATACGAAGCCTGGGGCTATTAACACACACACACACACACACACTCCACAGAAACCACATTACATAAAATAATGCAGCTATCAGATGTTTATATGTGTGCATGTGTGTTTATACCTGCATGCCACAAATGGGGTCCTCAAACAGGTAGACTCCAGGTGACTGTCCATCTTGTAAGCTGCCTGTAGCCACTTCAGACAGCAAGTCTTTAAGCTTCTCCTCTTTTCCCCACACCTACACACACATACACACACACACACACACACACGTTGGGTTTCCATTTCTTCAGTGTAGCATTACATTGACTTACATTTCCTAACCTTAACCATAATCACCACTTGCCTAGACCCAACCATTACCTTAACGTTAGTATAACTCTAAATGTACCTGAACTTTGAAAGTCTTCACCCTAAAATCAATGATTTACATTAAAGGGACTTGCGTTTTCTCCCCATTAGGGGGGCGATTCCCCACAATATGACTAACTAACCAGGTTTATGTCCCCACAACGTGAGGAATGCTTGGACCACACACACACACAAACACACACTGAGAGCTCTGTATCATAAAAAAAAATTGTGTAATATAGTGGTAGTCACTGCACTGTTCTTTTATTTTCAGGCAAAATGTTTTTCCACATTGATCCAAGACCAAATCTTTTAAAGTAAAGGGTCTGTCGTGCCTACTTCTTCTTCAACAGTTAGAAAAATATATAATACTGTAGGCAACTGTCTGATGCAGTGGAACCCTGCAAGCATGACTGCCACTATTACTTAGAGAAGAGGCTTGTTTCTAAAATGCCTGCACCAATGTAACAGCACATGTATAACTCTGCAGGGAATGTTTCAAATCTAAGTCTCATCAGTAACACCGACCTCGACAGCAGACACACGAACAGAGAAGCGAGCTCCTGTTTTCTCCTTCCTCTCATCGATGAGCTTAAACAGCCAGGAGATGGCACATGGGATTATACCCAGAGTCTGAAGAGAGTCATCACGGCCAATCATTGTGTAGGATTTGCCTGGATGAGACAGACAAAAAGAAAGAAGGGGAAAAGTGAACTGAAAATGACGGGAAATACTGTATAAAAGAATATCATCAAAAAACTCACAGGAAAATGCTTTTTTTTTTTGTTGCATGAAAAGCATGTGTTAGAGTGCCTGAACATGGATGTGCACATGAGGCCTTTACTGATCTGTCCCTTTGAGCCACAAGATGATGATTACCTCCCTACACCAGCTCTAGCTGTCAGGAGTAAGAGATCAAACACACACCTAAACAAAGCCATATGTCCCACCTAACAATCACACCTACACTTACACAAAAACATAAGACATCAAAAGCCTGACTCCTGTGATGCAGGATATAGAAATGTGTGTGATTTGTTCAGAGATAAGATAGAGGGGAGGTTGTCAACTATCCTGTAATTTTATATCACCCGCCTCACTACTTCCTGGAGCGTCTAGACTTACTGTCAAAACAAATATGCATTTCATGACTTGTCACAAAAACAACCTGCCCAAACTCTTCTAGATAGAACCTCAATATAATGTGAAAGATTTGTTAAAGAGTGAGTTAAATATGGCAATCAGCTGCACAAAAGAACATGTTTAAAACAACACTGGCTCATTTATTCCAATTTAACAAATTTATCAGTTGAATTCCTTTCATTTAACACATCGGATGGGCCTCCTTACTCTCATTGCTATAACCAAAGAGCACTTGAACAGCCCTTTCTCTTCTTTACCTTTCAGGCCTGCATCTATGTTAAATTACATATATATAAGTGTATTTGCAGCTCTGCAGTGTTTTTTTCTGTTCTGACTACCACAGGCTGTGAAGACATCTACTGACAAACACAACACTACAACATAGTGCTGCTTTGCTACAGGCAATAAAGCATTGTGTGTAGTTGTTGATGTATATTCCTAGTAATTGGTCTGATCAAGCAGGACTGCTGAAGTTGTCAGCAGGATAGTGTGAGAGCACAGGGCAGCACTGAATCATCAGTTCTGTGGCATAATAACAAATCCATCAGACATTAATTACAGCTATAGGATTCAATTACATTAGTTTGTTTGTTTTATTTAGAGCATTTAGCGTTTTATTCATTTTCTCGTATTCCATAAAAACCTTGTTACTCTTTGTGAAAGTGTGCATGTGTGTGTGTCTGAGCCCCCACATGTGTCTACAGCCGAAGGCCACAGAGCTGAAGATAAATGCTCGTTGTGTTACTTTCCTCGTTTAAATTAGAAAAAAGGTAATACCCTTATAATGCAGCCTCATTAGGATCCATGGCCTTAGGTGAGCTTTATCACAGAGAATTATCTCATCTGCTGTCACAGCAGCAGCCGTTTAAATTGAAACTAGCAAGGCAGTATCAGTGCATTACCAATAACGGTAAAATTGATTGAAAGAGCAAACTGATGGATTTCTCAATCATATAAAACCGCGAACAGGATCAAAACCAGATGAGTTAGTTACTATCTGTCACCAAGCACAATCAAACACTGACAATCAGAGGTCTCTTTTAGGGGCGTGTTAGACATATTGGCTGCAGTCATATTATGCAGTATGAATCATCAACTTGAATCATGACACAGTAGGCATTTTTTCATCTTTCAATATTTGACAGATGAAAACATGTAAACATGGTGAGATGAAAAACATTGATCTAGACAGTCTGTGTAATCAGTAAACTATGTTAGGTTTGGGTCTTGGGAGAGCTGTGGTGATTATATGTGCATCTGTTTGTTTGATGTGTCTGTGGGAGAAAAAGCTGGGTTGAAAAATCATGAAAAACAAATTTAAAGCATAATTCTTGTTTATTGCAACTTGGATCTTATTTTTTTTATATAGTTTATCAGTTATTATACAATTGTACTCACTAAGATAATGACATTGCTAGAATTGAATAGAATTGCACAAATTGCAGCTATTCAACAAATCCTGGGTAAGCCAATTTGGTAAAATGAAGGCAAACAGTAAAACTATTTCCAAAACATCCTGTTGTAAATATACACTGAGAGAACACTTTATTAGGAACACCTGTGCCTCTAATGCAATTAAATTCCTAATATAATGTAATAATAATAACATCCAGTACTCCAGTACACCACCACCACCTGCAATGATCTCTATAATGAACATAAAGTAGAATGATCACCTTTCTGACAATGTCAACAAAAACAAAAAACGTATAAGCTTCATAAAAGAAGAATTTATGGCAGTGCTGTTATATTGGACTGCATTAGATTGCACAGGTGTTCCTAATAATTGAGTATACAGACGGACTCCTGGATCAAATGATTCACCTGCTGTTCTTGCCATAGTTGTGCATATTCATGTTTTCCTGTCCAATAGGGGAGTATTACAGACAATACGTGTGCGCTAACTTATAGCTTTAATTTCAAATAAAGTTGATTAATTAATCCTTGAAATGTCCCGCAGCTGCAGGACTGATGAATAAACAAATGTAAGAACCAAGTTGTAAAAAAGACTAAATTAATATTTAACTGAATACACAAGGAAGACGAAAACATCATTTGACAATACACTTACAAATAACTTTACTTTTACTATAGAAGGGACAAACACAGCGAGGAAACACAGCAGTGTGTATGTTGTTCTTTAAACAGAGCTGCATCACTGCTTGTTTCAGTAAATGGCTCAGCCATTAAAACAGAAGTGTTCCCTGAACTGTAGCATTTAAACTTTTGTCCTCTGCCAGAGATTCAAGGGGACTTAGAAACTGCAACTGGACGTATGAAGAGCACAAGCCAAGAAGGATAATACTGCTTGCATGTACAGGGATCAACACCACAGGGGCCGACCCAGGGTTGAAGAACTTGAGTGTGTATTGGTGATTGTTAGAGGGGGGTCTTTGGTTGGTGTGTGTGTGTGTGTGTGTGTGTGTGTGTGTGTGTGTGTTAATGCGGACATGTTGCAGTGTGCAGTGAGAGGTCCTGACACTGTTGTAGACAGCTTCTCTAAAAAACAGCTTCAGAAGGATTAGAGAGAGAGAAAGGAAGGCAGAAACACAGACAGAGCAGACTGAGAAGCTTTCAGCTTCAGCAGACACTAATCCTCTTCTTCCTCTCTCTGATAGATGAGGGCCACTGGAGACAGACTGACAGTCGGACACACATGATCTAAGTGTGTGAGTCTGTGTGAGAGTGTTACCCAGCTTGGAGTGTCCAAAGCAGAAGACACAGCCATCTGCTCCATTCACCACTGACTGAATCACCTCGGCAACCGTTCCCGCGCACACCTCCGCCTAGCAACAGGCAGACAGAGAGAGAAATGAAGAAAGATGTAAGGAGAGGGTCAAGAAAATGTAAATATCAAAAAGTAATATAGATACACCCGGTCCATTTTAACACTAATTTTGTTTTATAGTTTGTTTCTTTATAATCATAGTCTTTATAATAGTTAGTATAATAATTACTTCATGTTACAGCTAACATCACTTCCATCATGATCTGCAATGAAAAGAGGGTTAAATTTCAGACAATCTAGGGGTTTTAGTTGATGATGAAAACCCCGTAATTAATGATTTTGTAATAGTGAAGTGAAGGAGGCACACACTCTTATAATCTTTTCTTTTACCTGTGATGCGTCAGGAGGGAATGCAGCATCAAAGGTGAACATCTTTGGAGGGACCTGATTTGCCCCTGCTCTTTTCTGGGAGGCAGTGCTTGGTGTCTGATTGGCTGAGGGGTCCATGATAGTGATTTGCTTCTTCCTGGGATCCACTTTGAGGAACGAACTGGACTCTGCAGCATCTGACCGGTTGACTGGACACACACGCACCATCACTTTCACCTGAGGGTAAGAAAAAACATATTTAAATTGACCTAATAGGAAAAAAGAAAGAATAGAGTAGAATACTGTAGAAAAGGCCAAAAACAACTTTACACAGATGCAGATTCAAATGTTAAAGAATCAACAAGCATAGAACAAACATTTACAAATGCAAATAATACTCCTGCTAAAAGTTACAGCGAGCAAGATCAGTACTTTTTAAAAACTTTGGCAATGTCTTTGCAGCTCTTCAGAGATCACTCGTTAGCACTCTCGATTCTCTGATAATAATAGCATGTTGGCTATCACTTCTTGTACTAATTACTCAATTCCGCTTCCCATCAAAATCTGAAGCGTAAACAGATTTGATATTTCTTGAGGGTTGTTGCTAGAAGGCATTTGAACTCATCTGCACTTCAGTTGCAACAGCTGACTCCCAGAGTCACAGCAATCAGCTTTTCGTTCTGTTTTGTTTTGTTTTTTAAGAAAAACTTACATACATACTGTATCTATGCGTGTAACTTTTCTCGTTTCCTCTTTCATCACCTTATTTGCCCGTAAGTGCTTCTGCTTGCTCCCTTCTAGCCTCTCCCCCTCTACCTGTCACTCTTTTGTTATCTCTTTCTCCTTCTATCCTAAATCCCTTCCTTATTTTGTCTCTCCCCCCACTCACTACCTGCAGCTCACTGCCACACATCAAAAGCTTGAAGTGCAGAAATCCTGTTTTAGCTTCCTCCCCTCCTCTCGCTCTTCTTTTCCTCCCACTCCTGTCACAAATTGTTTGCAGCCGCAATTTACCGTCTGACAGCTGCCTTTGTTTTCTTTGATATCAGAGGAAGCAAAATGCTGCGTCATCAAATCTGAGTGCATTTCAGAACATTTTAACATGTAAACAACATTTTTTTCTCTTAGTTGAAGATATTTGAGTTCCAGGTGTTTATTTTTGCTACTCCTCGGTTTAATGGGGTCAATAAGTTTTTGTTTCTCTCGTTCAGTCCATTTTTCTTCTGCTTTCAATGTCACTTTCGTCCTGCTACAGGATGTGGGATTACTGACAAGATTCACACCAGATTTACCCTTCTGATAATTGAGAGAGAGGCTTGCATCTCCTTTCTAACATTGATTTAAACATATTTAATATTGACCATGATATAACTATAACTATGTGTAGTGTAAATAGTTTGTATCTGCTTTTTTAATCTATTACCAGTCTAATTTCCTATTCCTTGCAATTCTTTAGATTTAAACTGGAATAATGTTATTCTACAATGAATGAACTCAAATCAAATGTATTATAATGAAAAAATAGCATAAAAGCCTGCTTGTGCCTGGTGAATAATATATCCTGTCATGTGACAAAGGACAAAGGTAAGTAAAAATCTAAGAGTTGTTATAAGTACATTCGTCTCTCTCTTTCACTCACACACACCTAATAATGCATTAACAGGCTTTCTTTTGGTTGCATCATTTAATGGTCCATGGACCATTTAAGAGAGTTGGTTCAATAAATTGTGTAAGTGAGGGTGTGTGTGTCTTTCTCAGATGAAGATAATGGTGCGTGTGTGTGATGCCTTGTGTTCATGCCACCTGAATAAAATAAATATGTAACCTTGGCGACCCAGGTAACCTAGGATGCTGTGGTTTAATGTCAGGTCAACTTTTTGTTTAAAAAAAATAATCCCATAGCACCACACACACACACACACACACACACACACACACACACACTTTGATTCAGTGCTATGCCCTCTTCTGACCCCAATAAAAGAGCCCATCACATCAGTAAGAGCCTGGGGGAAGGATTTTACCGTTGCACGCTTTACAAGGCGTAACTCATAAAATCTTCCCTCCTGAGAGCCCATTTCCTCCTCATGTGGGAGTGTGTGTGTGTGTGTGTTTGTGTGTTACAAATACAAATGGGCCCGTAATGCTATTCCACATCTGTCTCAAAATATTGAAGGTGCATGTGAAATGGCAAGAGTCATATGTGATGCCATTAAGCTCCATTTCGTTTTTTTCAGAGCTCTGTGGTGATGACTAAACAAAGAGAAAATTGATGCATCAGCACAATTATTGTTCCGGCTTCACAACATGTCTTTTTTTTCTGATAGTTGGGTTTATAATAAATACTAGAAAGTCCATCACTAAAATGAATTTGGGAAATGTTTAATATGTCTGGGCTTTTGTCAGTTTACAAATTACCAGGTGGCTCTGAAAGCAACATCCGGGCTCAACACTCAGTTTAAGAAGTTTAAACCTGAGTCAAGCTCTGTTGTGTTTGTGCTCAAACACACAATATTCTCAGAGGATCCTTGGCCTACTTCCACCGGTGAATCAATATATGTGGCTAAGCCTTGCAGCCAATATCATGCAGACACACATATGCAGGAAGAGCTTGAGGACGGTACACAAAACTAATGGACTCTTTGTTCTGTTTATTGAATAAAAGAAAAAAAAAAAGGTGAAGAAGAGGCGAGAGGTAATGATGTTTGTTTCACAAGAGAGATGCAGAGAATTAGGTCACCAACAACACAACTCTCCAGATACTAACACAATACTCACTGTGTCCATGTCTATCTTGATCCCTACACAACCCTCTCTCCCCCTTCTCCCTACCCAAATCTCTCCATCTTGCTCTCTATGCCTCCTACTTTCACAGCACGTACAGTATAGACCTCTTCTGTCTTCAGTCTCCCTTTTCATTTGAGAAAAATCACATTGCTCGATATCACTGTCCACCCACTCCATTCCCCCCATTTCTTTGTCATCTCCCTCCTCTCCCTGTCTCACTTTCTCTCCCCTCGTCAGAACAAATGACAAGACAAATCATAGCTTTTTCCTGCCACCCACTCTATACTTTCCTCTTTTCTCTCACACTTCATGCTGCAGTGAATGCTGAAGCGAGGTGGTGAGCAGCTGAAACACATAGACTGGAAGAAAAAAAAGCAGGAGACGTAGAAGTCAGTGTTTCTTTGAATGTGCGACTCATAGTTTAACTTTTAATTGCTTTTAAGGACAACTGACGTATGTGTTCCACTGTAAAATGTTTCTAGGCATGTATAATATTCATGCATAATGTGTGTTTTTAAGGTACCATGTGTCTGGTGATCAACTGGAACAGCTTAGGTGTTCATATTCATGCTGATGTAGAGGCAGAGAGCCACATTTTCTTCTCCTGAGAAACTGACCCTTATATATATAAAACATATATACTTGGATGTAGAGCTACCTGTTCCTCTACTTTGTACACCACACTAAGGCATAATGAAGTCTTTCAGCCAATTTAAGTAAAGGAATTCAGCTAAACAGCAACAAACAACCCTGAGTGGAGAGAGGATTGTTCAATAGTCCCTCACAGCAGTGCTTCATTACTATTGGCTGTAAAATCAATAAGAGACTGAGACTGTGCTCTAATTGGTTCCCAAAGACTGCAGAAACACACAATCCTGCAAACACGTGTGCACAGAGATAGATACAAATACCATATGGGAATAGCAAGTTCAGGACTCAGATCAATTCTAATTTTAACTAATTTATTCATTCCAGTTCAGCTCTCAGTGTCGTAAGATCCACGTTGGCTGCTCTCAGTTTGATGTACTGTGGAGATGTTATTTGGCAACTAGCATAACAAAATTAAATGTTCAATAAAATGTCACTTGCGTATAGGCCTACTGTAACATTCTCAAAACCCACAACCAATTTCATTCATTAAAGGATAAGGCTGGTGATGTTTTACTGATTGTTATATAAAAAGACCCAAACCTGTTTTAGTAGCTTATTACTCTGTGCTATAAACCTGCTATACACCACCTTGCTGCCATTAATACTCCCTAGTGCACCAAATGTGTATTAATCTGTGTTGAAAGTAGTGCCAAACAAATGCACTTTTTACTGTTGTTTGAGTAACATTTACACTACCCAGCTGTTTAAGTATTAAAATGAAAGTATGCATTTGTGACCAGTTCTTAAAAATGTATGTCTCCAAGAGGAATGAATAGGCTTGTTTATGCAGAAAAAGTCTCTCAGTACACACATGTAGCCTGAAACTGACTAGATTTAAATTCTGTAGATTTTGTCTCAGAGACTCAGATGAATTTACAATCTGAGCAACAGATGACACCCTCCATGATTAGACATGGGATATTAAGATATTAGACCCTCGATTCGGATAAGACTCCACATAAAGAAAAACAGACATGGAAGCATTTTAGGATCAGGTCATACTGGGCATACTGTGATGTTTACACTCTCATATTTCAGTTTATACAGTTTATACAGACACAGAGAATACACTGTGTGTGTGTGTGTGTGTGTGTGTGTGTGTGTGTGTGTGCGCGCATGTGTGTCTCAGTCATTTGCTCGAGCTCTGCCAATACTGACAGCATTAATATTTCATCTACGAGGTGGAACAAAGTGGCTACTGGATTCCCATAACAGATTCACTTACTCATTTAGATACAAGACACACAGACACCCAGAGAGGCATGAAGACACACAAATGCCTGTGGAAAATGCACTTGCACAGGCTCAGTCATGACACAGATGGACACAGCTTGTGGCCTGAGAAGGATCGTAGCTGCTATTAAAAATTGATTCACTGTCATCGTATCATTTTCCCCCAAGGTCAAGTTGCAATCTATGAGTGTGCGTGTGTGTGTGCAAAATGTTGGCTGCAGAGATGAAAGAGAAGAAGAAAAACTCCCACAGTCCTTCATTGTCATTCAGAGATGGAAACGAGCAGAGAGGGCAGGGATGAAGAGATGGGAAGGCAAGAGAGATAAGAGAGATCGGGTGAAGATAAGTTATACAGGGGAGAGGATGGACAACCTCTCATATTAGCGTAACATTTTTAGGAATATTTATTATCCCTATTAGATATGATAAACTGTGTGTTACACCGAGTTAAATATTTCACCCCAATAGTGTTGGGCTGAAATACTGCTGTAACCATCCGTCAAATTTAAATATTTTAGATGTCTTGAGCACAATTTTAAACACATTTCCTCAAAATTCAGCCCAACACATTTGTCTTTGGAAACCTTGGGATCTCCCTAAAATTAAAGAAATCCACTTTTGTGTATTTACATGAGGTTTCATTGTGCTGCATGAGTTTGTAATCACTGAACACCTAGCAAGTCAAGCCTTGGGCCAACTGTGATGTGGATCATGTGTACTGTACATGGTCCAAAAGGAAAAAAAAAAACAGGACAAGCTACAAAATTACACGATACAATACATTTTTTGTGTTTATTATTATTTTAAAAATGTGTCTTCTGCAGTTAATATATCTGTATAACTCACAGTTGGTTTGCTGAATAATAATACTTGTGTAGCTTAAATTCCTTGATTGATACACATCTCCCCCTGCAGTCAGCGAGCTGAATAGAAATGTCCCAGCTGGTCGATTTGATTACTGTAAAGTGAGATGGAGCTTATCACAACATGTATGGTGAAGCACCATGTATAGAAATAACAGAGTGGAGCTTGAGATGCAGATGCCACTCAGACAGATCCACTGAGGGATCTCATTTAATTTGACAACCTTTGATGGAACAAGGCTGAACCCTCTTGCCATCTCTCTCTCTCTCTCTCTCTCTCTCTCTCTCTCTCTCTCTCTGTCTCTATAACACACACACACACACACACAGCAGTGCATCTGACCTGTGCAGGTTGATTTCCCCTGGCTTTAAATGTGACGTCTCAATCTGTTTTCTGCCATATTAACATGGAGTGGGAGAAAGCTAACCCCGCCATCACACACTGACAAACCCATGTATTGCAGGATGTATCTTACACACCTCCACCAGGGCTTTGCTGCTCCCCTGACATCTTTCATTGTACACTATAATCCTATGAATTTGTTAGCATACAAGCCTGTGTGTATTCATTTCTATGGGTGTAAGGGTGAATGTGTGCAAATGCCATTTCAGCAGGGAGCCGACCCCCACTGCAGGTGACATTTTTACTGGAGAAATGTCACCACAGCCATTTTCTTCCCATATGTGTATGTGTGTCTGTGTGTGTGTGTGTGTATTTTTGATTAGGTCTTGGCAAGCTTCAATTGATTTCACAGGAGAGGCTTGTTATGTACCAAATGCTTGACTATCTTCCTGCCTCAGTACTATTTCTTCTCGTTCTTCTATTCCACATTTCTTTCTAAACCACAGCAGTGACCACTTATCACTACACATGTCAGCAAGACTACTTCAACAGGAAATTTCAGAATTACTAATTACCAAGTGTAAGCCAATAACAACTCTGTAATGTTGTTATTGAATTGTGATGTGCTTGCTTTTCATTTTGTGTTTTTCTTTGTTGTTGCCTTTGTCTTTTATCACAGCTGATTCAGGATAGACGGGCTGCCAGCAGGACGACACAGTAGTGAAAAACAGTTAGTATTGTAACTAAAATGACTGGAGACCTTAATAGAAGATCCACCAGAGTGATTGCTGTGTGAACATCAAAATGTGAAAATGGAGATTTTGACAGTTGGAATTAAACAGAAGTTGCAGCAGGTATTTGTATTGTACATAGCAGGATGAGCCAAACCAGCTGATCACTTTTATCAAGATCAGAGAATAGATAGATATAACAAGACAGAATGACTGTGTGAAGGAGGTTATTGTTGTAACATATGATGTGTATGTGTTTTTTGTTGTTGTTATAATGTATG